>VZTH01013114.1:357700-703132 GCA_013397815.1 Aleadryas rufinucha | reverse complement strand
AATACAGAGCTACCTCTAAAACAACGTACTGGTACAACATGTTATTAAAAGACAAATAAAATCAAATCCTTTTCAGAAGCTTTATGAAATAATTATCAAATCACAGAATGGGAGATGAAATAATCAGTTATTGGCATCTGGGGATTCTAGCAAACACATATAGGAACATTTCAGATTTAACGTAAGAAAGTGAAAGGTATTTAAAGTAACAAAAAGCTAGGCATTTACCCATGGGATCCATGCAAAATATTAATACTCAAATATTAACACTCAAATATTAATAAGGAAGTAATTTTAACAGAAGAGCTATTAAACAGTTGTTTAACAGAAGAACAAAACCAAACAAATGGAGGTCTAACAAATTCACTTTGAACATAATGAGGAATTTGGAATTGCTAAAAGACTATCATCATTTTCCAGGTTAAAAAAAACCAGGAATCACTTTCCTGGCATTTTATGGAAGCTATAATGAAATACAATTTCCATACAAGGACCCCAGTTTTAAAATATGCAACAAATATCAGAGATTGTTACATCAATTTATTAAAACCTTCCTCTGCAAACCATGCAAATCTAGAGAAAGCTGTAACATCAACTCTGGATTGAGAATGGGGTGACAAAGCACAGCCTCTCTTCCTTCTCATTAAAAAAATACATGTTAAATACTGAGAGGAACATACAGCTCCATTAGAGAAACCACACCTTTTCCCTTGAAGTTCCTGATCCATTTTAAGTAGACTTGGCAAATCCTTCTTCATACAGCGTCTAGATCGGCCTAAGAAGTCAACATAATCCACCCTATAATGAAAGAAAAAGAAATGTGATGCAAAACGTCTATTTGCAGATTGACAGAAGTCTTAACCGGAAGGCAGAAGCAGGGACCCTTTCCAAAGAGTATTTGTCACCTCTCAGTCTATCCTCGTGTGAGGGCTGCTCCTGCTCTTCGCTTAACACATTCCCAGATTAAGAGAACAGTTCTGAATGGGGCATATGACAGTTCTATCAGACATTTATTCAATCTCCCTTTGAGACCCCTCTTCCCTGGGCAATAAAATGGTGTAAAAAATGTTCAAAAGTAACACTGTCACGTAGTTTTCACAACAAAATAGAGCTCAGCCTACTGCTTGCTTCCCATGGTGAAGATAATTGGCAGTATTGACTTCTTGTGGATATGAAATTGCTACAATGTATTTCAATTATCGGTTTAAAGGCCATTCAGAACAGACTGATAGCGTGCATTCAACTGGCTTAACAAAGGCTGACTAAAACACAAGCAAAATGTTCCTCTGAAGCTATTGTGCTTCTTATTCAACTCTTTATAGTACTGAACATCTGATTTACAGTTGTTGAAAAAGCTGTTAAGAGCTACATTTATTGTCCTGTAATGTAGAAAGTTCCTTAGCATCAAGCTGCCTCAATTATCCCATTCTAAAGAATATTACATCTGAAAAAGTATGACTGGCAATCTAGCTCCCAACCCCCAAACTTGTAAAGATCTGTGCTTTTAGTAAGTCTTTTACATAGTTTGTAAGCACATCTACAGTTTACTATTTGAAGAAAGGGGGGTGCTGTTTTGTATTGGTTACTGCTGGTTTAAACTGTTTACCAGAAGTAAAATCTCTTTTTCCATAAGCATTTTAAACAAATGGGCAAGGAAAATGTTTAGTCAGGACTTGTTTCATAAGTATTCCTAATGTCTCAGATGAAAAACTAGTGGTTACTTGGAACGACAGAGAAAACTGTCAGAGACTATTTGCTGTGCTGCAGCAAACAGTGGAAAAAATGCTGAAAATCGTGTTCTTATTCCAACCAGAGTTTCTCTCCTTTAAGAGAAGGCTGTACAGTGAAATGACTGCTCATTTTTAAGTCACTCACAATTAAAGAAGGGAAGATGAATACCATAAAATCCCCAAGTTTTGCTAAAATACACTTCAATTCAGCACATCAAAAGATAAAATTGTACCAATACTGTGATGACTACTTGCATAAACTATGCAAGAAAATAAGACAGGATATTATGTTGTCTCCCCTATAGAACATAGCCCTGAAGATGTGGATTCATAGCCCTCAAGATCCTGGATGTGGATTCTATTGCAGTGTTACCCATGTGGAAAGAAAAGTGACATGGAGGACTGTCTTTATAGGAGAAATGAAAGACTATCAACACCTCCTTGTCAATGTGTAGTATTAAACAAAAAAGAGAAACAAAGGCGCCACTTCACACATTTCGGAAAAGAATTTTCTCATGCAATTCTTAAGAACAGGAGTGGCCAGGATGGCTGAGCCAAATCAGTATGCACCAACCATTCCTCATCTGGGTCCTCTGGCGGTGGAATGTCTGCTTCAAGCTGAGTTTCCTCCTCATCTGTGTCTCTTTCTGAAGCCTTCCCAGCAGCTTCACTCTGATGCAGCTCCTGTATTTCGTGCTGTTTGTCTATGATCTTCTGAGTGAAATCCACCAGGTACAAATCCTCAGTTTCTTCATCTAAGGCAGAAAATCGATTCTTAGACAACAGCCATGAAAAGAACAGAACTAAGCACAAAATCAATACCAAACAGCTACAATCAGCTTTTCAGCTGCCAGCGATGCCCTTGACCACACTATTGGGGAGTACTTAAATCTCATTCAGTGCCAAACAAACCCGGAGCTATCAACTGGCTCCACCGTGATAACGTCTATTTCTGAATCGAAGTTTCAGGGCATTGTGTGCAGTACAGAAAAGGCTGCACTCTTTGCAGCAAAACATTCTCTGCTTGTTAACTATTTCAGAAGCAAAGGATTTGTCATGTAACAGCTCAAATGACTTTTTTGATGCTTAACATTTGGTATGTTGGCAGGAGCTAAGCATTCATGAGGGTACTTTTTAGAAAAGTAGAGGAAATTGGTGGGGTCATGTGGACAAAGATGGACATTGGTAAAGAAGACATTAATTGCAAGGAGATTTGCATTCTATTTTAATAATTACTTTTTGCAAGGGACTGAATGTGTGAGAGAAGAAAGGGACAGATTAGCATTCTCTAACCCTATTAGCTGCATGACTGGCATTCACATATGGACCAGCCAGACTCCTCTCCTGATCCTCTTCTCCTCATAAAGGTCCAACAATTTGGACTTTTATGCAGGACATAGGAATATCCATGGAATGCAGGAGAGCATCAGCAATGCAATCCAAAGATTGCATAGTGGAGGACAAACTATTTTTGTTTTTCTAAGTTACTGTATTGAAAAACCAGAATATAGTCCACCCACTTAATGAATGAGTGAGTGAAACAAGCCCCTAGTGCTTTACTTGGTCAGGCTGTCCTTCAAAAGTAATTTTATTTTCTCTACCAAATGTATTTTTTCTCATTTTCAAACTGGAATAAACCATGTCAATCACTTTGTATAATAATTCCAAGAATTTATACATATATAAATACTCATTTTGGAATAGTGTTGTTCACCTGGGAAGTCTCCTTTTGTCATTTTCTCATACAGTTTTGCTTTCTCTTCAAGCTTCTTCCTGAAAAAGAAATTAACCTTGCAATTCCACCAATTCCAAGCACAGTTTAAAGTGACCAATTTAGCCTTAGATAAATGGAACAGGAAAATACTGGGAGTGCTTGAGATGTTTATTAGAAGCTGACTTATGCCTGGCTTTTGTTTTGAACCTTCATTAGCATTTTTGAAGATACAATCTCTTCCAGAATTCATACTGAAAATAATTTTAGTGAGTTACAAATTTAATCTTAAATGCAATTTTTCAAGTAGGGAGAAACACGATGTTACAAGAATTCCACCTTTATCTAAGTACTGTGGTCTGTCACATAAATACTGGAAGCTAAACCATTATTTGCAGATATCAGATACAGAAAGACAGTTTCCCAGGAAAAAAAAAAGAGATAACACAAAGTTACACTTAATCTTAGAAACTGAAGAGAAAACCTTAGCTAATTTCTGGAATTTCAAAGAGCAAGGAACTGCTTACAGAAGAACGGCAGATGGTTTATAAATGGCATTTTCAACATATATCTTTTGGTACAACCAACCCATTTGGAAAACGAGGTAATTCTTGAAAAAAGTGAACCATTTTCTGTCAAGCCCAAGAAACACTTTGCTATAGAATTCTAACAGGTTGCTGCACTGGCTGGTAATTCTAAAGATGACTTTTAGAAAAAAATCAGTGACCTGACACATTTAGACAGCTGTGATAATGTGAAGGTATAAGAGCATGAGACTGCTGGGATGCAGTTTGTACAATACTGGTAAAAAGTATGGAACTGATGCTTGTCTTAATGGTTGGTCTAACGAGAACTGCTAGTCCAAAAACAAGGATAACTTCTTTCTATGCTTTTCTAAACACCAAAAACCAAATTCTCCAAAGCATTCCTTTCTTACAGAGCCCGAGCTACCTTGATTTATCCAATATGTCCTGCTCTTCTGCCTTCTGCTCCACATCTTTCGCAGCTCGATTGACAACTCCCGTGTTCTGTTTGGTCCAGATGCTTGGTTTCTGCGGAGGACAATTTTGTAACAACAAACAAATAAATGAAAATATTGAAATGGTAACAATTCAAAAAAATATTTCAACTCCATAATGCAAACGTTGTAAATCAATCATGAAAGACTTTGTAAATAACATCTTAAACATGTTTGACTTGAGACTATTCCTGTGCTGTAGGATACAGCAGGTATGTCCTAAATTAACACAGGCTGCAGGATGGTGCCATAGTTAAGGACAGGCTGAGATGCTAAAAAACCCAAAGGCACTCAGAAATCAGACAAAATCTATTCTGGCAAAGATGCTAAGGTTAAAAAAACCCACTCATACAATCTTGCTGATTATATATGTAATAACAAAGCCACAAATTGTTTCTATTCTCTATTACCTCCATTTTAGATAAAAAATACAATCAGTTGGCCTGTTTGCAGCATAACACTGTAAATGCTGCATGTGCTTCAATTATGGCAGGAACAGCACATTCTGCTTCTAGAAAGCTACAGAATGAACAAAACCCAAAGTGCAGTGAAGATCAAAACAAGAGAGATAATTGTGTATTCATTATTGTACACCACAAACAGGTAGCAGAGCATTTACCAAGGAAGTTCAGTGACTCTGGAAGAATCTCATCCTCCATCCTGCAGCATCATACAAAATCCTCTAAAAAAAACCTCTTTTCCTATAATGAAAAGGTGTGGATCCTTGTGGAATTAAGATTAAGTGGGGATTTAGATGGGTATAAGCACAAGACTAAGCTTTCAGCTGTGCACAGGAATCTCACCTGGAAATGAACTTTAAAGAACATTCTCATCATGTACATTTTATATTTGACTAGTAACACAGCTCTTAGTATTTACTACTATTTAGATTTGAATATTAACTTCCTTACTTTAAGCAGAAAGAATGACAAAAACAACAGTGGAAAATTATTTCTACCTTATTAGAGGTTCTGGGTTTTGCAAAGACACCAGCATCTTTCAATAGCTTTTCTTTCTTGAATTCCTCTTGCTTTCGGAAGAGTTCGGCTTTGAGATCTACCAGCTACATCACCAGCAAAACAACACATAAATAACAGAGCACAAGCACAGACAGCAGTTACTGCAATAAATAACTGTATCTCTAGGAGAACAATCTGCCATTTACAGTTACAGGAGCATTTCATTGCATTTTTATGTGGAACTTTGAAGCACGGATCTGATCACCAAGATCACCCTTTACAGCAAACAAAATAAAAAAGCACAGAATGCAAATTATGATTAGGGATTAAAACAATCCCCAAAGATATCCTTGATCCTTTGCTACATAATAATAGGAAAGACATAGTTCCATCTAGATTTTACCAGCCTCCCAGTGGCAAACAAATAGAGAAGGAATAATGAAAAACACTACTGAATATGAAAAGGAAACTTTTAGCCATTAGATAATTAATAAAATCCTGTCTCAGAAAAGAATTTATAAAAGTTTGCTATCATAAAATATACATTGTTTCCCATTGCTTTATGTACTGTTCAATATTTTTAGATTTACTTTCTTCTTCTTTTTAAAGAAATATATGAGTAGCATTGCCATCTGTAACCAAAGTCCATCTCAGCTTTTATTAAGAAACATCATCAGCAGGGGTGTTATCTTGGAAGTACAAAACTAGTCTGGAAGAGGATTTTGTACCTCTTTTCCTGCAAGTCCTACAGAAGACAAAATTCACAGATGTACACTAAATCAGGAAAGTGGAAGACTTTGGTATTAATATTAGTCCCAAGCACTAAAGCATTTGCTTTTCAAGTCTCTGGGACAACGAAGTGCAGTGTTGTAAAAATCACCCGTTTTCTCTTCTGCTTAGAAGTGATCATCCAAAAATTCAACGTAAAATATTTCATAGTTAACTATCAACATACATTAACTATTTATATAACTCTTTATCTGAAGTGTTTGGCAGCATCTCTCGTGAGCATCCTGGAGAGCAGAGAGGGGCAGCCCCTCATCATCCCTAAGGGTGGGAAGTTAATCTGCCACAGCAGAGACCTCCTGCTCCCTAGTAAAAACCCTTTTCCCTGTTATGCCCTGATTTTATCATTACATCAGGAATGCGGGCAAATCCAGACTCGGCAGACTCGGGTTTGGAGCGCAGGGCGTGTGCCTGGTCAGGAAGGTGAGGGGACAAAATCCCAGCCCCGAAACTGTCACGGACCCGATATGCGACACATGGCGTTACCAGAGCCTTTTAACCCAGCTTTTGTTGCAGTGGCTGCACATGGCAGTGGGGTTAAGGCGAGGACACAGAACACCGGCACTTCCCAGGTGCGCTGTTTTCCTGGAAGCGGTGGCACCAGCGCACCCTCGGCTGGAGCCGCACGGCCTGCGCCGGCCAGGCACACCCCGCCAGCGGGAGCCCCGCGGCTGAGCACACCTCACAGCCCCACTGGCCGTCCTGGGGAGGCGGAGGGGTTCATTTTGCCTCTCCCCGCTCAGTCACTCACCGAGGACGCGGCCACGTCCAGCGGCTTCTTCCTCCGGTCCATGGCGGGACCGGCCCCGCCACCGCCTCCTTCCCCGCCGTGCGGCCTTGCCGTAAAGCGCGGCGGAAGCGCGGCGCTATCGCGACAGTGCTGTGAGGGCGGGCAGGCGCTCCTTGCCGCCATGTTGGGGAGGTCAGGGGAGGTCATCGGGGCTCGGCCTGGTGTGGTTTGGCGGGGGCGGAGCGCTCCCGGCCGGGGCTTCCCTGGCCTTGGGTAATCCCTGTGCTCGAACTGAGGGTGAAAATGAGCGTTTCTGGCAGGTGCGAGACAAATCCTTCAGGGGTCCGACTGGAAATATCCTTGTGCAGGCGCGGGGCTGGAGCTGCTGCTGTTGAGACAGAGCTGGGGGTGCTCTGGGCTGGGGCTGGCCTCTGTGGCCAGAAATTGGCAGGACTGCAGGCTGGCCCAGAGCTGGGGTGGGGCCAAGTGAAGAAGTACATGGTTCAAACTTGGCATCAATGTTGACTCGAATGTGGGCTCATATTGCCTGGTGCCAGTGCCAAGTCACACACTGAGGCCAGGTATTCCTATTTTTCATTCTTGTTTGTACAAAGTGGGGAGCTGGGTGGTGACCCACGGAAGGTTAACTCGCCTATCATCAAAACTTCACACCATTTATACATCTTAATAAACAAAGGCATTAGCATTCTTTGGTTACAAATTACTCAACCCCCCTATTTGCTAGTTCTATTTCTTGCTTCTCCTGCTAATTAGTTTGCAGGCACAGTTCTTCCCTCCATTTGAGTCTGGGGTCCATTTTGAGTAGCTGGTCAATGAGTTGTCACGATCTCCTCCTGCCAGAAATACCTTTCCCCATACACTGGTCAGTTCTGACTTCACTCCTGGTCTCTTTCATCCAGACATTTGGGGAACGTCTTCTCTTTTCCTTAAAACAACAGATTAGCCAAACATACGGTGCTCACAATGCAATCGCTTAATCATAACTGTCCAGCTATAACTACTGACTAACAGCTAAAAAAAAAAAACCTGCAAAATTTTACTCAACCCCTTTTCAAAACCTTGAGAGCCTCAAAACTTGAGGGGTTTGGTATCATCAACAGTAAAAAACCCAAACAACCCCAAACAAAAACCAACCAAAAAACAAACCACACCAAAAAAAAACCCAAACACAACCAGGAAAAAAACCCAACCCAAACCAACTAACCAAAACTAAAACTCTCTTTCCTGCTTTAGTTGATAAGTGAGTGCCACAGAGATGAGATCTGAACATAACAGCCAAGTACAAACCCACCTACGTGGGATGGATCCAGCTCTGTAACCTCAGAGAGGAGCACAGGTGCTCTCGGGGAGTGAGATTCAGAGTTTTAATTATAATAGGTCGCTTGCTATATCCTTTTTTATCCCTGTGAAGAAAAAGGACTGTCTGATAAGTTTTAATTGAAATACTGAAGATCATAGTTATCTGTGGTTGCAAGAAGCAGCTGCCTTTCACTTGTCTTTATTAAAGTGGAAAAAATATAAGGCGCTCTGATGTTGTTGCTTGGCAGTGTGGCAGCTGATAGAAGCGCCAGATACAGTTCTTCTGAGTTTTGAAATGTACTGCTTTTGTGTTTGGCAAGCTGGGTCAGGCCCATGTTTAATAGTTTATGGACACAGAATTGCAAAGCTAACAGAGATACTCAGTTGCTAAGAAAGCTGCACCTGTGTTCTAGGGAGTGTGGAGTGTGCCCCTGAGAAGGAACAATTTCTGGCCCTAGTGAAGCTGTCTCGTGTTTGGCTGTTTAGAAGGGAAGTTGGTGAGAGACATCAGATACAGAGAAGTGCAGGTCATATTAGAGCCATAAAGTATTTTAATCTGCAATGGAAGGAGAGAAACATGCATTACTGAAAAATAGGACAAATGAATGAAAACATCTGTGCTGTTCTAATTAAATCACACTTCAACAAATCATTTATTGTTTCCTGTTCAAACCTCACCTAGTGACAGCACTGAGAAGAAAAAACAGCCCAAACCCAGGCCAGGGTTGGTTCTTAAAATGTTCCTTTCTGGTTGAGGGTGAGATTCATGACCAAGTTTGTAAGGAAAATTTGTGCTACTGAGTTACACGACAGGATGTGGAAAAAGGAATTCATCCTAGAAATTCCAAGCTGGCTCGTGCTGCTGTGAGGATTGCAGAGCTGGCACTCCTGTGCTAGCAAGAAGCAGTGGATTGTTCTGTGGGTAGCAGAGGTCTGGCTAGGCATGCCTGGGCTGGGAATGAGTCAGTCACTGATGCTGGATAGAACCGAGGGACGTGTGCGATGAGATAACCTTCAGCTCGTGCTCCCTCTCATGTAGCATCAGCAGGCAGGGAAAAACAGGGACCAGGCCAGAGGGGAGCCCTGCTCCTGCTGGAGCCGTGGGTTTGCTCTGCTGCCGGGCTCCCCTGGCCTTGGGATTCGGCGCTGTGAGCACACCCGGACAGATGGCTCTCAGAGGCCGTGTGTCGGTTCAGTGGTCTTGGATTTGCAGCCCAAGAACTGACAAGCTTTCACACATATGGTTCCCTCAGAAAGGCTCCATGTCGACTCTGACCTGTGGAGGGCTATTCTGTGCATTTTTTTTAACCCAGCCCACGGGAATTCATAAAATGCCAGTGAGGGAGGAATAAGAACACTTCAAATTGTGAAGCAAAATCGACTTAACATAAACAAATGAGGTGGGGAAGGGGAGGATTCTGTTTCTGTGTACAGTAGAAGCTCAGTGTGGCTGTGCTGTGCTTATTTCTTATCAGGAATTTGTGAAGGCTGTATAAAATACCTCATCTGATCTCCGACTGCCTATAGCTCTGAATTCCTGGGGAATAATTGATTCAGCACTTGCAATTAGTATGCTGCTCGTTTTAGCATGAGGCCTAATTGTGTTTGTTTCCACAAAGCTGCATCAACACAGAAAACTTGTTTATTATTGTTGAAGAAGATTTGGGATCACAGTTGATTGTTCTATGGGGATTTTTTATGAAACAGTGGTGTTTCATTGTCTTGTAAAATTGGTGAGAGACATGCACAAACTTGAAATGAATCAGTTGCAAAGCTTTGGTGTGGATTTCTCCTACACCCCCCTACCAAAACTTGCAGGAGCCCCAGACCAAATTATATTGATGTTTGGAGGTTTTGTTCTTCTGAGACTGATTCTCTTATCTCAGACACTAAGGTTTCATCCTACCCTAAGACCTTGATATTCTATCTTATTTTCTACATCTTGGCTTTAAGATGAAATAAAACTGTGAGCAAATAACAGCTGGACATTTTGTGAGATAAGCCCTAGTGCTAGGGCACTGTGTCCTCACACACTTTCAGAGCCACTCAACATAAGACAACTCATCCATGTTTCTCTGAGAGATGCAGAAATTCCTTCTGATTTTCTTTTAATTTTTTTTTTGGGCTCTTCATCTCAGAAGTTATCATAAGAAAGAATTTGTGTTATGTCAACAAAAATCTTTTTTAAAACAGAGCAAGATTATTTTTTTGCTTTCCACAGTTTGCATAATCTTGGTTAGCTGGAGAATTAGTTTGAGGAATTTGTGTGTCTTAATGTGTGTGAGGCCAAAAATGACTGTGGCACAAGCAAAACTGTTTGCAAACTAATTCTTGCAGCATCAGAGATCCAGAAGTGTTTCTTTCCTTCCTAGGAAAGATTACATATCTTCCCAAAATCAAGTCCCAGTATGTCTTTTTTTACTTACTTCTCTATGTTTTCCTAAGGGCACCTGAGGCATAGTCTAGAGTTTTTGTATTTTTGTATTGTATTTTCAGAAATGTGCAATTGCTGCAGCAAAACAAACAAGCAAATAAAGAAATCAAAAACCCTTTGGTAGAAAGTCTAGATGGACACGATAGATTTTTTTTTTCAGGAAGATTAAAAGTTAGAATCATTTGGATAGGTAATTGGCAGGTGTGCAGACTAGGAGAAAAAAATCTCAAAGGTAATTCTTTGATAAATGTTTGAGCTCTTTTGCATGATGCTAGGCACAAAGTCAAAACCAGATGAGGTACATAGTAAGTGTTTAACTGTCATGTCTGTGGCTCTGGTTTTTTGCCTCTTGGGTCACAAGCTGCAATGCCAGATTGCTTTTGTGCTATCTTAGTTTTGCTTGAAAACTAAAGATTAGTCCAAAAAAAAAGTAAAAAAAAAAAATCTGATGATGATTTAATGCTAAATTGAACTGAGATCTAAAGGAGCTTTGTCCTGTTTTATGGTAACCTGTATTTCATGTGCAGTTTTATAATGCACTTCAAATCATGTCTTGTGTCAACAGTGTTGTCCCCTCTTCTCTCTTTGTATGTGTTATGAGAGAGGGAATGCTGGTATGTGCTACTTGTACAGAAATTGTAATTCCTCTCAAATACAGCTTGAAAGGAGGGATTTCCTAGGAGCATCCAACAACTTCGATCAGAAATAGGCTTAATGTCATCTTGCAACAGAATCTGTGGGAGTGACATAGTTACTGCAACCAGAATTAGCTTAGAAAGCTGTTAATGATAGCAATGACTCTTTTAGTATGCATTTTAGCAAGCTTTGCTGCAAATGGGTGTAGTGACCCTTCCTCCTTTGGGGAATGTGTGCATGTTCTTAAGTCTGATGGACATAAGAAAAAAACCCGAGTTCAAAAGATTAATAGGTTTTTCACTATTTTTCTGTACTAAGATATACCAATAGATATATTTTCTAAACTGGAGATGTAAAAAGGAAATTTCCAAAGGAAATTGGCTTATCAACTTTGTTGGTAGGTGGCTGTGGATATTTTCATCCCCTGAACAGGAACTCTAATCAATTGAATTGCATGTGTTGTCTGTGGTTTCTGTGTGGTTGGCATAAAAGACAAACATGCCCTTTAAGGAATTGCTCAACTCCTTGAGATTTACCCATTCATCTGTCCACCCTTCTTTCACCATCTGCTTCTTCCACTGTGGACATGCGAAGTTGCTCCATGCCTGCAGCAAAATGCAGCCTGGATGGTTCAGTCAGGCTTTTGCATGAAGCAGAGTTTTCCTGTCTTTGCAAGCACGGATGGACTTGCCTCTTTGTCAAGGTGTAGCCCTATAAAGAAGCTGGGTTTTGTATTCCAGCTGCACATCTGCAAACTCCTCTGAGACACTACAGACTTGTATTTCTTTGTCTCTAGGTCTGGGATGCCGGGCTGGAGGAAGTGCCTTGTTTTTTGTCTGTGGAGAATGCAGGACAGAGGTAAGGCAAGAGGGGAATATGACAGCAGAGGGGAGACCATAATCGAGGGGATGCCCATGGGAAGGGGTCATGTTCAATGCTCCATTTTCTGCTCATTGGTGTTGTTAAAGCTGCAGGATCCATCCCAAAACTTGTGACTTTTTATTTAAAAGAAACAAACCCACAATGTAGCCTTCCCATAAGAAAGCACATTTTTAGATTGAAATCTGTTCCCCTTCCAAAGTGCTGATCTAAACGCTGCTAATGAATGCACACCTGCTTTGCTTACAGCTCTGTCTTTAATCTGAACCTGGCCTAACAGATAGGGCTTTTATGGTTGTAAAGTTGTGTCTATTAAAAGCATCTACCAGAGCATAAAATTTGGGAACTCTAAAGCTCGTGTACCTACTTCAAGGTCTGTTTTTGTTTTAAAGAAAACACTGGGCTATTGATTATGTCAGGTAGAGGGACACATGCTCGTTATAGCTGTAACTTTGGAAAGAGGCTACTTTCTAGCTGTGAGTTTAAACCCTGTTATTTATGTTCATTTAGTGTCACAAGGATGATGTAAGTCATATTTATATCACTTCTTGTAAAATGCTTCTGTTTATATCCCGCTGTTTGAGCTGAATTATTTTAAATCAGCAGGCTCATGGCAGCAGATTCAGGTTTTCTGACATGGTGGCAGAAATCTGGGTCCTGTAGCACATTAATAGGCTACTTTGGAGGAAGGGGAACAATTTATATTTACTAGTCTTTGCACAATAATGTTGAATTGCAGTTGATGCTTTTTTAATATATATTGAATGGTGCCATTAAAATCTGAACTGGGTGGGATTTCAGTTCACTACAAAGCAGCATGTTTTTTCCCTTAGAACAACAGAAATCTCTAGCCTGAGGTTTTTCATTTGTCTTCTCAGGCTAGAAATGCAAGAAATGCAAAGGATGTGTCTGCTTTAAGAATAACTGTATATATATATATAAAAATTTTTGTTCTGTGGTTATGAATGATATTTGAATTGCACTTTGAGATGCAGACATGAAGACATCACTTCTGCACACTAGCTGTTTATGGAGGGTCTAGTTCTTGACACTGAGTAGAAAATGGGTTGGCATAATAGAACAAATTATAGCTCTATGTGTGATTTCCTGATGTATTGGAAGGATCAAATCTACATACTTGGGCAGGACACAGCTCTGGCACGTGATCATTTTTAACTTGATACACCAAAGAGATTTAAATCAGCATAATCGGGGATGGGGTTTCTATACCATATGGGCATTGATTACCTAGCAGTCATCTACCATCTGCCTGCTTAGATGGCTAAGTGGCAGCTATGATTAATTTATTAAGAGAACAAAATTATCTTGTGTATATAATTCTTCTCTGATACTCTGGTAGTGAAAAGCTGCTGTTAGATGTTTCAGAACAAAGGGAATTTTTATTCCCACTGTAGCTCAAAGCCTTGGTCCACTCCAGTTTGAATTCCTCTTTATTTTTTAGTTAGATTTATCTGCAATAAAGTGTTCTTTCACTATCCATCATCCTGTCAGTTATCCCAAAAACATGAAGTCAAAGACCTAAGTTCTCTTTCTGGACAAAGTAGTTGAGCACTGTGCGTGTCTGAGGAGATGCTTGAAAAGCTGTTTAAGGTAATTTCCCAGGAGAAGAGAGAGCAGCGTCTAAGGAAGAAAGGAGTAGTTGTGGGTGGCTCTCTCCTGGCTCCCCTCTGCAGCAATGTCCCGGAGGTGTCACTTGCGCTGGTAGAGGGACCTCAGGGCGGTAGATGGCACTGCGAGACTGTTATTGCAGCTGTGTAATTCTCGTCTCAGCGAGACCGTGAGCACTTGGCAGAGGTGACCTGGCATAAATGAGTGTCTCCCCTGCACTTCCCTGTCATCTCACCAGCACTGGAGGGGTAAATTGGTTTCCTCTCCCCACTCCTCTGCTCTCATACATATAAAGTTAGGTGAGAAATAAGACAAGTGGAGAACCCAGAACTGCAAGAAGAGCTGGCCCTGGATTTCCAGCTGCCAGTTTAAGTTCCGTGTGAGTTAGTGGGACTCGAATTTTGGGTTCTACTTTGGCCAGCTCTCTGCAATAAAAGTTGGGCAAGTGTTTGTATGTTAAGTGGCATGAACATAGCAGCCATCCTTTCAATCTCCCAGCTGACAATGGCTTTGTGAGGGCTGAGACTGAAGATTAAATAGGTAAGGAGTTCTCCAAAAGGGTAGTTAGCTTTTCAGGGACACCAAAACACACACCCTAAGGCAATCCATGTTCCTTTTGTTTGAGTGATGCCTGTCCTGTTGTTGAACAGGACTCCAGCCCCTAATACAAAGGCTACTCCCCATACAGGCCTTTCGATACAAAGGTTACTTAAAATAGAAGCCCAGAAGGCACCAAAGTGTTGCTATATGTATCACAAAAGAAAGCTTAGAGTGATTGTAGATGTTATTTTAGCAATAATTGAGAAAAGAAATATTGAGTCTCTGTACATAGAAAGAGCTTGAAAGTGTGTGTGGCGCTGCTGCTATTAGTCAAATATACACAAGTGGAATGAGAACTAGAATAATACTTCAAAATGAATAACTACATCAGGCAAAAGTCCAATGATTTCTTTATTAAGGCCTTGATGAGCACCAAGCAACTCCTCAGCAATACCAAGGAACCATACAAAATGTGAATTCCAGTATTTTATGAAACGCTGGAGGAGGGAGCCCACACTGCAAGGAAGTAAAGGGGGCTTTACATTTTCTAACTCTTGCCCACAGTGCTCATTTCCTTGCCAGCTGATTTGGGAGAGATCAGAACACTAAAATGGCAATTATTGTATTTTTCTATCCCTTTTGAATGTACATGCAAAATTACATTTTTTTTCCGTTAGAGAGTGTTTCCATAAAGACCAACAGTCAATATAAATGATTTGCAACTGTCTTGCCTCCTTCTCTGATCTGAAATAGACTGCAGTCATTAATGTACTACTGACAGCTGGAGCTGGGTCACAATGAGAGGGACGAGGAAGCAAGACAGTCATAGTAATGACTTTTAACATATGTTGACAGAGATGTAGTGCTGCTTTCTGCACCCTGCTCTTCTCTTGGACTGCTTCTGTTCATCAACCAGAAAAAAGAAAACCACCTATTTTTTCTAATGGTAATATTAAAGTTAGTTTTCATGAGATTCAAACAGTGATGTGCTTTACTGAGAGATGGATGTTTAGTGTTTCTCTGCTTACTATCAAGTGCAGTGGGTTTTGGTGGAATAGATGACTGCTTAATGCCTGCTCTGGTTAAGGGAAGCCCAGGAGGGAGCCTGAGACTGTGGCGTGAGTGAAGACTGGGTCCAAGCTTGTCTTCGTGCCCCGAGCCATCTACCAATGATGCACAACAGAAACTTACCTCACAAATTCGTTTTCCACAGCTTCTGGTTCATGGGATTCTGGATACAGTTGGATCAGCAGGACCAAACAGTTGGGAGTCAAACCTGCCAGCTGCTACACTGAGTCTGACTGTCCAGAGCACCTGGGATTGGCTTTGACTTCCCTTCCACTGTAGTTCTGAATGGACTTCTGGGCATGGCAGATACTGCAGTCATGTTAATAGAAGGCACAGAAGCACTTCCATTGTGAATTTCTTTCATGGTTGTTAAAAGACACTGAGCTATTCCTGGGAGAAATGACAAATCCCTGGTGAGCAGCTTTTTTTTACTTGCACAGCTGGTAACCAAGAAGAATGCAATTTAGGAGGGCAGGAGCAGCTTAAAGATCCTTTCCCGTAAAGAACAGTTTGTCAATCAGGAAAACAAAGGACAATGTAGAGCATGTCCTAATGGGAAACCTTCCCAGGCTGTCTGGTACCTGGCATTCTGGGTGGTGCAAAGCCAACTGTCCTATTCCTGATAGTTCTTTCACTTAAGTGATTTGTAAAATTTCCCTGAGGCACCTCTGCAATGAGGAGCAGAGATGAAACCTTACATAGCCAGAGGCAAATCTTGCTGCTAAGTGGATGCCTGGAATGAAAACCTCTATGTAGCACTGGCATCGTTTGGAGATTTCTGCTGTGGGTAAATGGTGGTAAGCACAGTTCTTGCTTGAGAGGGTTATGTGGCTTTAGGAAAGTAAACTCTTGGACATGGTGCAAATGGTGACATTTTATTAGTGATGCTGTGTGTGTATCTAAGGTGAAACATGGTGGTGTGTGCAGGGGAAAAACTAATATGATAAAGAGAAGGAGGGAGTCCTGAAAGCAATTTTGAAAGGGAAAGAACATGTTTCCAGCAATCCCATCTTCAATCAAAAGTTAGAAAAGTGGCTCTTCATTGCTGTGACCGAGTTCAGTCTTGTTTTTAAATTCTCCTCTCTTCCAAAGTAACAGTCCAGATCACACAGCAGCTTCACAGTGACCTAGACAAAGCTGTCTACTGGCTGAATTGAGATTTTCACACAAGATGGGACAAAAAGTTATGTTGCACGGTTGCAAACAAATATTAACAGTATAAAGTAGTTGTATCAGCTGCTAATGCTTCATACTCTGCTGTTTGCTTGGATGTGGAGGGTAGCACACAACCATGACTAACATGTAGCATGCATGACCGCTTCGGGTATTGAATTTCTGACACGTTTCAGTAGCCTGGAAATCAATAGGCAGCAGCTGCAATGGAGCTGGGGGCACTGCAGAGCCCTGAACCGTGCTGTTAGTAGGGGAAGGGGCACAGACCTCTGAGTCTTGCTTTAACAGTGACGGTTTGAGGCATGAAGTGAGGAAGATGCAAAGCTTCTCTGTCTTGCTACACTGCAGTCCTCCCAGCAACATATTTTGAGTTGCTGGGTCACTGGCAGGTAAATGGGGAGAATCTCTGTGGTGGGACACTGGCAGTAAGTGACAAGATTAGGGTTGGGAACAAGGTGGACAGCCAATGTCGTATTGCTGGCAGAAAAAGGTACTGGTGTTTATGACTTGCTCTAAACAGCATCTCTAAGTTAAGAACCCTCAAGGGAAGTACAACCAAAGCTTCAGCACTAGCATCAGCCCAGCAGTCAGGTCGGCAAAGACAGGCCTTGTGCCCAGGAAAAGAGATCTGCTGACAGTGATGTTGCAGGAGGAGGAGAACCAAGTAGAGAAACCCCTGGGCTGGCTGGCCACAGGAGGCCTCACTGCTTCAGCACTCAGAGCTTATTGCACATGTTCTTTGTAGGGCTCTTGGAGGAGGAAGATGACTTTGGAAGGAGGTGAGAGGTGGGTCTGAGCCCCTTTGTGCTAATGCTGTGATTTCCAAGGAAGGAGGTGAAGAACCAGCTCCTGAGCTGACTCCAAGTATGCCTTTGGGACAGGAACAAGAAGCACTTCAGCTCCCTTCCAGCATGAACAGAGCACAGAGGTGACCATATCCTCATGGAGCCCATAAATGGGGTGTATACGTGTGTCACTGAACTCCAAAGACATTCTCCCCGTCTGTCTAAAAGATATTCAGCCATTCAGAGATATGAGTATCACCCAGAAGAGGCAGAATGAGATTGCTTCCAGCCTTCAGAAGCTAGTTGGACATGTGCACTTCTGCAGAAGTCCATAGTATGAAGTACCTAATAAGAAGCAGGCAACAAAACAAGTAAACAGTTTGTACTGCCTGAATTTAAGGCAAAACCAGAACCAAGTTGGATTAGTAAGTAAAATTGCTATTAATCAACATCTGGTGGTAGCAAAGTGAAGATAATCCATTTTAAAATTGCCTTTAACCTTCTACCATGACAGGATCATTATTAAATTCCATGATCTCAGTGCTGCTCACTGCTGTGTAGGGGGTATGGGGTACACAGCTGTATAAAAGTGAGAGTGCAGCAGCCAGTGAGACAAACCCATTGTGACGCTGTGTTCTGACAGAGATTGATGCTCTGTATCCCCACTACCATTCCAGGTGCCTGAGAGGTGAAAGTAGAGACTGGTTCTGCATTAATGCAGCCATGTGCTATTTACACATCACAGTGGGATGGAAATAAATTTCCCATAGTCCCCTGCCATCTCCACGTACAGCTGTAAGGATACAGGGTGCACTGCTTCAACACTCAGCAAAGTAGCCCAGCCTTGGTAAAGAAAGAAAATTTATCTTTGACTTAATTAAGTCTAGGAGTGGGAGTGAAAAAGGAAAAGATTGTTCTAGACACCTAAATAGATTTCCTTTGTGTAGGATTACGTAGGTCAAAGTAATTTCTAGCTTGATCTTAACTATTGAATGTTGCCTGGCAGTAGCACTGGGTCAATATGGGGGGGAGGGAGCCCATGGTCCTCTCTGTTTCCCCAGAGGGTTTCATGATGCCTCCAGATCACTGTTGAAGTAATGCAGCCTTGAGGGTGCCACCTCACTAGTGGTACATCTTCACTCAAGCTGCTGGGAATAGTGGGCAGACAGAACGCCACTCCTAAGGGTCTCCCAAGTGCCAGATCCTCACAGATTCAGAAATGGCAAGAGAGGACCTCTTAAGTCACTTGGTTTGGGGCTGAAAGTGAAGATTAACTCATTTCACGGACTTTCCTTGTTGCAGGGAGTCAGCTTACTCTCGCTGTGAGATGAGGAAATGAGTGACCCTCAAAGTGAGGGAACATATGACAGGAGAGTTTGCTGGAGTTGTCTGGAGGCAAAGAGTTTGAGGACAAAATGGAAGCTGAAAAGCCTGGACATCCTCCCTTAGGCCCTGCAGGAAAATGGGACTTTTACCTGGGAGCCTCCTGTCGCCACACATGTGGTATCACTGTCTGTCATCCACCCTGTGCATGCAGTGTGCAGAAGAGGTGAGATCCATTCCATTTGCAAATCCTGGTTTGCAGGCTTGTGACAGGCCTGAACCATTGCTCAGTAGCCAGCTCCTGAGACTGGAAAACTCGCTGCTTTTGTATTTCTTTTTCTTACAGCTTTAGTGGTATTTAAAGCACTGTGGGGCCAACTGTCCCCTCTCATGAGCCACTGAAAACTGCTAGGAGGGAGAGGCAGTTTGAAACTACCCAGGACCAGAGAGACCATGCTCTCTACAACCCATTAAGTGCAAACCTGTAATTCAAGACCTCCCACTGTTCCTCTGACCCTAGAGAGATACCCCAATACACATTCAAGGAACACTTGGTTTTTGTACTGAGCAATGCTGCCCATTTAGGCTGCACACACTGCAGGGCAGAGACCTTTCCTTTTGCCCAGCTTAGGAGCAGCTGGGACTTTAGTCTTGCTGTACTCTGTGTTCCTCAGTGGGGCGAGGACCACTGGCTGCTGAAACAGCCGATGCGCAGGGCACAGTAAAGTCCTCAGCTGATCAAACCAGGTCATCCTGTCCTAGGGCATGTGGCCAAAGAGGAATCTCTGCCTCACAAATTTGGTTTGACAACTATTTCTGCAGGATGGGGGAGGACAACAATACCTTCTAAAGTTGTGACAGTATCCACATCACAGTGGTGCCTAAAATCCTGCAGCTGGACATTTCAGTTATACAGACAGATTAGACATTGCTCAGGGATGTGGCTATTAACTTCTGAAGTTTTCTATGGACTTCCTGTTGCTTGACATATCCCTTCATGACTTCCCTCCAAAGAAGTACCATAGCATCTGTCTTATATTGATTCTGCTTGTGAATTCCCTCCTGGTACTTCTAGCTATGTTTCATTTTCTCTAACACAGTTTCCCATGTGAATACTGAAGTTAGTGCTTGAGAAAATCTCACCACAGTAGCTTTGGCTCTTTCTACAATAATGGATATGTCAAATTCAATTCTTAAGAGCTCTGAGCTGCTTTTTCAGCTAGTAATATGCTTGCTATTTCCAGGTTTAATTATTTCTGTCGTAGCAGTGTCCTTTAAAAAGTAGTATTGTTGTAGCCATGACAATCTAAAGACACTTCAGGGAAAGAGTCTTTTGTGAGAACAGCCAGTGTAAATGGCAAAACCAGATGAGCTTTTAGGTACAAAAAGTGCCAATTTAACCTTATTTTTAAAAGCCCCTTCCTGTATCATGTTTATTTCAGATTCTCATTACTTTTCCTGAGAGCCATATTAGATCAATAACCATCACTTTTCTGGAAATCCTTTTCTAGTGCCCAGAATCTGGATATCATCATGCAATTATAAAATACAGCTGAGGAAATCAAGGCACAGAAAGGGCAGGTGATTTGCCTGTGTGGGTGGTTGAGTTAGTCATATAACTCAACAGCGCTTGTGTCCGTGTACTGGGTTTTAACTATTGAAGAAGCATCATTTCCTTTCCCCAGGATGCAGCTTGGCTTCAGATTAGTCCTTCTTGAAAAAGCTTCAGAGTTTTGCTGTTGGAATATTTGGGGCATATCCCAAACTTTCTATAATTTAGCATGGTATGCCCTGATCCAACCCAGCTGTGGAGTTGTGATTTGTTGTGAGTCCCAAAAGTACAAAGAAATTGCAGGGAAGGGGTGGTGGTGGAGGGGGTGTTGTGTTTTCCTCCAAGGAACAAGCTGTGCAAATGTACTGTATTTAGCACAAGGAAAGGAGCTCTTTAAGAAGTTGTAGCTGGGTGGGAAGCGAATCCCTTCTTATGTTTCTAGTCTGAAGGTAAATGGGGGCAAAAATATATTTTTATGTCCGTGAATTTTTCTGTGCTGCTAGTGGGGTATAGCAGGTCTGAGCTATAGCTGTGCTCCTGCTGCCGACAGTCCTCAGGACATCTCTCTTAGAAGTGATGGCTCCAGCTGGCTGGAATAAGCCTTCAGGTGCCATCACTCCAATCATTGTCCTTTAAACTGATGGGTAACTCTAGTTAGGAACATGGAAGGGAATCAGCCTGTACAGTGCTGCTCTCTGCTGTGATGGGAACCTCTCATGCAGTCCTAGGGCATTGCATTCTGCTGTCTGCCCTCTGCAGTGTTGCAAACTCTTACAGTTGAATGAAGAGGGATGTCTGTTCTCATGGGTTTATGATTATCCCAGCTTAACTCCCTGGAAAAACATGCTATAACAGTAACTTCAAAAGATCCTCTGCAGCCCAGCTCCCACATTGCTCTTCAAGAACTTGGGGGGCAAGGGGAGAAGCTGATTTAACTGTAGGCCTTTAACTCAAGTACCTCAGTTAGGATTCTCATCCCCCAGACTGCCCTAAAGTCACAGATTTCTGCTTCTGCCCCTTTGTACAGTAACTGATTTTCTCCCTCGATGTGCTCAGAGCTTGTGGTTTCAAGAAGATTCCCAAGTATCTTTGTGTTGAGCCACTTCAATTTCCACCAGACACTGAAGAGGTTTCCAGGCTCCTGCTGCCCAGCTTGTCATATGCCACGCCACACTTGGCTGGCAGCTCCCGAAATGGCAAATGCTTCTCAGATGTGAGCAGAGGGTGAAGATACTGCCCCTTGGCAGGGCCCTAGGCTGTCCTACAACAACTGCTTTTCATGCAGGTAGGGACAGAAAAGCTGAACTGAAAAGCCATGGTCCATATGGATGCATCTAGATGGATATATTCTCTTGCTATTATAGCTGCCCTATTCCACATGAGTAGTGTGAGACACCAGCCTTCTGAAACTGGAATTAGCTCATGCTATCCCAAGGAGAGCTTGGTCCCTAATATTTTAGATTATAGCAGATGTTGCACATAATATAACAACTCTCACAAAGGGAGGCAGAGATGCAGAGTGAGACCTACCAGGTAGCTAATAAAAGAAAATGCCTCATAAAGAACAAAAAAAGCTGCTAGTGATTGCAAAGATATGTTGCCCCCAGGAAATTAAAAACACTAATGCCCTGGCATATGCAATAAACACCTCCTTTGTGTCCGTGTAAAAGTGCTGAAACCTCTGGAATATTAAGAAATTGAAAAGATGTTTTCAAGTCTTCCAGTATACTTCAGCTGCTTGCAAGTGATGGTGAAGAAGATGAAGTAGATCAGCCTGGCTGCTGTGCAACTTTATTTACCAGGGAACCCAACTTCAGGATAAACACACGCGTCAATGCACGCACCTGTGTGGGGCTGCCAGGCAGCTGCCGCTCGGTGAAGGGAAGAGGCGCCAGGCTACAGCTGTAAAGAGAGTGTAGAATGGGAACAGTGTGCTCTCCGTGTCTTTCCTGGGCATATATCTGTCCAACGTCAGCCGGCGATTTGGGACCCGCAGGACGCCGGTGTGGGTCGGAGCCCGGCGCCTGTTCGCAGGCGGGGCCCATCCTGTCTACGCAGACCCCTCCGGGGGAAAAATATACAATATATACATATTGACACAATTTTTTCCACCCCCACTTCCCCGAGTTTGCCGTTCCCCGCCCTCCGCGGCGGGGGGAGCGCACCTGCGCGGCGGGCGGCCCGGGNGGGGGAAAGGAGAGCTGGAGGTGGTCGGAATTACCCTCCGCCTCCCCTTTTCTGTTATTCTTTTGGGGGGGTGGGGGGGGGGTGCTGCTGGTGGTGTGTGTCCCTCTGGGAGGGGGACGATCCTCTGCTGGCATGGAGCTCCGCGGATGAAGGGACTGGAGAGGGGATGCTCTTCGTGCCGGTAAACTTTGCCGCAGCAAATCTTCCCTTCCATCCACGGGCTTGCTTGGTTTCTGCTTTTGTTTTTTTGTGTTTTTCTTCTTCAAGTGGTGGGGGCAAACCTGAGAGAGAGGTGGCTGCGCGGTCCTTTTTGGATATTTAGAGGGGCTTGCAGTATCTGAGCCCCAACTTTCTAAAGCTACTGGTGATGCTGTTTTCAGCTGGTAATTTTCCCCAGGGCCAACTCCACCTGGGAATAAAGGGTTTGCAAATTGCACGGAGGACGTGTCACGGTAATCTGATTCCTATTGTGCCGCTCACTGTTGCTCACAGTGACTGTGAATTATTTTGTTTATATGCTCAAGAGTGTGATGTTAAATAAATGCTGGACCTGCGGCTCTTAAAAGTCGTGAGAAGACATCCACAAGGTGGCACAGCATAAGGGAGGTTTAAACGTTGCACTCCGGCTCCTGCGTTTGTAGATGAACAGGCATGAGAGTGGTGGGGAAAGTTTATGTTTCTGAAATGAAGTGCGTTTCTCCTGTGCTCTCATGGGACTCAGGTGCAGGAGCTGATCCGGGATGGGCAGAAACAAGCAGGAATGCGTGTTTTATGAACCTCTGCTGCTTTGGTGCAAAGTAGCTAATGGCAGGTTTTTCCTTTGGACCCCTTCCCAGACTACCTCTCTAGACTGTTCACTGGTAAACAGACTTAACAAATACATGAAGTGGCACTGTTGCAGCATTTTGTATGAGTAATGCAAGAATCCTGGAATTCTCTGAACCTGCTGATTACTAAGCACAGAGAGAAATTGTGCTTTTAGATCCCCTGCAAGGTGTTAGGATAGAGTCATTAAGCTGCTGTGCCTTTCTGATGCTGCTTCCTAGCTCCCACTGCTTGGGGAGAACACCATCTATTTTTGCTGCTGGATTGTTCTAGGACTATGGCTTCCCCTTGGAGCCACCATCCACCTGAGATACAGAAGTTAAAAATCTGATCCTGTAGAAGAGTGAATCAATCCCCTGCTCAACACACTGAGACCTGTTGGCATGAATTCAGCCCTCTTATGGTGCAGTGCTTTGTAACGCTGCCTTGCTGCAGCTGGCATGGATGCTGTTGCACCATTGGATCGGGGTGGCTTTGGGAGCCTTATTAAACATTCACAGCAGGGACCTCTTAATGTACAGCTGTACTGGGTTAGTGTTTGCTGGGTTACTTTCTCTGTGACTTCATGCATGTACGTACCGGTTCTTGTCTCTGGCTCTATGTAATACCTTTCCTCCTCATCTCCCTTCCCTCTGACTTCAGTCCCAGCACTGCAGTGAGTCTGTGGCTGGTATGCATCTCTTTGAGTATATTGCATTTATTTCCATGGGTGGTTCAAAGAGTAGTCAATCTTAGGAAGGTGCCATTTAATCACAGAATGGTTTATCTGGAGGGATAAATCTTGCAGGCTTGAGCTGATATGCTGTGTAGAGGAAGATTATCTGAGCTTGTAGGGAACTTCTTTCCCCTTTCCCCAAGGCAACCGGTTTGATGGCTGTGTTGTAGCACATAACTCTGCAGGGGCAGCAGAGGAAGTATTTGGTAATGTTTTTGTAGCACTGCAGTGTTAACAGGTATGGTAGAGGTTTTGCATTGTGACGTGTCCATGTCTGTGGCAGGAGGATTGGAACTAGGTGATCTTTAAGGTTCCTTCCAACCCAAACCATTCCATAACAACACTGTAAGGAAACTCTGCACTGTTCCGATTTTGATTTTGCAAACTAACCTCCAACCAGTATATGAAGAAATATTGACTTCTGTTTTTCTTTATTCAGAGCAAGTTATGTCTGCCTTGTTGGCATCTCCATGCCTATGAGGATGTGATAGGTTTGGGAGTTTTTTTATACGCAAGCTGGGGAGCTTCTCCCCAGGCATGTGTGCTCTGGCCCATCAATTTGTTCACTTCCTCTGAGGACTGCAGTACTTGAACTTCCAAAGGAGGTGTCCTGGTGTTCAGCAGGAGCACAATTGAAATTAGAAGAGTGGTATATTTTGGTTACTGAATATTAATGTGATGAGTACCTCTTGCAATTTGCAGCCATTCAGAACTGGATTGGAAGCTTTATTAATCACAGTTGGTAGAAAAGGTCAGCCATGGTAAGTCACTTAGGGAAATGCAAGATATACACGAACTGTGCTGAAGTATGATTGCCATTTCAAAATACCACCCACAGTGAGTGTCTTCATGCATGTTTTGCCTTAAAATTTCTGTCTCCTGGAAGATGGGAATGACTTCTGGTCAGTGTGCAGAAATGCTTCATTATATAATGTGTTGGTTTTCTCCACTACAAAGAGACTTGTACATGGGATCTCCTACTCCTTATTCTGTTTCATGCAAGGAAAAAAAAAATTGATGTCAATGCCTTGGAAATACTTGGTGAAAAATATGTTCCCTCCAGCTTGTATTGATAACAGACCTGTTACTCCAAAATCATGGGGTTGATCAGCTTCTTCCTGCATTACTGTGAGGTTGTCCTAGACCTGGGAGCAGAGGTTAAAGCATACGGCCTGGCTTTCTGTCCCTCACTGTGTGTGCAGAGCTGTGTGGCCAGATCTTCTGCTGATTTATCTCGTTGATAACTCATCCTCTTTGGGGGAAGTGGTGAGAACTAGTTGGCCATGCCAGACCCTTTCCCATCCCAATTTCCCCCCCTCATGCTGCTGTCCTTTATGTGAGGACTGAAGGATTTGAACTGTATTGTCGCTGCTCCAAGGTTTTCCATAGCAGAAGAAGCAAAGGCTAATTTCTGCTTTGGGAGCAAGAATGTGTGTGGGCAGGTGGGAAAGTCTCTGTGTTTTTGGCACATCTGAGTGGATGTGGAAACTGTGTGTCTAGAAAGGATAAACTGTATCTGCAGACTGAGAAGTGGAGATACTTCTATCCAAACTGGTGAAACTGACTGTTATCTAGAGGCATAGGACTTGTGTAAGATGGCCCACACTTGAGGGCAGACACCCTTTGCTTAATCTGGGATGTTTTTCTGCTTCTAGGGGGAGGGAATACAGAGTCTGAATGTAAATTTAGGTTGTTCATACAATTCCTCTCCCTCCCCCAGTTGGTTTTTCTTGAGTAAAAGCAGAAAATTTGACTCTCACCTTTTAAGCTCCAATATGATGCCTTATAAAAATAAAAATCAAAACCAAACCTATGAAAGACTGAGGTAATGGGATTATAAAATGTGAAGTGAGTTATCCAACCCTAGCTTGAATCATGGGGCAGCTGGAAAGGAGAGAAGGGAAAAGGGACAAGTCACACCTGCTTCAAAAAGTGACAATAGAGCAGGATTGTGTTGCTGCTATTTGCTTCCTTCCCTTGTATACAGCTCTGTGCTGGTTACCTTGGAAACAGCTGTAGGAGCATATAGGGGGATTTTGCTGCTGTGCAGCCGTGGGCAGAGGTGTCCTGTGGTGCATGGAAAGGAAAATCTTTCATGGTGCAGGTTGATTTGCAGGATGAGGGCAACAAAGTAAAAACCCGTTGCAAGATCTCCCTTTCTTGGCTGCCCTGTCTTGCTGCAGGTACAGTTTGGCAGGAGTGGGACCCTGGGGAAAATTTAGCAGGGGGGTGGATTTTCATGGTTTTGGCAGAGCTATTTAAATTTTTATAATAGGAAGGTAAAAATATCTCAACAGTCTGTTTTGAGGAGGCTTATAACAGCTGGGCTATGGACATCAGGTTTTTATTCAGTCCTCAGAACAATGTACTGGGATGTTTTGTTCCATAGCTGTGAAACGATGACTAGAAATGGGATTCTTCTTTACTTACTCACATGCATCAGGGAGAAACATCCCACTAAGATGGAAATTTACTGGGTTTGCATGGTTAGCAGAAAATCAGATCTTCCATTGAGTTCCATGTTGTTTGTGATATGCACATGATGTGTAGAATAACTAAAATAGAATAGCTGTTAAAAATAATGTGAATTGTCTTTTGTTCACTTACCCATAAACATTTTGATCTTGCAAATGGTGTGGTGTGCATAACTTTAAATCAGTTGAACTATTCTGTTGCTTAAAATAGTGTTTTTTCTTGTGCTTGCCGCATCAGAAATAATTCAGTCATTCAGAAAGGCTTTTTTTTTTTTTTAATCAAGTTGTCTTAGGACCATCTTTCAGTGCCAGGTTGAGTCTGTTCAGTTTTGATACATTGCCTTACAGAGTCCCTTTGTCCAAACCTACAATGACACGTTCTATTATACTGGCACTGAATTTTCAGTAAAGAAATTCGGCTGTGTAGCTGTCACTTAACTAGCGTGCAGTTGAAATGTTACAGCTGAAGAGCTGTTACATCTGTCCACTGCATGTGGGGTATTAATGTATTTCTGCATGTGATACTCTTGCTTTACAGTGCATTCAAGCTTTGTCAGAGATGAGGACTTGCTCACACAGAGCTCAGGAATTTATGGGCTGCTGTTTGTTGGTAATGCTCATTATACAGGCCACTGCTTTTAAACAAAATGTAAAAATAGAGGTTCTGACCCTCCAATGAAGTGTGGTGAGGAATTAGGATTGCATGAAGGCTGTAGTAGTAATGCTTAAGGGATAATGCTCACTTATCAAACTGATGGAACAGCTGGAGCAAATCCTGCTAGACTTTGATGGGGTCTTTTTTCGCTCATTAATATGTTGATGTTGATTTGGCACCTGTTGAGTGAGTAATAACTGCACCCAAGCACTGTGCTCACTGCTCCCCTCCTTGCTGGCTGTCACACTGCTCTGAGTTTGGGCTGCTGCTTTTGATCCTGTACTTCAGCAGTTAGAAAACTTAGCTCTGATTGAGAAGTCCTGAACAACTTGAGGATGAAGCCACGAAGGTTTTATGGAATGACTCCAAAGCCTCATTGAAATTTGATTAAAGACAGAGATTGTAAAATCTGGCAGATCACTTCAAAAAGGAGAATAATTATCAATCTGAATGTGATCCCATATCTGCAAACTTTGGCTTTATGAAACTGTATTGACATTGTGGCTTCTGCTCTCTTGTTTATGCTATTACTCTGTGGGGCTTCTTGTGAAGAAGTTTTATTATCAATATTGAGTGATGATGCTTAGTGCTGACAAAAGCGTCAGCGGTTTGGCGTACTTTTCCTGTAGGGCTGCCAAGGTTGAAAAATGTGGGGGGAGAACCTTTCAAGATGCTGAAAACCTTGATGGAAACCATTAATTGTGGTAGCCAGGAAAATTTCAGAGTGAGAAGAATTGCCAGATCTGTCTGGAATCAGGCCATGTGTGATGTTCTCCAAACATGTCGGTGTTTCTATGGGCTCATGCCAAGTGTAGTGGAAAAACACGTGGGCAATTCCCAGGAAATGGATGTGGTCTTTGAAACTCTTCCAGTCTTGAGCTGTGATTGCAGCTGCTGACCCAGAGATCTTCTGCTGCTCTGGGTTGCATTGAGAGGAAGATTGCTCAGGTTAAACCAAAGTGTGTGGCCAGTTTGAGGTGAATGATTTTCTGTGTCTTTTTTTCATTTCTGTTTGTCTCTTCCAAGTAGACACAAGTGGCAGAGCTGCTTAGTGGTAGGCAAAGGAAGGCTGCCCACCAGGGCATGAGCTCTGTGCCAGGTTCTCTTTCTATGGTTAAGACTGTGTAGACCTTCCTACGAGTGTCCCATTTTACTATTTTGTTAATTAATAGACTTCATTATAATGGAATAAAAGTACTTATTTTGAAAATGGAGTGGATTTAGAGGTATAAATATAGTAGAATAATTATAGGAGTAGAGCTCTATTGAAATTACCTCTTTGTGGAGACAGTGAGATAGGCATTTCTGGAGCTCTGCATCACATAAATGGAGCTGTTTCTTTTAAAAGCCAGACCTAACCCTTGAAATTTAGAGCAGTGATCTAGACCTGGAAGGCTTGTGTAATGTATAGAGAAAGGTGAAAACTTCTTTCCCATGATGGTCTCTTTTCCCAGAGAGGCCACATGTCTCCTATTCCAGTGAATGTTGGTGATGACCCCATGTGTATGGGAGCTGCTCCCGCATTCGTGTCTTGGGCCAAAGGCAGTTATAGCATCTAAACATGCTTGTGTCCCTGAAAAGAGTACAGCTACTGTGCATTGACTCTGGTGTAACTGGGATTGGAACATGGGCAGCATTTGATTGAGAAAATAAATCCCATGCTGATAGTTTCTGCTGGAAATGAGGGCATCTTTTCTGCAGTGCTTGGCCTGGGTGAACCACACGGTGGAATAAAACATTCCTTCTTGGAAGGGTCTGCATTTTGTCCAGTTATACTTGATCTTGCTGTGTGCTCTGTCCATTGAGAGAAAAATGTAATGAAGCTTTCCATTTAGAATTGAAGTAGAATTTTTATTCAGTCTTCTTGTTTTGTCAAAAGAATGAATTACCTTTTTTATTTTCTCCAATTTTCCTCCCCTCTCTTTGTCTTTGGAAAATACAGGAATTCAAATAAGATTGTAAAATGTATTTGTTTTAGCAATTATGGTGATTTCCCTGTTACTGACTCTCCCCCTCATTAATGTTAGATGAACTTGGCATCTAGTAATTACTGGCTTTCACTTTTCAGCCAAAACTATTTTCTGGCTCCAGCAAAATTTGCTGATTTTACTGATAGCATTGGGAGAGCTGCTTTCCACTGGGAAATTAATTCAAACCTTTTCCTCTGACAGCTTCAGGTATTTGGCATCAAGGCCACTCTGCATTTAAGGAGAAAGGGGTTGTTGTGGTATTTGAGCTCAAGGAAATGCACTGCATTAGGATGGGGTTAGATTCATGTCTTATCTGTGTTAAGTAGAGGTGTCAGCGACCCTGCCAGCTAAGCTGCTGTCTCTTGACGAGTAGAAACCTCTTGCTGAGGCCACAAAATAAATTCAATGCTACATTCTTCAAGTTGTCCATGAAGTAACACACTTTTTTGCTTAACAACTTCATTTCCACTGTGAACAAAGCACTACAGAGCTTTTGTTTTAGCAATTATATTAACCTTGGCTGCTGCTTTGTTGCCAGAATTAGAGGCTTTTCAGGGTATTTATTTGGATTATAGGTGTTGTTGCTTTTTCTTGTACATGTGATACTGTTAGTCATCCTGGTGATACTTCATTCATCTGTACAAAGAAATAAAGGTCCCAGCTCACATTTGAGTATTGCCTCATACAGCTCAAGAGGGGAGCTGCTACTTACATCAAGCCTGAGAGATCTCACTTGGGTCCCATGGGATGGAGCTGAGATTAGCTGCTGGATTTTTAAATTTCTGTCTTCAATTTATAAAAAAACCTTAAATCTCTTCTCTGTTCTCAAGGCAAAGTTGAGTTGAATGTACAGAGTGTGTGCACAGAGGGTTCCAGTCTTATCTTTGGTCCCAGTTTGATGAGAGCAGTCACTGCAGAAGCAGAGTGTAGACTCAGAGGTGGGGGCGGAGGGCTTGTCTTCATTTGCATCCCCTTGCAGCAGAGGCCTTGAAGATTTAGCAACAAATGAGATGCAAAGAAACAAGGAGAAAAATAAGATTATAAGGCAAACTGTCAGGCAGTGTGACAGTTTTGCAGAAATTAGTGATGCTAAGTTGCTCTCTTCTTACTTGGTACCAATGTGCTTTTCTGGTGCACGTTCAGTTTTTCTATGTGTGTTCAGGAAATGATGGTATTTCCAGGAGTGGGGGCTCCCTCATTAAAACTATCTTGCCCAGATCTGTAGCTTTTGATTACTGGAAGTCAGGGGAAATTCCCTGGGGCTGTCAGAGTGGGATGAATTTAGTGAAGAGCTGGGAGGATGTGTTAGTATTCATAGACGCTTGTCTCAGGGCTATGTGTTAATCCTGAACAGAGGGCACTGTTGGGAATGAATATTTTGTTTCTAGATTAAACGTTCTTTTGTTTTCTTTCATCTTGGAATAGGAGGCAGTCAATCTCATTACTGTACATGCAGTCATGTCTGTAAAAACACCCTCACAAACCTCCCTTTTGGGGTTAGAGGGCAGGTAGATCTGTGTGAGATGGGGCAGTGCTGTCTCAGTCTTCTTCCCCTTGGGAGCATCATCTTTTCAACCTTCTTCCATCTCTGGTTCTCCCCTTCAAGTTATGGAGGTTCCTTCTCAGCTGGAAGGTAGCTGCAGGTAAAATGCTTGGGCTCTGTCCCCAAAGGGAGCTGAGCCTGGTGTGCTGCCTCCAAGTTGTTCCAAACAAAAGCAAAGTTCAGGCATGCTGCAAATCCCATGGCAGGCATTTAGATGAGATATTGATGCTGCAAGCATGCTCCAACTCACTGGCCATGCTTTGCTACTCCAGAGTCTTTCACAGTCTTTGTGTCCTTTGCATCCTATCCAAACACCTTGTGCAGTAGCACCTGGCTGCATGAAATAGCTGCCATATTCCCCAATAGATCAGGCTGTAGCCCAGTGGTAACTGCAGTAATTCCAGAGTGGCTGGCACTTACTAATGAGTTGGTTGATATTGGGGATTGAGCCACAGGCCTTTTCATCCTGTGCCTGTGTTCCTGACTGAGTGTAGGGCTTGCAGCAAAATAATTTTATCATTTAGTTTCTCGGAGTGATGGGGTATTTTCTCTGTCATTTGAGATTAGTGGGTCTGAGGGGTTCTGTGCCACTCAGAAAACCAGTCTGAAAACCTCTGCATGCCATAGTCTTCGTGTCTGTGGAACACGGATAATGACTGCACTTTAAAAGGTTTTGATGCTCAGATCAAAAAGGATACGGAAGTGCAGTTATTAAGTGTAACTTCATGGCTGTCTTTCTCTGCTTAGTATCTTCATATTCATAATTAAGCCAGTTGTGCCAAATATTTGAAAAAAAAAGGTAGAAAATGTCTTTCTGGCACAGGGTTGCAAATCTCTTGCAGCATAGAGCTGGGCAGAACAAGAAGTTCTGTTTAAGTGGATAAAAATTTCCCTCTACAGTAATGAACTCTGCTGTGAGTTTACCAGCTATCTAATCTAGTTTCTATCCATTACACCAAGTGATAATCCTCTAGCAAATTAGGTGCTGTTAGCAGTATTTGTCAGCCTGGGTCTGGCTGCACATCTAGGCAACCTGCCTTTGAGGAATTTCAGAATTTGCCCTAGTCAGTCATGCTGCTTCCTCAGCCTCTGGAGACTGCATTTCACATGTAACACAAAGCTGAACTGTCTTGCTTCTTTAATTGTATTTATTCTGCTTTTCCTCCACCCACCACCTGCCAAGGCTGTTTGGCCATGTCTAGGGATGTCTCCTGGGCTGTTCTCTTGGAATGTCCATTGTAATTGGCATTTTGGTGTATCCTGTCCTACTTTAATATAATTCCTTCACTGTTACTGTGCTTATATAGGGACTTGTTAGTAAGTGGGCAGGGGATCAGAAAGCAAAACATGTGCAAACCAGGCTGGGATGCTGGTTTCTCTAGGGCTTGCTGTAAGGTGCAGCTTGCTGGCTGTAGGGTGTCCTTGCCTGGGGATGAGCTGTGCAGCACCGTGTGCCTCCAGCTCCCAGAGCCAGGCTTGCTCTGTGGTGAGCCCTCTGCTGCTCTTTGGGGCTGCCCCTTGCCCAGGGTCACTTACTGCCTGGAGAGGTTCAGTGGCAGGCAGTACTGCAGCCAATGCCATCCAATTTCTGTCTCTGAATAATTAAGAAGGAGAGTGGTTTTTGGCCAGGGAGCACTGTCCTCTGCCACCCATCTGCTTCCCCGACTGTTGCTTGGAGCAGCTGCTTGTCTCCAGGGGCTTCTGGGCAGGGCAAGGCGGGGGCAGATTCCTGACTACCCTTCATTGTCTTGCCACTGACATACTTAGTGAGCTTTAAGTCCTTGGGATGCCGTTTTTCTATGCTTCTCTTTTGTGCAAATTCACACCATGATTTTTAATTGCAAGCTGCAATTATGGTGCTTGGTTTCAATGCAGTGGTGGAGAGCACAGAGGTGGGAGTGAGGGACAGGGACTGGAGGAGTGTGGACTGAGGGGGCTTGTTTCACTGTTATCTGCCTCTGCAGCTGTGAGCTTCTTATAGAAATCCAGCTCCTGCACAGCTGGCTATAGGCTGGATGTGCTGCTCAGCAGTGGGCAGGGAGAGCAGTGCTGAATTGCTCTGCAGGCAGATCCCTCACGCTCAGGTGTGATGGGCATGCTGGCAAAGCTCCCGTGGAGAAGGGGGAGGCTTGTTCAGCACCGTGTAAAGCAAAACCACTGATAAAGCAGCCCTTGCATTGGAGGAGCAGGTGATGATGGCAGCCTCTTCAGTTTCAAAACAGCTGAGGAATTCCCTGTGTATATGACCACGTGCAGGTTTTTTTAATGTGACTCTAACTCTAGGGTGAATTGGCTCTAGAGGCTTTTCATAGCCCCTCAGTGTAGTAGGATGATGTAATATTTTTATTAGCTGTGGCCCTGTACAGTGGGATAGTCCAGCATTTGACCTGTTGGACTTCAACACCAAGTAAGTGAAAGCCAGGAAGACACCCCTAAAGTTGTGACAGCTTTTCAAACTCATCTCTGGGCACTGTACTCCACTGCAGACTCTTCCCCATGTACAGCTTTTCTCATTCAGAGTTTCCTGCTGAAGCCCGGCAGATTTCCTGTGATGAGTCACTGCTCTGAGTCAATGTGACAGTCGGTGTGTGACTCCTGTTTCCAATCTACCTGGCACCTCCTCAGCCTGCCACTAACCAGCTGGGTGGGTTAGCCACTGGCAAGCTCTTTAACTCATTTTGACACAATGAGTTAGTCAGGCTCACAAGTCAGAGTTGGCACAGACCTTATCAGACAACGCACAAACTTTGATCTGTGCTGTGAGAGTGTTGCTGATGGTGTATTGGGAACATTATGTGAGTAAAGGAGTAGAGGTCCACGAAGAGATGTTTTTTGAATATATTTCCCTCTTCTTTGTGCATAGAAACTTGAAGTTGAATGAAAACCAACAATTTTGGGATGGATTGAGGGAGCAGGAAAACTAATTTATGCAGCTAAGTAAGCAAGAGGATGGGGGTACGCTGCCATGACTGGATGGATGTATTGGGAAGCGCATCTCTCCTCTAGTGTATAATAGTCCCACTTCACTGCAAGAGAAGACAGACACAAATCTACCGTCCTCCACAAAAAATCATTGTGGAAAGGTGTCCTCTTTCCAGGAGATAGTTGATTCCAGCCAAGAGAGTAAGTCCATCTTCCTGGCTGACTGTGGTGACCCAGCACTGGAAGGGACCTCTGGGGTCTACTTTGCCTGCAAGTGAGATGTTAAAATACCAATCATCCAGGATAATGCTGTTTCAGGAGCTCATTGATTTTTAGCCAAGGGAAGTGAGTTAAAGTGATGAGTCACTGACCTATTCGAAAGTGAACAACCTCCTCAGTGCCATTAGGAGCTGGTAATAGATCATCCTGGACAGGAGCTGGTAAAAGGGGATTAAGGGGTCTCCTTGTGCCTGCCATTGTTCTACATTGTGTGTGGCTGCTGTTTCGCTCAATTTTTTTTATGGGTAAAGAAGCAGCACACCTTATATATAAAAAGCCAACAACTTCTTGTGAGTGTAATTGAAATTAAAGTCTAATCCTTATTAGTCCAGCTATAATTTTTACAGACAAGGAAGGGGTGTTACACCCCTGCTGAGATGTGGCAGTGGTGGATAGTGCTGTTGGACCTGGGGTCAAGCACCTATCCCGTTAGAGATCCTCTTGTATGGGGATATCTAAATTAAACTGCAAGAATTTACCTGCAAGATTTCCTCTTTGTAAACTTGTGCCTGCCCTCTTTGATCCCCCTTGCCCAGGCTGAGGAACTGCTTGCTTGTTCTGGGCTTTAGGTAGTCACAGGAGGTGTGGAGATGTGGAGAACTGAGGTCTGGCCTCTTTTTATAAAATACTCTGGGATTCACCTTTGAGAGGTGATGAAAAAATGTAAAATTTTAATCTAAAAATTGAATGATATCATAATGGTTTTTTTGTTTCTTGCATTGCAGGCCAACATTGAGCCCATGGTTACTTGTTCTCTCACTATTAAAATGTCAGTCCCCACCTGATCACTTCTTTCCTATCTCTGGTACCTGCACAGGACTTTGGGATAATAAAGTGGAAGTCTGGTGCTGAAATATCTTCTCTGTTCTGTGCCAAGTCTTGACTTTGGGAGTTCAGTCAGTGTTGTGTGCAGATATGATCAATAAAGCTGCTAGTGATGTACTTTGCTATTAAGTCTTAGTTCATTGATTTAAGGAGTTACCAGGAACCAGGGGAATAACGTGGTTAATTAAGTTAATTGGATTGTAAGGTCCACAGGGATTGTGCCTTTCTTTGTGTTCTCGGAAGCGCCTTGGACACCTCTGATCACTATAAAATAATGACTTTTTCTTTTCACATGCTGGCAGTTTGAACTATTTAGTTGCTTTAAAAGTTGCTTTTATGCATTTCAAGGCAATGAATTTCTACATGGACCATGGAGTTATGGCTTTGTAGCCTTTGGCTTTAGAGATCCAGGTAGAAATGGAGAAGGAGACTTTTAAAAGAATTTAGCTAAATGGTCCCAAGGAATCTGGATCCCTGTATTTGTTTGCCAAGATGTCTTGCTAAGTTGTTACCTGTGTTCTTAGCAAAAAGCCTGTGGGGCAGCTTCTAGTGTGTTTGTGTTTTACATCTTGGCCTTACAGCTAATTCTAATTATAGTCTTCTTGCCATCCAGCAAGGTATATGAAGAAATAGTACATCAGGCTCTAGATAGATCTATTCTGTAGCATCCATTTTTCAGGAAAGTAAACAGATCTCCTCTTGTCTTGAATGGAAATTTATTCTGGGTATATGAAGTGAAATCTTGCACAGAGGTATTCTTCTGCAGCTTTTAATTCATCTAATTTATAGCTTCTCTTCTTCTCCAAGGGAATTGGAGACTTAAACCTCCCATTATAGGTCTGTAATTTATGTTTTCAAAATTCAATGATTGTTATCTTTCAATGTTTTTATGAAGCTCTGCTGTGGAGGTGCTCAGATAAGGTTGTATATTAAGTATTGGCCAATTTGCTAAGAGCAAAACTGGGATTATAAATCACCAGAAACATTCTCAGCCAGCATGAGCTGGTTCTCATGTTAATGTCTTTAACTTCCTTTGAAGAATTAGAGGAGTTGTAGAAACATGGACTGGATGAAGCTATTACATGGTTGCTGGAAAACTGTACTTGTCTTACTTGGATACTGATAAATTGTCACTATCCACTATCAGATTGAGTGAGATTCTCCTGGCATCTTCTGAGGGCTTGGTAAAAGTCAACCCTTATTTTAATGACCTCCTGAAGGGAAGGAGAACGTGCTCATTGCATTTTTAAGATGTCAGCAAGTTGAAAGCTGTTACAAAAACACTGGTGAGGAGACCGTGGGCTTGATCTCTTGAGACACCCTCAGGAATATTTTCTGATTTCCATGACTTTATAGGAAAAGCAAGATATGGCAGATACATGAGGGGACTGCATTTGTTCCTTGTATAAATTAGAACTTCTTTTACTTAGAAAAAAGGGGGGTGAAGGGAGAAAGCACTTCTGTGCTGCTTGGCAATGCAGCCATCAAGTGAAGAAAGTTGTTGAAATTGGATTTACCTAGTAATTTATTTTGAAGCTGTATTTTTCCTTTAAAGGTTTAAATTTAGACCTGTGTTATCTGTGCCTTCTGTGCCACCCTTTTTGGATGTTCTGTGACTATTTTCCATGTTTACAGTTCCACAGGAACCAAGTACTCATCTGAACCTTGAATTTAAACCCTTGGCTTTGGTGTGTGTGGTTTTTTTTTTTTTTTTTTGGGTGGTTGTTTGGGTTTTTTTTCTGTGAGGTTTTTTGGTGGGTGGTTCTTTTGATGGTGATTTTTTGTGCATGTTTTTGTTTGTTTATTTTTTTCCCCCGAAAGCTTAACACATTTTAAATTAGGACATATTTGCTGCCCCAAATCCAATTGTGAGAGCAACTTAGCATTTTTCCTCTTAGCTTGGCTGTTGTTTTCTTACTGTTGTTTTTCAAAGTGAAAACAAGTGTCATACAAAATTCTACTATTTCCATAGTGCTACCTGTGATGATATAAATGAGCCACTTCACCTCTTGCCCCATCTATTTGTCTTGTCAGGAAAACATTTAATCCTAACTCTTGCTAGCCCAACTCGTGTGCACTATTCTGCTGCATATTGATATGAAGGTGTCTGTGTAAAATTAATTTCAATGTGAGCAATTTGGCTTTCAGTATTTTTTTTTTTGTTACTAAATAGAAAACAAAGATTTTGTGTGGCTTTTCTTATTCCTAAGAGAAAAAATAGCTCTTTACATAAATGCCTTCCTTGTAAAACTGCCAGCAAGGTTTTTCTAGGAGTAATTGCTGCATATGGCTGGTACAAAATCATAAGTACTGAAGAAATACCTGGCCTGACACTAACTGAACTATGCAAGGACAGGTTTTCTGATGCATCCAAGTGTTGCATGGTTTGAAGGAGGTGTTGATGTTGTGTGTTTGTGGTTATTTGTGTGGTTGGTTTCTTTCCCTACATGTGGATGTGTGTCTTAAAATCTTGCCTGCAGCCATCTGTGTTTGCAGAAGCAGCTGTCACTTGAATGAAAGACTGTCTCCTTGTCTGCTGTGCCTGATGTAGGACTAATCTTACTGTTACCAGTGCCAAATTTATTGGCTGCCCTGTGATTAGATGGAGGCCAATGAAGTGCAGTGCAGCTCTCTGTCGCATGGTCATCCCTGTGGACAGGAGGAGCAGGAGAGAGGAGGGTGCCGGCGTGGGTCTGTCAGGTGTTTCTGCAAATGCCTCTCCATTTTCTCCCCCATCTTGCCTTGAATTCCTATTCTGCAGGATTATTCCAGCTGCTACAAGAAGCTCATATAATAAGCTAGGAGTGTCTGCTTTATCAGCTCTTCCCAATGTTAGTAAAACTCCTTTTCTCTTTAATTTTCAGTGTCTGGTTGTTACAGGCTCTCAAATTAGAGAGCTTGTGGTATGTGTGGAGCTGAAGCAGGGCAGGGGAAGCAATGCTCCTGGAGGGGAGGGTGAGGGCTTGCCCAGGGCTCCTCTGGACATAGTTTCCATGTCTCTAAACCCCCTGGAATACAAATCTCTATGGCATGGAACAAGGAACTTCCAGCGAAGTCTTCTGGTGTAAGTATTTTAGATCCTAAAGAGTTGCATTTTTCAGGCTGTAGTCTTGCATTTACATGTAGAGCTGAACAGATCTGTTCCTTTTCCCTGGGCTACTGAGTCCTCTGGGGGACTGCTGCTTTTCCCTCTCTCAATAACTGATAGTGGGGTATATATAAAATTATATGTAATGGTCACATTAAAGCACTTATGTGAGCAGCATAGGTGTTACCTGCCAGCTTTTCTCAGTGGTGCAGTGCTGGTGTGGGCACTGCATTACCTGTGTGAGTACTGCCAGATTTCAGATGAAATCCTGAAATCCTCTCTCTGCCAACAGTGATGGCTGTCATCACGATCTTTATCCCAAGGGACACAACAAGCATAAATGTCTCTGTTTTAACCACCTACACTCTGGAATGCCATTGCTACTACAGATCTCTCTGCATGCAACTGCTGTTCAAATGGCGTCATGGTTGTGGGCTGAGATGTCCTGAGCTTCTTTAGCCTGAGGGAGGAGTTGTCCCTGAAAACCTCACAGTGGAATTCCAGAATGATGGTGCTTACCTGAGTGTTGAAAATATTTGTGTCAGAGGGGTAAGTATCAGTGCTGGAGAAGTGGGAGAGACCACAGCAAAGGAGATGAGCAGAAGTACTAGTGCTTATCTTCTTGGCCAGGACCAGAAGCTGCACTAGGCAAAATGCCACTGTCAGTGAGCAATGAGGGAAATCCCAAGACATCTGGAGGAGGAATGCTGAAGTGCTTCTGGAGGAGAAAGATTGCCAGAGGGACTTAAGGGCAATGCACTTGCAAGAGCTCCTGAGCAAAGAGAAACTCAGAAGCTGAATCTGGTGAAGGGATGTGAGGCCAGATAAGCGCCTTTGTTCTGTGAGTGCCTAACTCCCCTTACCTCCATCCTGAACACCTGCAGCAGAGAGCTTTTGGAAGCAGTCATTTTACATTATCTATATGCATAGCCGTTTCAGGCAAAGCACCAGAAATCCATCAAAAAAAAAAAAGGAACAAGGAAAAAGAGAATAGTAAAGCATCTTCAAACTGCTCCAAGTACTGCCTCTGCAGTGGATACAGTTTCCAGCAGCACAAATCACTGCATTGCAAAAAGCAAAGCAAACAGGGGAGCACCTTAGTACTGAAATAAGCTCTGAAATGCAAAATAAATCCTTGCAAGCAGCTCAGCAACAGCTCATTTAGTTCTCAGGTTGGTGGGGTTTTGTTTTTGTTTTGTTGTTCTCTTTCTTTTTTGGTTGTGGGGAAGGAATGAACCAAGATTTAAGCATTAAAACCGTTGAAGTAGACTTTCCCCACTATGAGAGTTCTTTTGCAGCAAACTACTTAAGTCTGGTAGGAAGATTTTGTTGTAAAAAGAGGGAGTGACAGTTTGAGGGTTGTTTGAATTGGCTGGGAGACTGAGCAGTGCAATGTGTCTCTCTTGATGTGGAGTTGCAAACAGCTCTCAGGGAAGACCCTGGCTGGCACCACCTTGGTCTCGTCTTCCAGTGGGTGTTTCAGTCCTCCCTGTCCACAGTCTCATCTAACCCATCACAGTGGCATTTGTCATCTCTGAGGTCAGTGTGAGAGCACAGCAACCCACACTGCATGGATCAATCCTTTGCCTGTCCAGAGCCACTGAGACTCAAGATAGCTGCCAGCCCGATGGTCTCACTGATCTGCCTGTGCACTTACTCAAGGTATTTGGCAGGCCACAGTGGACTTGAAAGCTCACCTATATTCTGCTCTTGACATGGTGATGCTGGAGTGTCTAACGTGACTCACTTCATGTTATTCTCAAGGTTGATATGAACCTCTGCTGGGGAGTATTTTCATTTTTATGGCTTCCTGTCTGCTAAGCCCTTATGTCATCTTTATTGGTGTCCCAAATCCCTGATGGACACTGTGACTGGAAAGAAGAGGCTGTATAGCTTTCTCTAGAGCTTCAAGGCTGGGTCTTGAAGAAATGAGGCAATACAAGACCAAGTCTGGGATGAATGCAAGAAGGTAAATGAAAACTGATGGCTTTCTCATGATGAAAAGATGTGGGAGTACCTTTTAGAAATATTGTTACAACTTGATAGTTTAACTTTGTAAAATTGATGATTTAGTTATTCTGGCCTCCAAAATGGACTGCACTGCCTCCTTACCCAAATAAGAATTGTAAAATTCTTAAGCCACTGCTGAGAAATACAATTACAGCTCGGGTCAGAGGTAAGCAGAAGGAAATGTGTGAGGATTGTCCTTGTATCTGACTGTTGAGCATCATCAGCCAGCCAGCCTGACCTTACTGTCTGGGCCTCAGCCCTCTGCCCCTCCTTTGATAGCACTTTCCATCTTAGTGGGGATTTTAGTTTGTGCAAGGTTATGAGATGTCACATGCACCAGTATCCTTTCAGCTCATTGCACACATGTAGCTATAGTACTGTCAGTTTTCATTTGCTGTCAGCACCATTTACTTCTTGGGTTCCTTTTTCATATTTCCCCAACACTTCATTCTAAGCAGATGGTTGGATGCTCTCCTTGTTGGCAAGCTGCAAGTGAAGATGCTGTTGGATGGGATTTGTTTGCCTAACTTTGCCTGTCTGCCCCAATTCCTCATTGTGGAAGGGAAGACAGTGGTTTATCTCGTTTTGCCCCATGGAGATACCTGGTGTATCCATGGGCAGCATGTCTGCAGGGGCTGCTTCCCCCTTTGGCTGCAAAGGGGAGCTGGGGTGACCACCTGAGGTGGAGGCACCCTCACTGCCAAGTCCTGAGCTCTGGCCAGGCATGGTTGGTAGTAAGTGATGGGTGGAACAAATAGGCTCAAGCTCTCTGTAAGACTAACATGTTTTAGTGAGGCAAGTGAAGACATCCAGAGAGGCTGGGTGTCCCCAGCCGGGAATTCCCTTTGCTGACTTTGAGACAGGAGGGAATGGAACTAGAGATTTGGATAAAAGTGAAATTTGAGTTGTTCTTCAGTGGAGGCTGTGATTATTGATTCAGATATGCCAGTCAGTCCATTAAATCTTAACCTTGTTTATCAAGTCCTTAGAGATCTCACTTTCAAAGCAGAAGGCCTGTGATGGTGGCTGAGGGCAGGGAGAAAGGAATTATGGAAAGATTTGGTGTCCCAAGTTGGAGCAGTGTCATGCCTGACTGGCAAATTGCCTCTTTCATCTTTGTTGGCCTACTTGAAAGACCAACTACTTGGTGTAAATCCTTGCTGTGCTGACTCCTAAAGATCTTCGTCTAGGGTAGTCCCTTATGCCCATGTGTCCTCCAGCATGCTGCAGGCATCAGTTTAATAAAAATAAAAATTGATTAGTGTGGTCTCTAGTGAATCTTTCAGGGGTTTGACAGCAACTGGAAATAATGTGTGCGCAGCTGTTTAGTGAAGGGGTGAGATGGCTGTTATTCCTCTTAAAAATTGATCAGTGCTATTCCTGGGTATTGATCACAGCCTCCTGGACAGAAGAGGAGCCAGCTCTGTCCAAGGGCACAGGGATGGCACTTCTTGGGGAGGCTGGGAAAACAGCTCACTGTCTGGGACAAGAAAGTTTATTCTTGGTCCCATCTTATATTTTAACCTTTTTTCTCTAACAACTCTCCTTACAGTCATGCTTATGAGTTTGGGTTACGGGAGTCCCCAGTGTTTAGCACCTAGTGGAAGCTGTAAATGGCACTGTGGCTGTACAGATCTAGCACATGTTAATGTTCTATATTTGCTTAGGGGAAGCATACAGTGCATCTCCCAGGCATAATTCCCACTGTAGTGGATGCAGGCAGGATGACACTGCACCAAGGAGCTTTTCTTTAGCTCATTCCAGTATTGTATTTAGTTGGTTTGTGATAAATGGATTGATTAAAGTCTATATTGGCCAACTGGGGAAAGCAGTCTGTCTACAGTTGGCTCCAGTCCTTGTCATCCTTTCCTGTTTCTCTTCATTCACAGAAGTCCTTGTGCTTTGCTAGGTTCCCCCTGAGCTATGAATGTATCTCTGCTATTAAATGAGAAGGGCAGGCAAGCTGTGGTGAGGTGAGGAGGACCTTGCCTAAGGAAGAAATGTGCTCACAAACCAGAACCAGTCCCTCTGCACTGGTATATGGCATTAAATGCTACCATACAGCTTCTCTTGTCAGCAGGAGGTCAGAAGGGCTGCCCAGCAAACGGCCACCTCTGTCACGTATTTTCTTTCCTTGTCACCTCTGTCCTCTCTTGAAAGCTGAGCTTGGCTTTTCCTTTGTAATAAAAGCTGATTAGGGGAACAAGGTATTGGGGAGGGTTTTCGAGTCCAGGTTGCTTGGTATTTAGCCAGGTATCCACAGGCTAGTATGTCTCATATAGTACATTCCCTTTGCTGAGCATGTTGTGGCTGCAGAGCCTCTTCTCTCCTCTCAAGAAGTGCTGGCTTTTGGGAGCTTTTTGCCGGATGCTTATACCAGGCAGTGCCTGGCTGAGTCAGGGACTGACCCTAAAACACTGTGTGCAATAACAGTGTGGTCTCTCCACCGTATGTCAGAAATCTGTGCCCAAGCATTGAAAAGTAGCAGAGTTGGGGCTGTGTTTTTTTGTTTTGTTTTTGTTTTTTAGCTTGTAACCCATAGCTTTAATCCACCTTGAAATGAAGAGTGAATACATTTTTGTTGTCTTTATGCCCTAGGGAAGTCTGTGTGTGAAAGGAGAAGGTTAGAGAGTTCAGGAGTTTGTTGCATGGGATTAGCTGGGAGGCAGATGGGGACCTTTTTTATTCTCTTGGTAGTATACTGAGTCTCTGTAAGGGTAGGTTTGTCTGTGAATCTTTTCAGTGAAATATATCTGAAAATGGACCCATCCATGAGGAGAAACAAGCTCTGTCATGCACCTGGCTGCTTCTGCATGGTCAGTAGCAGGAGGACCATAATGTTTGCTGCTGTGCTGGCTCTAAGAAAGCTCATGGTGCCTCTCCTCATGGATGCTCCCATCAGAGCCCAGGATGCTGTGGGGCTGGATATGTTGCCTCATAAGTGTTGCTCCTAAATCCTAGGAAGTGTGGTTACAAGTAGGCTGGGTTATGATGTTTCTGAGCTCACTGATGGAGGTGCCCAGCTCTACATGGATGGTGGGTGGGGCTGGGGGCAGTGTCCAGGGCCTGGGCTTTGGCATGTGAGTGCCAGTGCTTGCACCCAGCCCTGGGGCTGGCTTGCCCTGCTTGGTGCATGTGTTGATGCCTGGCATTTATTAAGGGTTTGTCCTTCAGCCCTGTGCTACTGAATCCCTTCTGAAGGGATTAATGTGGGAGGAAGGGATGCCTTTGGGCTTGTGGTTGAGATTTGCTGTTGCTCTGAGCCAACAGCAGAAAAACCTCATTGGAATTGGAGGAAGCAAGACTCAGATGGGATTTGCTAGCAGAGCATTCCCTTTGCAGCCAAGATTAGCTGTTGAGGAAAGTGCAAGCCAAATGTCCCAGGATAAATTACCCAGTAACCAACCTTGCTGAAGGGGCAGCAGCCTTGAAGGGACAGTCAGGGCTGGTGGTTCCCATCCTTAGCATGGAAGCAGTTTTTCACTGCTGTTTGGTACCTCCTACAGAAGACTGCAGCAAACTATTTCTTGCTGTTCTCTTGAGGGTTTCATGACTGTTAATTATTCATTTCCCTCTTTTCAGGTTTTTTGGGTGTATGGTGGAATTTTTTTGTGCAAATCTCAGTCCCTTGCCACCTTCACATCCTGTCTAATATTATTTAATAACATAAAAATATCTGCACAGAACAGGGCTGCTGGCTTTTGGGTGATGACTGTATTAGCTGTGCCGCTGACAGCTCCTTGCATTTTGTGCTGGAGGATCGCTTAAACAATGAAACAAGCCCCTGGGGAAAGAGGTAGGAAGGCCGCTCTTTGATATTTAATGCTTGACTGCACAAGGAGGGCAGGAAAAAATCAAGCCCCTTGGGAAGGTGCCAGGCACGAGGGCCACACAGAAAAGGATGGTGGAGATGCCTGGGTCACGCGCTGGCTGCCCGTATCACTGTTGGGTGCCTTTGCTGTGGCTGTGAGCGTGACCCCTGGGCGATGCTGCGGGAATGAAATTGCTGTGCATTGCAGCAGCCTGGTCCTCTGGTTGTGGCTTGCCAGGATTTCCTGAGAGATTTGCTTTACCGGATCAGGCTTCCACAACAACCCATGGTAGGTGGTATCTGGAATAGCTCATCTATTTATGTCACTATACATATTGTGTTCATCTGTTGAACCTCTTATTTGGACCAGTGGGTGATGGTCACTCCATACCAGAAAACATATTTCAGAATTAATGAGTATTCAGAGGATGGAAGAAGAATTAATTACATGCAAAAGCTTTTCTGATGTGAAAGAAAGAAAAAACTGGGAACCTACCCCAAAAAGGAGATAAATAAGAAAAGATATCAGTAAACGTAGACCACAATGGCCAGTCTAGGGAAGATGAAATAGGAGTGTTCAGTCATTCTATTTTTGGTCCCTTGTTTCTGCCCTTGATGCCCATGAGCTGAGATGTGACACTAAACAGAGCTACCGCCAGCCTGTTCAGTGCAGTGCATCATCCCCTGCTGTTTTGGGGGTGAGCTGTTTGCAGGAACAGGGATGCTAAGAAATGGCATTGCTATATGTGGCAGCAGGACACTTCTGTGTGCAGTGTTATCCTTGTCTTTCCCCTTTTAATGATATCTGTAACAAGGAAGGAAGGATAGAGCTTTTTACTCTAAATAGGGAAGAAGGCCTCTTCCATCAGCAGCATGAAAGGCATATAAAGGCTTTCATCCTTCAGAGCCTGGTAAATCTTCCATGAAAATCAGTGAAATGGCTTCAGGTGATAGACATGTGACCTCTGTGGCTGAGAGGTTCACAACAATGTTCAGTCCATTAGCTGATCCATGTCTGGGCCCATGTCTCATACATCCCTTAGATCACCCACTGGCAGAAAGCAACCTCCGTGCTGTTTGTTTTCCCTGCTTATGTAGGATTGCTTTTCTGCATGGAGTTAAATGAATCTGCTTCTAGGAGAGGAAAAGACATCAGGATAAGTAAAGAGTGTTGTAAACCAAACATTATTTGGAATAACTTCCTAGGAGTGGCAGGTTTGTCATTACTGAGCATTTGGATTGCCAAAAGAGCCAGCTACTGAGCCGTGCTGTGTGTGGCTAAAAAGTGCATCATTGCTGCTGTCTTTCTGCACACCTGATCTTCCATAGTGTGGGCAGAGACAGAAAGAACATTTTCATGGTAAATCCATTACAAAATTTCCAGGTACTAGTTTTACTTTAAATTATAAAACAAAAAAACTCATAGAAAAGTAAATATGGAAACAGGACTTATAATGTAAATATGTGCGTGTAAATGCTAGCATTTAGGCATTCATTGTGTTTAAACTGAATTGAATCTACCCAGTATACTGAGTCTAATTTCTAACATTGCTTGCTTCCTAGTATTTCTGCTGTGTCCTATTACCAACAAATTTTTCAAAGCAGTGGGATGCATCTTATAGGTAGGATGTGGGGAACTGGAGAGATTTGTCCAGGTTGCAAAGCTGTAACAGGACCTGATTTCTGATGGTTTAGCAGACCATATGGCCTTCCTTACAGGGATAAGAGACCCCCTTTAGAGAAAGAAGCTTTGCAGCTTCTGGGATTTTTGTGCAAGGATGTTTTGCTGTTTTTATGATCTGGGGACAGGTTTTGGCTGGAGTAGTTTGAGGTGGTATGGAAACTTTCTTTCCTAAACTGCTGTTCTCAGCCTGTGGCTGTTCTCTTTCTTCTCTTCTACAGAGCTTGGGCTTGGAAATGCCTCTTCACTGAAATAAAAGGTGATCTTGAAACTTTATGGCAGGCTCATCATTTCTCAGAGTATGACTCTGCTATAATAGTCATCAAAGCACTAAGGAAACTGTGGCAGCTTTACTTTACTTTAACTCCTACTAGTCACTGAACTGTAATCCTACTTTTACAGCAGTATAAAAAGTGTCATTAAGCTGATCATAAATCACTTGGTTTGCTGGGAAAGCTGTTAGGACCATTCTGGTCCTACAGAAGAGGTTCTTGGTTTGTGATGGCAAGTTTAAATGCAGCTGTGAAAAAGATAACTCAGTGCAGTGCAAGCAAGACTTTGGTATTGGCTGGGAGGGCTCAGTCCTGGCAAACCTGGAGCTGAAAATAAGCAATTTAATCAAAATGGATGTGTTTATAAATCCTTGCTGGGCTTTGCTCTTTCTGGATGTCTCTGGGATGGCTTCTGCCAGGAGCAGGGTAATTCACCTGGTGCTGCCTGCATGGAGCAGAGTGCTTCAGTGGCCACTTGATTTTTTTCCATGTACAAAACTGCTTTTCTACCCTCCTATCACTCTACTCTTGGTGCAGAATGAGATGTTTCAGGTGCATACTGAAGATGTACATAGTTGTCTGCATCTCCCAGAGCCACTGCTGCAGGACTGAGCACTGCTGTGCAACTTGCCTGCAACAAGTGTGTCTTATCTGTCACCTGTGTGTGGCCCTTTTAGTACTGAAAAATTTCAGTGCTAAAAGCTTCCAATTAGACAGACATGTGTGTTCAGAGCTGGGAATTAATTTGATGATTTTATGCTCACAAATTCATAGCCTTTTTAAATTGCCTTAACAAATACCAGTGCTCTCCCCAGTTCAGTCTTCTGCTGTATGGGGATGGTTTGTGACCTCCAGCCTGTGTGCCTGGCCCAGAAATTACAGCTGCTTGCTGAATGCTGTTGGGCAAACAAGACTGAAGATCATGAATTAAGTAAATCATATGTGGATTAAAATAACGTGCCAACTCCAGGGTGCAGAGCAAAAGGAGATTTTAGTGGTTTTTTTTTCTTTCCTCACAGCTCAAGTCAATTAGATAGGGCTGCTGGAGTGCTAGACACTGCTTTCATCCCAGAAGTTCATCTTCCTCTGTGCCTGAGTTACTCTGCTTCATTTAAAATGGGTCTTCAAATCGGTTTTTGCTAAATTGCTGCAAAATCCTGTGTGGATGCTCTTCAGTTGATTTAATCTTGGTTTATGTTGATTTAGTTTCTTGCCAACTTTTGCTAAATCCATTTGAGACAGAGTTAAATCAACTTATGAGTGTCCTTGCAATTTAATTAAATCGACTGATGTAGCTAATGTAACTGATTGTAATTAAACGCAAGCAGCTTTTATATAAAGACAAGCCCTGAGGGGGTTCAGGAAATCCCATCTCATGTTCCCATTAGCCCCTAAAAGGAGTTTGCTCACAGTTTACCATCTCTGCCTCTGATCCTTGTCCCAGAGCAGGGCTTTACTGTGTTGGGCTGTGCCTTGTGTTTACAATAAACTCCATTCCTGGTGGCTCAGCCCCATGGCTCTGCCCCACTGCTGCCATCCCTTCCTTGGGTGGCCATGTGCCCACAGCCTGGTGGAGAATGGCACTGGCTTGCTTGCTGAGGGCAGGCAAGCACTTTATTATATCAAAAATAATAACCTGCTCAGGTGGTCATTATGAAGTCAGTCATTCTGAATACTGACTTTTGCCTAGAAATGCATTGCTTTTTCTTGTTGTTGGCCTCAGACTGGAGGCAGTGGTCTGTAATGATGTAATCTTCCAAAAAACATCCAGGTCTCATGCCACAAAGGCTGCTTATTGATCTCCAGCAAGAAATCTTACCATTTAAGGGAGCAAAGATCCTGTGTTAACACAAATTTCTCTGGTTTTGAGTGACAGAATAGAGAGCCAGATGAGAGAGCAGCCAGAGCAGGCTGTAGCATCCTTTCCCCTCAACCCTGTGGCACATTGCATGGACTCTACAGTGACAGCAACAAAGGCAAAGACAAGGAGCATCCTTCTTCTTCCACCCTCTGCTAGTAATGTCCCCAAAAGTCTGGGTAGCAGAGGAGGAGCAGAGGGAGGCACCATTTGTGACCACACGAGCTTTTAATTTTCTATTTTTTTTTCTGCTCTGTTTCTAGCTCAGTTCACATATTAAGAAAACATTTATAGCCTCTGATGATCGTTTCATGCTCTGTTTGCATCCTTCCTAATGAGAGTGCTCCCTCAATGAGCTGAGGTGACATGTGCAGACCTGCCACTCAGTGAAAGCCCACAAACAGAGAAACCCACAGGGACCTGTGGGGCTGTTCATGCCCTGGTACCCAAGGCTGATCCCATGAGCTCCTAAAAGGAGGTTGCTCACAGTCCACTGTCTCTGCTTCTGATCCTTGTCTTTAAGGGGCTTCAGAAATCGTCTTTGGGCCCTGGGGACCCAGGCTGGGCTCTCGCATTGCCTCTGCTGCCAGATGTGTGATGGAGATTTTTTCAAGGGGCATCAAACCTTCAAGGGATCAACTTTGCCAAGAGCTTCTAGGCTCTTTTTTTCCACATGTCATCTGCCTGTTCTTTCAGCCTGGAGCAACCCTGAATCTTTATTGTGCACTAGTATCTCTTTTTGCAGCTGTGTCATGCCTGCAAAAGCAGTGGAAGGTGGCACTTGGGCTTAGTGAGCTGAGCAAAGTCATTGGCCCAAGAGGCAACAAAAGAGGAAAGTAGCCAAGGAGAAACCCAGTGTGCAGGGGGGTTCTGAGGTGCATCCGTGGCTAAGGAATAGGAACTCAAATCAAGTGGTGAGATGGGAGCCAGCAGGACTTCAAGAGCATCAATAAGAGGGGTTTTGTGGACATAAAGGGAAGCGACTGGCTTAAAAAAAACCCCAAAACAGCTTCTTTGTGTGATTATTTGTAGAGGGATGTGGTGGACATGCCCAAACCACCTTTTCTAGGACGGAGTTACTGGAAACTGGGGTCATCTTAAAACAGCTGATTGTAAAATCTAGCTGTCTGAAGGCTGGTAAGTTCCACATCTCAGAGCAGTGTGTCAGAAGAGACAGAGCAGCCTTTGGCTGACATATTTCAAGGAAGCGTTGGAAATGGGCCAGGCTGAATGGCTGAAGTGAAGCTGACATCTTGCAGAATAGCTGAGGAAAGCTGAGCAAGGAAGAGTTTAACCAATGAACCAGCAGATACAAGGCTACTGAAAGCCTTTGGGAGTAAGAGAGGGAAGGTACCCTGAAAGACATTGAAGGTAAAAGTGAATGTGATACAGTCTTTCTCAATCTGTGGAAGTTGAGTAGGAAAAAAAAAATCTTAAGAGACAGCCCAGATGTTTGTCTGGGTGTTAGGTGGAGCAGATAAAACCATTTGCACCTAAAAATAGATTTTGCTTCTGGAAATGCTATAGCAAAGAATGAGTGAATTCAAAACAGTGAATTTTGTTTATTTGTTTCAAATCCAATTTGGCGTGTGCTGCTTGCCCTTAAAAATGCATTTAGATTTTTAATGAGTGAAAAAATTTGGAAAGTGATTTTGATTATTTTGATGATGTTGAAAGAGAAGTACTTGCAGAGAAGTTAATGAAGGAGAGAAAAAAGGATATTTATGACATTCTCAGCCCTGCCTCTAGCATCAGGGAGTGTTTTTGTACAGCAGGATCACAACTGTGTTGCCAACCACCATCAAGACAGAGGAAGGAAGCAGAGCAGAGATGGTGGGGCATGAGAGGAGCGTGTGCCATGTGCTGTATGTACCTGTGTGAGGTGTATGTAGCCACCTATATGCAAGACAAAAGTGCACTTAAATGATGAAAACGTCATGAGAATGCTATAAACATGGAAAAAGCAGGGGGGCTGCGGGTGTGGGGATGGTGCTGTGAGATATTCTGAGCATTTAGGGCAAAACTCCCTACAGTAGGTTCAGCCCAGAGAAAAATAGGTGGGGAGAGAGGGAAAGGCATTAGAAACCTCCAACAGTGAGTGCAGAGACTGCTGAATATTAGTATGAAACATATGAGTGTTACCTAACTCCTTTAACTGAAACTTTTCCCATGTTTTGAATATTTAACTTCCTGAATATTTTGTTGCTGTTTTGTTTAGCCAAAACCCCCTAGAAAACCAACAACATCATTTTGCCACAAAAAACCCCCACAAGTGAATTTCCTCAGAATATTGGGCCAGGATGTTCTAATGGGAGGGGGGAAAGAAACTTTAAGCTGAAAACTATTATCTTGCATGAAAAGGAGGTAGTTTGGGTTTATTTTTTGAGTTAAAAAAAAGTATTCACAATGCCCTCTTGTCACTGTAAGTGTATCTCTAATTATCTGGAAAACGTGGTTCTATCCTGTGGAGGAAAAGATCAGGGAAATCAGTAATTGCATTTTAAGGAGTGCACTTAATAGATATTTCCTATTTTGGCTGTGAATATGTGGAGCAGGAAGAGAGAAAAGGATGGAGAGATTGGACTATAGAAAAAAAAGAAATGAAGGAAAAAATGAGGCATAAAGTAACTACTGCTGGTGCAGTATTTAATTCATTCTTTTATCCTACTGTATTTTCCAGCAGGAGTTCTCTGCTAGAATGGTTTTGAGGAGAGCAATAGGTTGTGAGCTTTCAATACTGACATTGATGTAGTTAGCAACTCTGTATTTCATAAAGAAATGATTGAATGAAAGAAGTGAATAAAATCACTAACATTGACCTGGCTGCGTGTGAACTGCTCATCTGCTGCTGGGTAATAAACATTCAGTGTGAACCTGAGGTTATTTGTAAAAATTGTCCCTTGGGATATTGTTTTCAGATGTTTAATACGATATGTATTTCTTTTTTCTCTTGGTTGCAAATGAATCATTTCGGTTTGGGAAGGACAGAGGAGGCTTGGTAGCCTGGAGATGGGATCCCGAGTGCAATGAGACCCATCTTCCTGCCATCACTTGTGGATTGCTAATGGCAGGAAGGAAGGGGAATATGGAGTGTTAATAAATATCTTACTCAGGGATCTGCAAAACAACAGGAATTCCCAAACAGGGCAGGAGATGGACACAAATCGCATTCATGCACACAGTGAGCATACCCACACAGGAAGGGAGCCATGTGGTCATGCAAGAGGAATTGGGTGGGTTTTGAAATGTAGTTTCATTTCATTAAACTTCAGTGTTTTTCAGGATCTCTTTCTCAGCCACACAGATCCTGCCGCAAGCATCCTCGTGTTTTGCCGCTTGGTAGACTATGAAATGTACTTAGTTGCAGTGCTGTGTCCTGACCAGAGAATCCCTCTGATCTCTCACTAATATTTGTTAGTATTAATTTTTTTTTTTTTAACTTGACCACTACATTCCCTGTGGAGCAGGAGCAAATATATATTCCCAGCACAACTGTGACATTCCTGGGTAGTAATTTATTTCCTCTCTTTATGCTCCCAAGATTCATAAGACTGGTTTTAAAGCTAAAGCAGAAGCCATGGGAGATTTGCGCAGTCTCTTTAGGGGAAGGTCCTGCTCCTGTGTGGAACAGGCTGCAGGATGTTGTTGGTTTAGGTGGGGACTGAGCACTGTAGAAACTGAGGTACAGGCACTGTGTGAGTGCTGGTTGGTGGTGGTTTTTTGTGTTCTCCACTGCCAGGGCTGAATTTGTGGGATTTCTTCACAGAATGTACTTAGAATATGGCTATAACTAAAAAGCTTGTTACACTGTCTTTACCCTGGCTCCTTCTAGAGCTGTGGAAATCCCATCTGCCCCATGCACAGATCCTGCTCTTTAAAGCTGTATTTTTGCTTTTGGGTTAGACCACATTTTTATAATAGTCAGCTAGTTTCTTATAGATTTCTAAGCAAGAAGACCCCCTCTCATACAGGCGACCCATATTTCCTTGATGTTACACTAAGATGTTTTGCAGAGTGGGTCTGATTAATGCAGCCCACTGATACAGAGACACATTAAGGACAAGGTTTGTTGTATAAATGTGTTCAAAATTCCCCTCCCAGACTGTGCAGTTTGAAAGGGGAATTGGCTCAATATGGCCATTGCAGCACATCTGCAGCACCTCTCTGGAGAGATGAGATGTAGCTTTCTTGCAGCGGTACTGCTTCAGCAAGGAAATTTGGGCAAATCCAGAGCCTTGTGCATTGTTCTTACCCTGGTAAAGAAACCTGCATTGGGGAAAAATCGCCATAGCATGAAGGCTCTACTGGGGAAAAGGTATTCCCATGGCCTTGGAGTTGAATTTGATGACAACACGTTGGCAAACCCAAGGGGATTGATTGGTTTGAACATCTTGCGGGCTCTGTCAGCACAGGAGCTGGGCTGCAGCCTGGCTGTTGGGGGTGTGTGTCTGTCATTAGGGGCTCTGAGGATCCTACTGCCTGCCTTAACCAGAGTCTCCTGCTTCCCTGGCCCCAGGGTGGCAGCTGGATGACTGGCAGCATTTCTCACCTCCCTGTTGAAATGAGAATCTGCAGCAGCTGCTGTCTAAACTTCGGGCCTGAAGCTTGGTGGTGAAGGATGGCTTCCCCCAGCTGGGGCGGCTGCCAAAGGGAGGGTTAATTTTGCATCCCACGGGGGTTGTGGAATCAGTGGGATGTAATTGCTTTGGGGAGATGTGACCCTGCAGGACATGAGACACATGGAAGCAGCAGGCTGAGGTGCAGAGGTGGGGGCTGCCAGGGTTGTGTTGTTCCCCAGTGTTACCACTCTGGCTTGGTGCTGGGCAGCCTCGGTCAGCTCACACCTGGGGCTCAGGTAACACTGGGGAGAGGAGTTCAGTAGGGCCTTCCAGTCAGTAGGTGCTTTATGTTGTTTGGCTTATTTTGCAAGGTCAAGAGGTGTTGATTCCCAGCTGCTGGTGTAAAGTAAAAGTGAAGCACCACATTTTTGTGGTTTTAGAGTTACCTTTTAGAAAAGAAGAGAAAAAGTGATTTGGTAGTACTGTGGATTTTATATTTCCATGCTGGTAATAGGAGGGAAGTGAACCCGGGGCACTGTTGTCCCTTAGCCTTTCCCTGTGTGGTGGCAGGTCCTGTCCTGCTGACCTGTGGAGAAAACCAAACCACAGAGTTACTTCAGGAACTGTTGCATTTGGCTTGTGGTTTGTGGGGTGGTTTTTAGGCACATGATAGCACTTGGGTTTAGCAACTGTTTAAGGAATGTGCAACTGTTGTCCTCTTCTCCATCCCCTCCGAACACTGCTGTTGCTCAGGATTTTATATCAATCCACAAAGAGGTTGAAACAAAACAAAGTGAAGCAGGAAAAAGTGTAGGAATTAGCTGTGAGGTAACCTTATAACTGTTTGATAGAACAGGAACTCACTTGTGACCCAAATTAGAAATAAAATTTGAAGAGTTGTTTTAATGTGTTTTCTTTCTACTTTCCTCCTCTAGGAGCTGAAATGAGAGAGGACATGACAAAATACTCAGCTAGAACCTGCTTTCTTTGCTGAGTGTGGTCCTGCTGTAATTCTAACTGCTTGTGACTGAGCAGGGTTTGAAGGATAACAGGCCATGGATTTTTGATTTGCTCTTTAATGAGATTCACGTGCAAATGAAGCATCCCTGGCTGTGTGACTCTCAACTGGTCTTTTGTGAAATTTTGTGTATTTTTAGCAAGCCTCTTTGCTTCCTAGTCCATTCTTGGGCCCAAAATTTTTTTTTTCTCAATTAACAGACAAACCTTTTCAGCATGACTGGGTTTTGCTGCATGAGCAGTATTCCAAGTCCTTGCCTGTGGAAGTTTGGCCAGCATGGTTCTGACACAGGCTGGAGTCTTGGGTCTGGGCTGCATGTGACCAGCAGAGATGATGACAAACCCTCTGAATACAAAACTTGTCTGCTTACTGTTGGAAAGCTTCTTCCAGCCACCCTCTCTCCTTTTTTTGGGGCTAATGAGCTTCAGCCATTGTTGACTAAAACATTGATTTTTAAATCCCATTGAAGATGTCTTATGCAAAGACTATTCCTCTTGAGGTGTACAGTGACATGGAGGACATTCCCAGGGGAACACTGTCCTCTGGAGAAGGCTCCTGAGCACCAGCATCCCTAGTTCATGGGACGTGGCTTTTCTCTTAAAGTGGTCCTTGCAGCATGCTCTGTCACACAGGCAGTGTTCTGAATTTAATTTTATTACTGTTTTATTTTCCCCAGAGAAGAGCAAAGGGAATTTCTGCAGGACACAAAGAAGAATGGATGTGGCTTGGCCGCACGAAGTACTCAGTGTGGTGTGGAGAAGTTACTGCACAGAAGCACCTGTTTTTAATTAATCTTTTGAACCAATTTGGTTCTAGCAAACCAATTCCATTAACAGGCTAAGCAGAATAATGACAGGCACAGCTGCTATAATTCCTTGTTACGCTTCTAGTTAAAACAAAATCCTCTTTGCATCAAGAAACACTAATCTAATGCGTTCATTGTGGAATCTTTGGTAGTTGGGCACATCCAAATGTTTCACGTGTGTTTTCATAATTTTTCCCCTCCCTACTATATGAACAAAGTATGTAAATGATGAGATGACTTCTCCCCAGAGAAACAGAGATAATTGGTGCATTACTGTTCCTGAGGTAAATCAAATTGAAGTCCCCTGCTATGCTTAGCTATAGGGTAGAATTACATATTAATTCTAATGTTCTTTGGGATGATTTCATTTGGTTTTGTTGCTCACTTACCAGACAAACCTGTGTTCAAATGGTCAGTTGCTCTCTTCAGAGAACTCAAATGTGCTTGAATTATGGTCTCAATAGTAAGAAAAAGATAAGTGTCAGACCATCTAGCTCAGTTATCTGATCCCTGCTAGTGCTAAAGGATGGCCAGAGAAAAGGGGACAGTGTCAATGTGTACACTGGGTGCTTGTTCCTTGTGTGCAACCTTTCCCCTGCTCCTGCCTCACAGTCCTGACTGGATGGTCCTGCTCCTTGAGAATTGGCTGCAAGTTGGTGATGCTCTATTGAAACCTACCTGTGATTTTGGCCTCCCTCCCATCCTTCAGCTGTGAGTTCCACAGTGCAGCTGTAAACTGTGCAAGAACAGCAGTCCCGCTTCATTTGGTTTAAATGATTTGTCCTTGTGTGTGCCTCAAGTCACCAGGGTATTCCTGTCTCCAGCTAAAAGGCAGATGCCTTAGGGAGGAGGGAAATATTGTAATTCTGGGGCATGAAAGATCAAGTTGTGGAATAGGCAAAATATGAAACCCGAGGAGGCAAGAGAGGAATGTGGGTTCAGACCTGACTTGTGATCTAAAAGTCAGCCTTTGAAGGAATGCTTTCTGCTTGTCATACTTGCCATGTGCCTGGGCAGGGCTGTGCTGTGTGCTGCTGCCCTTCAGAGGTTTATAGCTTACCCTCGAGATCTGACATTGCTAGTTTCTAAAGTGCTGGTTTTCCAAACTGGATTTATCACTAAGAAACAGACGAGGTTTCATGGATTAGACTCAAATCATCCACCCTGAGAGACAGCATAGAAGCAGGGGGTGCTGGCACGGGCTACAATTCCTCCCTCCTGGAGCAAGTGAGAAGCATAAACTGGGAGGGAGCCCAGGTTCCTCCTGAGACTGGGTGCTGCCTTTTATCCTTGCTGCAGTGTTGTCACCCAAGTCCTTGCCTGTAAGTGGCCTTCTTGTGGGATGTCATATCTCACTTCATCACTGTGAGGAAGTTGTAAAGCTTTCTGGTCTTGTTAGCAGCTGCACCATCTCCTGGTGTGCTGACTTCAGGTCTAGCTGGTGAAACATCCTGACTCCCCACTGTGAGGGTTGACTGGCTGGAGTCATGCCATGGGGGTTTCATGTCCAAAAGCTGTCATTTACCTTCAGATGGGATGCTCTTGTAAGCTGCTCCAGTTACCTTGTGTATTTTTACAATGCACAAAAACCCATTAGAGCCCTGATGTGCATGCAGGGTCTCTTAACCTACAAACATTGAGTAAAAAGGATATTGTTAAACTCTTGGGAAAGGCACTGGTTTGCTATTCTGGGGCTACAGCTGTTCATATGCCCTTAGGTATGTGATACAGTTCTGCCTGTGTGGGTCCTATTGCCTGCTGCTGCATATGTGGGGCAGCTCTTGCAGTCAGTGAGCAAGCTGGCATTTGTTAGACTTATGCTATGCAGGGATGTGAGGAAATGGGCTCTTGATTTTTGTGGAAATGATGTTTTCAATGCAGCATGAGGGAAGGGAGGAGGGAAATCTAAGTCACTGAGATAATTTTGAAATTGCCCGAGTGTGAGATTTTGCTGAGTGATTTCAGAAGTGACATTCAGCACAGCTTATCAGCTTAGCTTAGTTAGGAAGAACAAGAAATTAGGGAGTGATGGAGGCCAACCTTCAGAGACCAGCTTTGTCAGAGAAGGCAGCTGCCAAACAGAACTTTATGTGACTTGTGTGCAGTGGAGCAAGACTGTGGAAATCCTTATGGCTCCAACTTGCAGTAGCTTGCTGCAGATAAAGAAACGCACAATCCTCTGCCAACCACGTCCATCCTCTCACACAGGTGTGTGTCAGCAGGCGCATATGCTCACCCTCTCAGTAAGCACATCCATATCTCAACTTTCCCACCTGAGGTAGCTCCAAACCTGCTCCAGAAAGATAAACAGAAAGGGTAGATAAACCACTGCTGTGATTGTTGCCCATCTGGGATTAGTTTCTGCTGTGTTAGTTGGGGAGATGCACGTGTCCAAGCCGAAAGCTGCTGGGCATTTGTGATGGCAGTGTCAGGAGGTGAGTGCAAGTGGCTGCAGCACCCCTGCAAAGGGGTGTTGTACCTAGCTTGATCAGCCCTCAGGTCATGGGGCTGCATTCTCTCTATGGAACATGTCTGTTGTCTTTCCTGTTGCTCTCACTTTGTCAGTGCAGATTGTGAAATACGTGGGTGTTCTGCAGGTAGCAAAGATGATATTGAATCTGCTCTTTTTATGGTTAACAATCCAGGGCCACTTTTCTCTAGAAAAAATCCAGGGTATCCAGTAGAGTTATGTCAGCAACATACTTGGCATGGCAGGCTGATTGTAAAATCTGTTTGCTTCTCTGTGAATAAACCCCTGACACCTCATTTGCTGAAACCCCCAGACAGTGGTGTGCAGCTTCTTCTGATAAATACTGGCTGATCAACGAGGATGCTAAAAACAGCAAGGCTGTCCATTGCTAATTATAAAGCTATTTCAGCCAGGCCAGTAAAAGATGTTTTATCTACTCTTTGCTTTCACAGCTTTCTGTATTTGCATGAATTGATAACAGTTACTCTTAGGTTCTGTTGACTATGATGGCGTTTGAACTACAGCTCCCAGAGTATCCAGCATAAGCAGAGCTCTGAAAATTTAGAAAAACACCAACAAACCAAGGAAACACCAATTAAAAAAAGACCCCTAAACCCCATAGCAGCAAAGTAATAATGACTGTTAACATTTCAAGGCTTAATGCTTCAACCATGGTGCTTAATCGATAATTGAAATTGCAAGAGAAGTGTAATGCTTGAAATTCATGCAGTGAATTTTATTGCTAGCACTTGTAATTTGAAAGCCATTCTGAAATCAATATGGCTTTTTTTTTTTTTTGCACTGAACGGGAAAGCCTGGAGTAGGTTCAACCACAAACAGTTCAGTATTTAAGTGGGAGCCGCTGTTCCATGAGACATCAGGATTAATTCTATCCATTTTTTCCACCCAGCTATAAATAAGATCTTCCCTACACCATTTGGATGCATTTAATGTTTGTAAGTTGCTTGAGGTTGTATTTCTTGAAGGCTTCAGATGCTACTCTCAAGTTCTCTCTGTCCCACAGGTTGCTCTGAGTGCCAGTAGGGCTGTGGGAGAGGGAAGAGGCCAGGAGAAGGTTACAAAACTTCTCCCTGCCTAAATCCTGTTCCTTCTCAATGAAACGTGCTCCTGCGCTGCTTTCCAAGCTCTATATCTCCACTGCTGTAGGCTCCAAAGGAGATGTTGATTAAGGCAGGAATGTGCTGGGGTGATTTGTACCTCTGTGCCTTCCTGGTGAGCTCATCGGGAACGGGCTCCTTTGGGGCTTATGGGGACTGCAGTGAAGGTAAAGTACAAGACCTTAAGCTGGAAAAGCATTGCAATGCTCTGGTTTTGTCTCAAATCATTAAAGCTTCTGTAATGCATTTGCAGACTAGCCAAGAGGCTAACAGGGATGGTTGGATCCTTCAGAGATGTCTGTTTGATCACTGTGCTGTAGAAAACTTCGTCTGAATTAATGCCTTGGCCCCAGTGGGGTTGGAGAGGCTCTCTGGGCAGTCCTGGTGGGCTTCCCTGAGAAGATGTAGGAGACCTGGAAAGGCAACCATGGTGTGGAGAGTTGAAGGGCTGTTATTTGTGTCTTGCAAATATGTGTTTCAGCAGGAAACTGGCCTGACTCTGGCCTTAGAACTTGTCTTTTGGGAGAGTCCAGGCAGTTTTGTAACATCCCACCCTCTTCCCAAACTTCTGTAGCTTGGCAACCCCCCAAAAAACTCATAAGCATTGAATCCAAAGATGAGTCTTAGTAGTTGCCACTGGAGTGTGTAGTCTTGTTTTCTGTCTTGTTGGCTGGAGGACCTTCATCCTTATCACCTGAAGCAGCTCAGATGTGCAGTGGCTTCCGAGCCAGCCCTCCTTAGATGTCAGGGTGTGAGAGTTGGCAGCTTGGATACTCTGTGTGCCTGTGCTTCCCCTGCTCCAATACAACTGCATTTATGGGCACAGCAACAAATACCACTTATTTTGCAGACTACCTTTGTGGTGCTGGACTTCAAAGGTTCTTTTTGACACAAAAATCTAAGATGACACATGCTGTGATCAAGGGCTTGTGCCTGGCTTGTGAGCCTGCAGTGTGAGCAGAGAGCAGCACGGGCCCTTCTCTCCTGAGCAGGGTTCAGGACCAAAAGCTGCCATCCAGGCTGTCTCAGTGCTTATTCAAACTGGCATCCTCTTGATCTCTGTGGGAGTGCTGACAAATGTAAAAGCAATGGTTTCTCTATATGAAAAACACCCAAATAACCTAATTTTAGAATTAAAAATAATCCAATTGTTTTCCAAAATAGCTTTGGTGTGTAACTTCAAATGGCTGACAGGAGTTTGTAGGGGGGTTATTTAAATAAGAAAATTATTTTTTTACCTTCAGTCTCATCCTTTAATTTATCAAGCTAATTAATTGACCTTACCCAGAGACACTTTGTTCTTACGCAATGCCCTCCCCCATCTGAGTCAAGGGAAGACATCTGCACACACACAGGGTGTGTTATTCCTATCCTGTCAATGGTATGCAAGTAGGGTGGTGCTTTCTCATTCATTTGGCTTAATTTTAATCTTTGTCTTCACCCTGAGCTCAGCTGAAGTACATCACAGGTTCTGCAGCTAATTAATATGATTACAGCTGTCTACATCAGGTTGGGAGATTGAGTTAGAAGCCGTCAGGATCCCAATATACTGGAGTCTCATTAATGAGCCTCCAGTGCAGCCACATATAATGAAATTCAAACAGATCAGGCTAAATTAGATTAGCTAATGGAATTCTCATCTTCTCAGTTTAATGTAATGCTGACCAGTGACTCTTTAGTTTACTTACAAAATAAATGTTTCTTTGAGTTGGATTTGACCTGACCCTGCAGGCCTGAACTCTTTGGACCTCTGAGAAGTTAATGTCCAGGATCTGCACTCTGTGGGCTTGGTTGATCGGTGGCTTTTGGGGGCCTTGTGCTAGGGGGTTTGGGAGTAACTTGGTGCTGGGAGAGGAGGCTCTGCAGTGCTCTTTTTTGGTGTTTGTGGGGTGGCTCCAAGGGACTTGCATGGTGGCTCTCTCCTGCCCTCAGACTAGCTGGGATAGAAGTACAGAGCAACTGCCTTTGCCACAGCTCTTGTACCTCAGTGCAGAAGCAGAGGGGCCAGAAGAAATAGCCTCTGTTGCAACGTGCTTTGAAATGTTTGTTCTGTGCTATTAGCAACTCAATCCTTTGCCCTGGTACTGAGAAAAAGGAAGGATGGAGTAGGCACCTGATAGCTAACTCCAGTGATTGGTCTGCTGGGTTGATGCTCTTGTTTCAAAGTAGACAAATTTCTGGAAATACAATCAGACTTGTTTCTTTGGCAAACTAGGGGGGAGAGGACATTGTGAAATATTCATTTTTTTATAGCAGCAATGTCTTGCACAGTCCCTCAGCAATGCCTAGCACAGGCAGCAAAAATAGCAGTGCCAAAGTGAGTTAGAATAGCCTTCAAAGCTTGATGGGGAGCTGCAAAGTTGTGCAGAACTCAGCAAAGCTGCTGAAGTGTCTTTGCTGTGACCCCTTTTTGTAATCAGCAAGGAAATAGGCAAGATGTAATGGAAGGTCCCTGCCTGTCTGTCACTGGCTTGGTGTGACAGCCTGTGCTGGTGGAAGATGCAGAGTCTGAAGATTCACTGGGGATGGCAGGGTCCCTCCTGGGGGCTGGCTGTGCTGAGTGAGGGTCCCTGATGTTGAGTGGCTGCTGCTAATCCTGGAGTGCCATATGTTGGTGGAGTGTCACTGGATCTTTGTGAAAATGGCAAAAGCTGTCTCTGTTTAACTTGAGCAAATAGTGTGAGTTGGGAAAGGATTTGTGTCTTGGTATTCTCTTACTAGCAGAGACCCAGGGAGGCACACAACTGGTGTGGGAGTTGGAGGGGAAAAGAAACAGTATTTGTTGCATTTTCCTGTCTTTATAGAAGCTGCTTCACTTTTTCAACTCTGTCAGTACTTGCTAAAGGTGCCATGCTAAATTCACCTGATTTGCAATGGCATTGAGCGTGGATACTTAGTGTCACCCTCTGACAGCACAATGGCTTTTGAGAAGCTGTTAGGGCTGCGTTCAACTCAGATGAGTTGAACTTCTGCGTTCAACTTCTCCTGACTGTCATGATCAGCGTCCCACCATAATCACAGGAAGCTTTTGATTCTCTTCCCCATCTTCCAGCAAACCGAACAAGTTTTGGTTAGAAGAAAAGTAACTTTAAGCCATACAGTGACACTCCTAAGGGCTTTAATCTACTTTGGGTGGTATTAATTTGGTAGCATCTGCTGGTAAAAGTGAAGGTCTCTGAGCAAAAGCAGGTGTCCTCAATCCAATTTTCTTCTAAGAGGCTCTCCTTGCTGCAACAGCTATGCTGTGTCCTCTGTGGGGTTGGTGGTTTGGTGAATATATTGTCCCTTTGTGTGCCCGCCTGCTCACCCAGGCTGACACACTGTGTTCAAGGCACAACGCGCTTTTGCTGGTTATGGGATGCTGCTGGGACTGGAAGAAGTTATTCCTAGCAGGACTCCTCTCTCCTTCCTTAACACGCATGTCTTCTCAGCTGCAAATCCCATTGCCAGCATAATAGTTGTTTTCATTGCTTCACTGGGAGTAGTGAGGTTAACACCTCGAGCAGCAGCTAAAATAGACACAAGCAAATAGCACAATAGCTTAATCTCCTGGAAATTACTCTTTCCAGTATAGAGTTATGTTTCCTTTTTATCTCCCCCCACTTTTCTTTTAAAGGGCAGAATTACAGTTTATTTACAACTGGGCCCAGGACCTGTAGTTTGCTGCTTCTGCATGCGGAGTCACAGAATAATCCTCTAGATATTCTTTTCCCAAGGGGAATTTCCTGGTAAGAGGGTTGTGAGACCTTGGCAATGCAGGGTGGAGCAGTTCAACCACCTGATCTCATATTTCTTAAATGTGGCCCGCTGCAAATAAGGTTCCTCAGCAGAGCAACATCTCTCTGGTCCCACCTGTGGTGGAGCTGGGAGCAAGTTGAAGTTGTCATTGCAGAGATGAGCAGCTTCCAACATACATAAATATCCACTCCTTCTCTGTTGATTCTACCACTTTCCCTATAAACAGACGCACAGTCACTTTCCAAGTGAGCCATCTGGGTTTGACAGATGTCGCTGGCTTTTTCTGGACCCATTGTTAAATGGGAAAAAGGGAGGGAATATTCTGAATTGAAGGAAATAGCTTCTGATGGCAGTCTGCAATTTCATGGGCTGGGAGATGAGCTGCCCTTCTTTCCTTCAATTGCCATCAACTTCATTGATTGTAATCTGCATTCGCAGCCTGGGGAAAATCACTTCTCGCGGGAAGTGCTGGAATTGTCACTTCTTGGGGAAGGAAGTTTAGGTGTACTTTTACCCTTCATGCAGAGCTAGTGGGCTTTTTGTACTTCTGAGAGATGTAGCATTGGTTTCTGCAGCTGTATAGTGAGGTCTATAAAGCTGTGATCTGGGACTCAATTCCCATACTCTGGATGCTTTTTATCCATCTTGATCCTAAAACTTGGCAGACACTGGTACAAGGTAATGGCCCCCTCCTCTCAGTCTGAGAGGTACATGTACTTGTATACTCTCGAAGCCTCTCTGAATCATATTTACTTCCTGATGTAGAAAGATCCCCATGTCTGATCATTTCTGACAAACTGAAGTTAGTAAAGTTGACATTATGGCTAAATACCAACATCAAATATCAACATTACACTACCTTTATTTTTCCATTCTTATTCTTTTGCTTTTTTTTATTGTTGATGAGAGCATGTGAAATACATCAACTTTCTGACAGTGATGGTATTAAAAATAGAAGGGGAGTTGTGTATGAAGCGCTAAAGGTCATACATCAGAAGTGAATTCCAAGGAGTATATTCAGATGAGAGTCTGTGACGAGATGCTTTGCTTCTCCTTTCCAATGTGTGTAGGGGTCAGGTTTCAAGCTCTGGTTCATACACGTGCACACACAGGTTTTGCTCTCCTTGGAGTTTTCTGCCATGCTCGTGGTTCTGCTGGTGGTGGTTGTGAGGCATCTGGCACAGATGACAATGTGTGGTCGTGGGCTGAATGTGGACATGTGAACATGCAAATTATCATAATAGTTCAGTGAGAACAAAGTCCGAAGGGCACATATAGGACAACTTTGCTAAAATTGCAGATTTTATGCTTGCTTTTAGAGTTTATTCAGTTAGCTTAAAAAAGGAGGAGAGATGCAGAGGGAGCACACGTGTGGCAGCACACCAAGTGTGAAACTGTCAAAGATAGAAGTTTGCTAAAGAAATCTGTCAATACTAGAAACCTCATTTCCTCCTCTGCGTTAGCTTCCCTGAGAGAGGCAATAAAGGGAGATGCTACGTAACCTACCTTCAACTCTGAACCCTGGATCCTTGTCAGCCTGTTGGAGAATGTGTGTGAGAAGTCTCTGTACAGATTGCTGCTGTGCTCCGAGATTTGATACCAACTCCCAGATTTGACTCCAACAGCTCCCAGCTGTTCTGTGTTTGTGCTATAGGAGTGTGTTTCCACTTTGTCAGGTTTAGATGTGTTTCTAACACAAAGGTGCCTGCCCTGCACTGTAAACATTACTGAAAAGATTTTGTCCCTACTGTGTATCCCATAGTACAATGTTTTCTTGCAAATCGTGCTGGAATGCAGCTCTGGGTTCATGCTTTTATGTGACTCTAGGGGAAAATGGCAATTTCTACAGAAGGATTTGACTACACAATAATTGTAAGGGAAAACAAACAGAAATTAAGTGGCCAGCATTTTGTATCAACAGACATTTTCTCAAGTTAAAAACTATTTGTTCAAACATGATTTGCATTTAAGGTGGGATTTGGGGCATACACAGAGCTTCAAGTGCCTTTCCCCATCCATCTGCCCCTTCTGTGCTCTGTGGCATCCATGAGCCCTTCTGTAGGAGCAGCAGCAGAAACATCAGCTCACTGTGTGGCCACCCTGGTGAGCTACCATAGCTCCCTTAGGTGAAATAAGGTTCTGGTGGTTTTCTTCCTCTCCCTGCTGGACTCTGTCTTGGAGCTGTGTTATCAACACTAGGTTCTTCTTGTGATTTCCTTGCTCCTCACATACATCCCCTTCTCTCTCCAGCCCCAGTGCTGTGCCCCTATTTTTTTAATAGCTTGTTGTGATATGTATTCTCTGATGGCACAGGAATAATCTCAAAAGTTCTTTCTCCTACTGAGTGCTGGAGCTCAGCCTGGGACATTTGCAGAACTGGCAGTCCATCTCCAAGAGCTTAGCCCAAAGGGTCTGGTATCTGGATGAAACAGGCAAAACCAGGAAACACAGAATGTTGTGGAATCAAAACTTCAGTATCCGGACTGGAAGGCACCGAGTCTGTCGTGCTGAATAGTGTGGGTGATATCAGCTTGATGCATTTATTTTGCCCATCAAGATCAGCTTGCTGGAGGTGCCTGAAAGCTGGACCTTTACTGGCTCTGCTGAAGAAGTGAATGTGAACATGAAGTTTGGGATTTCCAGTAGGCTTCATGGAAATTACATACTTAAATCACTGTAAATGGTGGCATTTAGTTCCCTCTGGGGATACTTGGAAAGCCCTACCTTGCAAATGCGAATCGATTACGGCTTTGTGAAGAGAAGTGTGATAAAGGGCTTTGAAAAGCACAGTGAGGGATGGGAGGCCTCTGCAGAAAGGGATCTGTGCATTTAGGAACTGAAATGCTGTCTGAATCAGCAACTGGATGAATTGGATTTGTTTCAGGGGTCAGTGCCCAAACAAATATTTTCAGTAAGACATTCATAAGCCTTTATTAAACCTAGGCTGAGGCCACCCTGTACTGTCTAAGATAGCGAAGGAAAGAGACTCAAGATAAGAGGTTTGCATTAGTATTGGTAGTTATGTTTGAGCAAGGATATTTTTTGGCCTTACATAAAGGGAAAATGGGTCCAGGAGGTGTCTGTGGGATGATGAAAGAGACACTTGGGACATAATTTTTCCTTTTGCACGAATTTTTAAAACACTTGAAGCTAGAAAAGTTTTGCCCTCAGTAGCGTCTCATGAAACTCAGATTTTGCTTTCAAGTGAAAACAGCTACAAACACACACGGAGAAGGAGAGGGCAAAATGCTGCTTTGAAGGAGTTAACAGGCATGTGGAGCAGAGTGCTCTGTTGGTAAAACCTGCTTGGAATTTTCAAAGACATTTATCAAGGTTCCTCACAGAAGATGTTTAAGGAAATGAAGCAGCAATGGAAAAAGAGAGGAAGGGTCTTAGAAAAATAGTTGGCTAAAAGAAGATGAAGAGACAGTACAAGTAAATAATGAGTTTTCCTGGTGAGGGAAGTTACCAGCAGAATACTGCAAGGTCTCATGCTGACACCTTGTATCTTTCAAATATGAATTAGAGACTTGAAACAGGAACAAAAAAGAAAAGAAATAAGTTTTGCCAGCACAGCAAACTATTTGGAGTGGTAAAGACAGGCAAAGTGCAAGGATGTGCAGAAGGATATTCTGAAACAGAATGATGGGATGCTAAAATGACAGATGAATTTCAGGGTAGGAATATGTGAAGTGATGCACATAAAAGTAATTCTGCATGTATGTAAGGCAATGAGCTGTGAGATGCCAACAGGCTCTGGGGGCTTGAGGTTCTGGGTTATAATGTAGAGCTCAGTGGTAGCATTGGCTCAGTGCTCAGCAGTCATCAAAACCAAATTGAACATTAGAAGTTATTAGGAAAGGCAGTGGGAAGAAAACATGCTGCAGCTGTGTAAGCTTGTGTTTGCACTGCCTCCTGCTCTTTATCTCCTGGCTCTGGAACAAACCAAGAGAACTGGAAAGAGACTCAGAGCAGGATTAAATCAGAGGTATTGGGTTGTTTTTCTACCAGGAATTTTTAAGGAAACCAAAGTTCCTTAGACTATGAAAGAGATGGTTAAGGTGAAATACAGCAGCAGTCTGTAAAAACCACCAGAGTTGGTGAAGGTAAGCAGGGAGTGATTTCTGGTGGTCCACCTCCGTCAGGTGAAGGGCAAGACTGCAAGTTTTGCTTGCAAGGGGGAATGCACTTGTAGCAATGCATGTGAAATAAAGTGCTACTCATGGGTGCTGTGTCCTTTTTGTAACTGTCTAGGAAGCCTTTAATGAAAGGTTAATTGAGTGGTGGATTGGCAGAAAGGTTATCCTGGGAGAGAAAAGGGTGAATGCATGACTGGAGACAAATTGATTTGGTTTGTGTACCACAGTAGGGTGGTAATTCATGCTGTTCCTGATCTGGTGTGTACTGAAATTGCAATGCTGCTGTTCAGCCCGTGGCTGTCCTGCTGTTGTGGCATAGGTGCCATTTGGCAACATGTGCCATTCCTTTGGCTTGGTTTGAGACTGGAACTTCAGCCCAATGGAGCATATAGGTCTTGGAGCACGTAGTGGGGGGAATGATGCCTTAGGTTTTAACTTTTATATTTTTCAAATCCTGTACTGCTTAGTGTGTAACTCTGGAACTTCATTTAGCCTGTTAGCTACTGTTCTCTCATGCTGGTTAGACATAACAAACCCTCTCTAGGTTTGCACTCCAAGGACACCTTGTTGTCCCAGGCCCCAAAATGTGTAAACTAAAGCCTCTGACAGGGGGAGCAAACTTGGGGTAATTACATCACTATCTGAAATTATAATTGGAGAATTAACCCTGAAATGCAAATGGACCAAACTTATAAAAGTGTGAAAAACCTGTGACCCAGCATCTATCTTGGGTGGAGCCCCTCAGAGGCTTTTGACTGCCCAGGGTGCACCTTTGAAGGCCCTTCAAATAAATATGTGCTTTTATTCTTTTAATCTTGTCTAGCCTCTGTTTTCAGGTAGCCACTTCAAGGCATCAGTTCAAGCATTCCCTGGGAGACCTGGATGTCTTGCAGACCCCACTTGTTGTGGGAGATGCTGAGCTCTGTCCCCATTAAGCTTGTTGGAACCTGTTCAGAGTGGGGCTGGGAAGCAGTAGACTTCACTGGCTTTGCTTCTTGTCACTACCTGTGTCATGGCATGCTTACACTGAAGAAGCAAAGCAAATGAGATACACTTCCAAGCACAGTATCTGGGTTTTATCGCTGTTAATAAATAGGAAAAAAGTTAAAAGGAAGCTCTGGAAGGGGGAACAACCTTCAAATTAATTTCATTTGCAGTCTGGACAGATATCTTGAAGATCGCAGTGGTTGTTGCATCAAGCTGAGATCTTTCTCCTTGCTCAGGGCAAGTCTTACCTTTTCAGAAGAAATGTTTCTGGGATCTGAGTACCTGCCAGTAATAGGGCTGTGGACCATGCCAAGCTTTTTTTTTTTTTTTTGAAATCTTTTATTTCTAATGTAATTGTCTGCATTTCATGAATTGTCCCTGAGGTTACTACTGTAGTTTTGTGTAACTGGGCTACACCCTCTGCATGTTATTTTGGCTGCTGCTCCCGCAGGCAGAGGTCTGCTCTCTGTACCATGGACTGATTACTTGACAGTGAGGGTCAAGTAGAGTTGGGTTGGGTCAAAACTCTCCAGGTAAATGCCAGGTCTTATTTAGAACATGCTGCCTGGTGTTCTGTTGGCATTTGGGTGTGGTAGAGACACCTGCATTGATTCTTGTATGTGCTAAGGATGTACGGCCGCCCTGAGAATAAATGAGTATTTTAATGATCAGAGTTTGTCTGCTTACCTAAACATTAGACTGAAAGGATGTTCAGTGCATCTGGCTTTGTACAAGGCTGAGACTACAACTGCTCTCCCATTAGGCTTAAGGTCTTTGGATTTACCCCTGGCTCATGTTAACTTTCTCTCCCCCAGAATTACTTTGATATGAGAAGGGGAGAGCAAGAAGACTTGACCTGTGCTTTTGTGATACTCTTTTTCAGAACATCAGCCCTTTTTAAAATCCCAGATTGCTTTTCAGTGCATGACCCTTATTCAGACTTGAATCTATCACTTTTTGTTGATTGTTTGCTTCCATTTTTCTGGCCTTGAAATTTTGGGTAATTTTAAGTACTAGTGTCTGTTAGAAATACACATCACTCTCCACTATTTCTCATTTAGTAGCTCCCACGAGGTCCTGCTGGTAACTGCAAGCCTAGAAATTTAGCCTTGGCCAGGCAAAAAAAACTTTCCAAGGTGTAGCTGGTGGGGAAACTGCAGTTACAATACTCCCAAAGTAAGTTAACTTCTGCTCTCTGAGAAAAAGCACTAAATAACTTTGTTTGTCAGGCCAAATTTGTAAACTAGAACAATTTTTTTTTTTTAATTGTTCAAAGGTTTGTCTGCTATTGGCTTTTTCTGAATCATTGTAATGAAAAAAACATAATGGGGAAATAAGCTGATAATTATAGGCTGAACACATTCTCTCTAAATATGACAATTAGTAAATCCAGGACAAAAGAGTTGAGACAAATAAGATTTGCAATATCTTATAATAACCCCCTGGCCTGGTGAGGTGTATGGGATATTGCAAAGGAAGACGTTTAACAATGTGCTCTTACATGTTTGATAGGGCATCTGCACCAGCAAAGTCATGTTCTCTCTTCTCTTCTGCTGCTTATGGACCAGCGGTGTTTCCTAAATGAAAACCTACATATGTTAGAAAAGGTCACAAATGTCCTGGATTTTACTAAGTTCTCTGCTTTGAAGGAAAAGCCCTGGAAAAATGTGTGACATCTGAAATTGTGCCCTTTTTCCAGGATGCTCCACTAATTCCCTGATGAACAGCCAAAATGAAGTCCCTCCTGGTGCAGGCAGGTGAAAGTGAGCAGGATGAACTCTGATGAATGTAAATGAGGAGGTTTGAGCCACCTTGTTCTTGTGGAGGTCCCCATGCTCTGTGTCATCCTGAGGCTCTTGGATTGCAGACTGGAGGGGTACCATGGCTCTCCTGAGCTCAGAGCGTGTGGGTGGGACTGGGCTGTTGCACAGGCTGCAGTGGGCCCTTCTGTGTTTAAAAGCATGTTTTCCTCTCTATCCACACCAGCACCGACTCATGAGCTGGCACTATTAGCATGTGTGTTTTCCCCTCACACAGTGCAAGAATAATTATCCTCTCTCAGCAGTGTGACTGTTTCTGTTCCTTCTGATTTATGGAGGCAAAGAACTCGTTTGAGAGGATGAGTCAGAAGTAATTGAGCTCCAGGGGGCTGTATTTCATGGCTTCTCCTCTCTTTATTTTTGCCCTGTGCTGTACCTCGTGGTTACCAGTGCTTTGGCCTTCCAGGGAACATTCAATAAAGCTTAAGAACAAGCTTGGATCTTGCTTCACATTTAGAAACCAACCTGATTCTGTAAATCAAGAATGTGAGATGGTGATAATCTTTCAAGCTTTACAATATTATCATAAATATAATAAGATTCAGAGTTGGCTATTCCCAAATACTTGGCACCTTCTATAAAATGCAGGATGGGTGCTCTGCAGGGACTTCCACACACAGCTGGTGCTGGAGGGGGATTTGGCAGGTGGCGAGTTGCAGGGGAGTGGTGCTGGATTTAGTTGCAGCACATGAATTAAAGAGGATTGCTAGGTATAACTGAAGCTCCTGGAAAGACAGAGTTCAGGGAAAGCTTTAGGGAAGTGCTTGTGCTTCTGCAGAGGAAGGTGAAGTGATGTGTGTCAGTTTGTGTTTGAGTATGCTGCTGGTGCTTGAATGAGTCATACAGACAGACCCCAAGCGAGCAGAGGCTGATGGTGTGGCCTGGGCAAAGGTGGGATACAGAGCCATCACTTGCTGCACTGATGTAAGCAATAGATGGACAGCAGATGTATTTTGCATGTTACTGGTAAAGGTTTGTGGGCTTGACCTCTGTGTGATGTTTTGAGAAGGCTTTTGAGTCCCACAGTGGGTGAGTATCAAAGACAGTGTGCAAGACCTGTGGTAGGGTGAGCTGCTGGCTGTCCAGCTGGCAGCAAGGAATGAAGTTTTTATCACCCTCTTGAAATAATTCCAGTCCTGTTGTGGCAGTGAGTGAGGCACTGGTATTCACAGGGGCCTCAATCTCACATGCAGGATTCGAGCTGAGGAGCTGAATAATCTCCCCTACCTTTCTAGAAGGGCATGGCAGAAAGCAAGTGGCAATCAGTTAATCTGGAAGCCTTGAGCAGTGCAATTCAGGTTGGGATGTCTGCTTTTTTTGCTGGTTTGGTTTCTCCTTCTTGTGTAAGTATTTATTTTTTCAGTTCAAAACCTTTCCTGCAGCAGTGCCCTGGTGACAGGAAACCATGAGATGGCTCATGAGGTGCCTCATTCCCCTGCGATTTTGCATGATGCCTTTGCCATTGGCTGAAAAGGCTGCCAAATTCAGTTGCTGGCTACTTCCAACTTGGGACTGACTGATAAACTTCTGTACAAGCTGCAGTGACTGATGACTCTGCTTTTGCATTTCCATTTCTATTTACAGTTTAATTTATCTCTCTCTCTGTCGAGTGCTTCTTGAGAACACTCCAGTGGCTTTTTCCTTCAAGTGTAGCAAAACTAAACAAAAGAGCCTGATGTTTCTTTGCTGGACTGAATAAATCACTGTTATGATTGATAATGGTGAAACTGGTTTATAATTTAGCTAAACAGTGATGTACATCATTAAAAACAAAGCAGGCAAACTCCAAGTCCTCTGTGGCTCTGATAGCTTTGAACAGCAGATGATCTCTGGGGAACTCAGAGTGGGAGTTCTAGTTCCAAGGGCGCTTTGAAGCGTTGTAAGAAGTAATCATGAAAACTAAGGTGATGGATCAACAATTCATTGATTTAAATGTGCCTTTGATGGGTGGAATTTTCTGTTTCAAATGGGCTTTGCTAGCTTTTAGCCAGTAATCCCTTGGTTGTTCCCCTCTGCTTATTTCTGCTAAACAGACTGCACTGTCTCAGAATTAATCCCATTAGTTAATTACATTCTTCTTTTCTGTGGCTTCTTTAGTCTGCAGATCCAAACTGAATGGTGGCATGGGTGGCATAGTATTTGGGTTTTTTCTGTGCTGTGGTCAACTCAGATTTGGGGTGTGGATGCTTGTGAGGATTAAACTGAAAACAGAAGTGTTGTGGACTCTTCAGCATTTTTCTCAGATGCACATACTTGTGCTGTTTGTTCTTTGCAAGAAGTCTTTTAGGAAAGAAATGAAAATACAATGAAAATCTGGGTGCAGCTAAAACCTAAGGAACATGCAAGCCATCACTTGTGGAAAGTTTTCAGGTGAAGCTGCCAGCCTCTCTCAGATACATTTTGCAATCTGAATTTTCCTGGTAAGGTACTTAACGTTTGCCATACACACGTGCTCTGTCTCTGGTGTGCCATTTGGGCAATGTAATGCATCCAGGTGCTTGTTGTGGCAAAGCCATTCTTATGGGTGAAGGTGGTGCCTGGTGCTTTTCCCTCAGGACAACTGAAACATTGATCTGTCTGTCCACCTACCTGATGGCCTTTCACTCTGACCTTTAAAACTGTGCAGTGTCCTGCCACGTCCATCTTTCATGGATAGAAAAAGTTGTTTCTCTGTTGCAGATAAAGCTGGTGATGACTTACTTCTAGTCATGTTAAGTGTTGGGGAGAGATTGAAACCCAAATTCTCTGACCTTTGGGCTAACCTTCATCTTTGAGCTGAATTACTCCATGGACAATTTTGTAAATGCATGGGTTCCTCACTGTAAAGCACTTCCTCCCCCACAGATGGAAATACATTCCCATTTCTCTCTGTTACTTTGCAGCTGGAATACTCAAGGCACCAGCATCATAGAATATCTCAAATTGGAAGGGACCCATAAGGATCATCAAGTCCAACTCCCTGCTCCTCGCATCCAACAATCACTGTGTTAATCAGAGCTTATTTTGTACTTTGCTGCTTTGAACACAAATATCCCCAAATGGCTTGAAGATGGTGTAGTTGAGTAGTCATGTGAAACAACTCCAGCCTTCCAAAAAATCCAAAATACAGGTGGCTGCTAAAAATGATGTTGCCTCAAAGTCTTGTGCCCGTTTGATTTACTAAAAACAGTTACTGCTATCACACCATCTCTGGCTTATGTCAAGGGATTTTGAAGGTTAGTAGTAGATTGCAAGTAAGAGATTATTTTCTTATTGCAGGGCAGTAAGGTTGGTCCCAAGATACTGGTAAATCATGTTGGTTAGCAGGAGGAGTAGAGGAGATAAAGCAGAAGGTGTGGAAGAGGTGTTTGCTGTGTCTCAGCGTGGAAGGCAGTGGTGTAATTCAGATGGCAGAGTGTAAGATACCAGATTGCTTTAAATGTGTTGCAATCCTGTGGTGTCAAGAGTTTGATGTGTCCCCAGGGGCTTAGCAATGAACAGCCCCATCTCTGTGCCAGACTTTGGAATCAGAAGGTATGCAGAAGCTTCTCCTCCACAAATCCACAGAGACAGGCTGAGTCCTTCAAGTAAATGGATTGCTTTCAGCGTTCAGTGAAAGCCTCGTGCTGTTTTTGATGGCACTGCTGGATAGAAGTGTTCTCATTGCCATTGGCGCTGCCTCATTAATACTACATCGCTCCCCTGCCACAAGGATTTGAGAATGATTTAAGTGTTTTTGCATTGTTTCTTTGGAGAAGGGGTGAGAATTGCAAGGGAAGCTCTGTCAGATGTATGGGACCAGTGCAAGACAGGCTGGGGTGGTGTGGTAGGAGGATAGTGGAGGCGGGGGGAATGGATATTGAGGGACAGGCAGCACGGCCAGGGATAATCAGCTGACAGGGCTGCAGGAAGGACAGGCACCTTCCTTGTCTCTGAGATGTGTTGTTCTGGGAGATGCTGCTGGACCATGGAGACACTCCAGTGCAAGGCCTTAGCTTTTGTTGACACTGAGTGGAATCTGTCTTGTTGAAATTTGTGTGTCTGCACCGATACCAAAGAGCTGGGGTCTGACAGCACTGTCACTGGGGGGACAAGCAGCTGTAGAGCTCTGGCCTCCTTGCTCCAAGGTAGTGATGAAAGAAAAGGGTGTAAAGGGGCCTTCCTCTAGGCCTTGGGGGCAAAGTCCATGGAAACACCTCCTCCTGTCAGTGAGGAGCACTTATCCTGTTGCTTTCTCAGCAATGGGGGGTACACTTGTGCTTTTGCAGGAGCTGCTTTTAATGCAGTGCAAAAATCCCTTGTGTTTGTTGGATCACAGTGGCTGTGAGGAAACTAATATTTTGCTAAGCTCACCTCTGACTTGTCCTAGACCTCCTTGATTCCTCATCCCCTTGCCAGTCTACTGCAATATGCCAGTGCCTCTGGCTTTCCTGAAAATGGGGACTGATGCTCCTTGCTCCTGGAGCAGGAGGGGCAGTGAGATACTCTCAAGGTTTATGTGCTACGGGAGCCAGTTCTTAAGTGTGGCAGGTCCTAAAGCAAACAAACCTCGGTCTTTGCAATCTCATATTGGAGGAATTTTCTCCCTGACAAAGCCTCTTCTGAAATGAGAATGCCCTGTCACTAATGAGTGCATCAAAGGACATCAGGGGGCACATGAAAACAGCACAGCGTTTTTGAACCCCTTCATTGCTATGCAGGCTGTAGGGTAAAAGGTCTTTTAAATTTAATTTAAAGTCCTTTTGCTGGTAAAGATACAGGCCATGGATGCAAATACTCTTTCATCTGATGACACCTGGAGATGAGTGTATTTCTTCTAGATTTTACCCGGAGGGTATGTTGTTGTGTGTTTTGATTTGTTACGCTAAGTAACTGCAAAATATCTTGAAAGGTTTGCTGTGGTGCCACCACACACGATTATATTTCTTCCTTCTTCCTTTCTTGCCATTCTATATCACCCTTTTTCTCTTCTCAATATTGTACGTGCAAAATGAATTTAAACAGTCGAGTGGGCAGCTGCTAAACCCAGGAGGCTCCAAATGGTCTCCTTCCAGGGAAAAACCTGAAAGAAACACTTGGGGCTTTATTTGTACCAGAATTTTAGGTGGAAAAAGAAGATTGGAAGATACAGTTACTATAGCTGTGGCTATATATAATCTTTGTGGTTTAAATCCTTATATCGATATTTTATATGAGGAATGCTGGAATTATTTTTTCCCCCTCCCTGTGTTTTGAAAACAGAATTTTCATTGGTGGGAGGAATAGGTTTAGGACAGTTCATTCCAGTGCAAACTGAAACTGGGAGCCTTCACAGCATGTTAGGACTTGAAGTGCCAAGACAGGAGATGCAGTCCCCTCTGGGAAAAGAGTACTCATGGGGGCATGGAACTGGGTTGGAGTGTCCCTTGTGGTTCTCTCCTGCCAGCTCCAAGCCAGGCACAGAGAGGACCTGACCCTGCTCATGCCCCATCTCCAGCAAGCATCCGACCCATTGAGTCGTAGAGGTGCTCAATTATTTTGATGAGCAATTGCCTTTTGACCTGGGAAAACGTTCTGCAAACGTATCAAACCCCATCAGCTTGATGTGAATCAGCAGCTCTGGCGGAGATCACTGGGTGTTATTTTGCAGCCGTGCTTTGCCGTGCGAGGTCATGGATGGTGATTTTAATGAGTAGCCCTGAATGAGAGGAGCGTTTCTTGCAGTTGACAGGAGCCCCTGAGGCTGAGCTCAGTAGCCACCCAACCCCAAACCCTGGCTCAGCCTGTCCCCCACCATCCTTGGGGAGGGGCAAGATTCCCCTGAGGCTGCTCATGTCCTCCAAGGAGCCTCTTGTCCAGCCTTCCCCCTTATTTTCCTGCTGATTATACCTTTCTATGGGGGTGTCTGTTTGTCCCCTGACACCCTGCCTCAAGCAGGGTTGCTTTGGGTTTAGTTATTCAGCAGAGCTGGTGTTTCCTCAGAAGGGTTCCCCATGGCTTGCTTCCAGCCTGATATCTGTGCCCTTTTTATTATTCAAACTGAAATAAATAAATATATGAAAAATGTGTTACTTTAATTGCTATCAGAATAGATTTGTTTTTTCCTTAGGAACAGAAATAAGCAACCAAAATGTCATCTATCATTTTTTCCATGCTTTTTACTATGAGATCTAGAATAGTCCTGCAAACCACTCCCCCTTCAAGCTCAGTCCAACTTTTTCCAATTGCATTTAATGAGTCCTCTGCCTCCTTTTCCTCCCTGAGGGCAGTGGCTACCCTTGTCTTTATACTCCAAACCAGCAGCTATTCTGGGGTAGATCATGGAGACAGATATTATAGACCAGCACTGCACATGGACTATTGAGTGTTGTTTCATAGGGTGGTGGGAAACTCATGTTTCCTCTGTCTTGTCCTCTATGCCCTTCACTAATTATTTATCAGCACTATCACAGCAGTGTCCGGAGGCCTCTCATCAGGTTTCCACTGTGCTAAGCATGGCTCAGAGAATTCCTCTGGGATGATGAATCAGGAGTAGGAGGAAGAAGAGGGTGGCTGTGGCTGAAGGGTCAGAAAGATGAGGTACATGATGTCAGAGTAAGGAGCTGGTAAACAGCATGTTTCTGGTAGCATCAGCTTCTTTTTTGTCATGTTTGTGATAAAGATCTTTTGCTAAATGGGTCACTGAAGAGAGATTCACAGAGCTTAATTGGATGCTACATCCCGATTACCTAGACTTGCACTTGTAGGGCTTTATGTGCAGACAAGTGTGTTCATGGCAGTGTGCACCACCTCTGTGGCTATGTGGGTGCCTTACTTCCGCACACCTGTACTGCAGCAGGGTGGCTGTACTGCTGTCTACATGTTTGGAAGGGTTGGTGCAGAGGGAAAAGGAAGATGCCTTGCTTCAGTTCATATCTTAGTATCTACAGCACTTAATTTTATTTTTTGCATTGTCAATTAAGTGTTGTTTTGCTGTATTGCCATACCTCCCTCTGCTGGTTAATCTGACAGTTTAACTGTCTGTTTTGATTGATTTACATCTATGTGCAGCAGGATTATGTTCTGGAGAATGCCTTGGATCGAAAAGGTGAGGAGTTTGTGCCCTGTTGGGGTGCTGTATTTGCTGCCTGTTCTTGCTGTGCAAGTTTGCCTCTCTCTGTGGCTGAGTAAACCCGTTCCTCTGATCACTTGTCCTCTGACTCACAGCTACTGAGTGAGTCTGTAGCGATTCAAATCCCCATCAGAAGGGCTTGAGTCTTTGCTGCACTGCTGGGCTGCAGCTGATAGATCTGTGGCCAGAGATGCCGGCTGAGGCCGTGCCTCGGGAGCGTGTTGTTCCCTCCTCCACAAGCACCACTGTAAAGGGAAATCCCAGGTACAGTGGGAGCACTGTGCCATGGAGATTCCCAGGAGTTCCCTGACACAGCTAGCAGTTATTAATGCCGTGCTGAAGCTGAGGCTGGCAGCTGTGCTGGGCAGAAATCTCTCACCTGGAAGAGTCAAAGGTGGCTGGGAATTTTGGTCTCTGCACTGCTGGGTTGCAGCTGTGTATCCTGTGTGGGAATATCACCTGCCTTCGTGGGCATTGCTGCTCTCTGCTCAGACAGACACCTCTACCTCCTGGCTCCCTGCTCCACTTGCCCACAGGGAAACACTTTGCCTTTTTTTGACAACTGCTCATTTCCCCACCCATAAGGTATTTTAACACACTGGCCCTTCTGTGCTGCTTGACACAAAAATACAGAAAAATTGCCTTTGCTTATGCCATACAAGAGCCACAAAAGAATTGCTTGATGAATATCATCTCAACTACAAAAAAAAGTACTACATTCCTGCAAAGACATCAGTTATTTTAATATTTTTATATATATATGCATGCCTTTGCAGGAATTTTAGGACAAAAATAATAAATAAAGTATTCCCCTTTTGCCAGCATAACAGAAGAGACAGATACTATCTCTTTGTTCTCTGGGTATTATTCCCTGCTGCTTTGTATTGAGTTTAATTAAATTCTGGACATCTAATACTTAGAGTTGATGGATTATATTTAAAACTACATGCCAGCTAGAAGTATTGTGGAGATAGTGATGAAATGCTCAGGAGCCATTGGGCAGAGCCATTTTCTTCCTATCTGGCTCTTAGGGGGGGTTCACCTTGATTTAGTGCAGAAACGCCAAAGGTGCCACAAATCTGTGGCCGGGAAGCTGAGATGGGGGTGGTTTGGATCAGATTTAAGGTTGGACCCACATACTGGTGTATTTCTCCTGTTTAAAATTGGAATTTGAGGTTAGCTCCTCTTTCCTTCTGGTTTTCTCTGTGCTAATGTAACTGCTGAACTTGGTGAACTTGTATGTATGCCAAGTCAATATGATACTGGGGACAAAAAAAACCCTCAGCCTTTTTAGCATTGGCTGAGTTACCCCAGGTTTGCTTTAGTTTGAGAAGAGGATGGAGTTGGGTGTTTTCTTGTGTAACTAATGGATATACCAAGCTGAACTCTGCACTTCCTTACCTACATCCAGCATGGCAGTGCAAGAAGTCTAACCTGGGGTGTGTGTACCGGTGGCTAGAGTGGAGTGTGGGGATCCCCTGCCACTCCCAGTCCAGGAAGCAGTGTGATCATATCCAGGGATGCAGAACTTCCTCTCAGTGAACAGCTGGGCTTAATTTCCTTTTTTCTGTCTGTTGAAGAGGCCCAAGTAAGGCAACCTGGGGAGGAGGAGATGAGCTGGTGCAGGAAGGAGAAGTAGCCCAAGAAGGGAAGCCAGGGTGTGGAGATGAGCAAAGTCAGAGCTGGGAAAAGGCAGGCGCTAACTGTCTCACCTGATTAGGGCTGAGCCGAAATCCTTCTCGAAAGATCACCATTCCCTGGTGTGTCACATAAGGAGTGAGTTACAGATAGAGTGGTTAGGCAAGGCAGCTTCCTTTTCATGTTTGTAAGAACATCAAATCTGCTGGGCAAAGCTGGATGTGTAGAGTTACAAAAACCACCTGAATGGATGAGTGTGATCCATTACTTCTTGCAGGGCTGAGATGGAGTAAGGATACCACAGGGGAGAGCAGGGGTCAATCTTGCTGGAAGGGTTAATCCTCCCTGGAGCTGCTGCAGGCAGAGCTAAGTTGCCAGATCTTGGAGAGCTGGGAAACCAGCACTAAGCTGGGCTGGAGGAGATAAAATGCTGCAGTAGTGGCAAAGCTGTGGTTTCTCAGCACCCTCCTCGGGGTGGTTACAACTGCAGACAGGCTGTGTGGAACTCAGGGGCTCAGGAGATGAGTGCTGAAGGTACTGCGGCCCCAGCTGGAGCACTCGTGTCCCTTTGTGCTCAAGTGCTTGTCAATGTGGGTGTCAAAAGGAGGAAGATTCATTGTGACCTGACTGTGCTGCTGCTGGTGGTAGGAAGTCAGTGGGCTCCTCGCCTGGCTTGCTAGACCTGCATCCCATGTTCCCAGCTGTGCCTGCCCGTTGCCTGTGCTTTAACTGGCAGGGAATTTGTGACTCTGGGAAAACTAGTGATGGAGGAGCTGCATCTCCTTGGTAGAGAGCAGGTAAATGCCCCAGTACAGTGCTTGGAAACTTTCCCAGACAGTTTTGACACATCTTAAAAGCTGGTGTTTGAGAACTGGACCTGAGGGATCTGCTTGCATTGCACTTGCAGTGATTTGTTGTGGCTGGAAAAAAAAAATCAAAGCTGCAGAACTAGGGAATGTATTACAGTAATTAACTGTGGCCTGAAGAAAGTGAGGGACATCCTGGACACAGAGGAAATTAAATGGAAAGTGGTATTGACCTTATGTGGGATGGAATTGCCAAGAGCTCTGTTTGCTGGGTGGAAATTAATTATTGGATTTTGTCTAAAGCAAAGCTTATGTAAGAGGCATGTCTGTCTTCCAAACTTTGCCACCTCAACTCTTTGCTTCTCTGCTCATTAAAGAAGGCACAGGTAGTGATCTGCCTGGTGACAGTTCAAGCCAGCTCAGTGGGGCTGGCTTGCTAAGGCTGCTGATGTTGTTTTCATTCAGGGATGTTTCAGTGTTAGACAAAACTGTTAGTTGACTGGGAGCTAATCAAATCTGTCCACCTGTCACTCAAAATGCAAACCCCTGCAAGCCCTCCATGTGCTGGCGGTGGGATGTTGCCTTGAACAGGAACGCCTCAGCAGAACGAGGGTGAGGAGGACATCGAGCTGAGATCTCCCAATTCCTCCAGGGTCGTGGGATTGCCTCTGCCCTTTCGTGGTAACCAAGGAAAGCAGCTGCCTTGGCCAGTGCTGCCCACACTTTGGCTTTCCTGACGCTGCTGTCTTGGGCATGTCCTGGAAGGGACATCGCAGCAGCAGGCATGGGGATTTTGTTGACAGCAGTTGACACTGCACTGGTGACTACTCATCTGCAAGAGAGATTCAGAAGTAGAGGATTTGGATTGTTACATAGGGATATTATTACTTGTATATTTTTGTGGTATCCCACAGGAGACCAGGTTGTAGGCCAAGACTGGTAGGTGCTTGTCAGGCACAGAACAGTGTTTAATTTGTTGGTTGTTCTGCCAGAACCTTGACAGTTGTGCTTTTTCCTTTTTCATTTTCCCCCATGCAGAGAGCAGCTCCAATGTTTTTCTCTTTATGTTGACCTTTGTTTGAAATGAAAGCAAAAGAAAATTGTAGAAAGTCCCAGTGAGAAAGCCAGGAATCAGTCTCCTTTCATGTACTGCATGGCTTATATCTCATAGAAAGGCCATTTGTCTTGTTAAAATATTTTCATCAAACTTCATTTTCTAGGAGAAATGATTTTTCAAAGGAAGCAAACATTACTGAAAATACTTGCTATTTCAGTTTTCATACTTTACTGGAATACATTTTTGTTGCTTATTCCTGTTTTCAGCAAATCTATGGAAAATGTCAAACATTCCAGACTTTGATTTTATAATAGAAGATGTCCTTCCTAGTTTTCTAGTTGTTCCTTATCAGTGCCTAGAGAAACTCACTCTGTATATGAACTAGCAAAAATAAAAACAATGATGGGTTTTTTTTAATGGGCAATTTCTGCAGAAAAGCAAAGCAAAACCAGAGAAGAAGGAAGGGAAGCCCTGCCTCAGTGCAGTGTACAGCAGTGCAGGTCCTACCTGTGAGGTTGCTCTATCCTTGAAAGAAGAAGATAGAAGAAAACCAGAGCTGCCCTGAAGCACTGCAAGAACATATTTAAGTGGAAATAGCATTTAATTGAAGATTTAATCCTTCCAAAAAGAAAACCAATAATGATTTTTTTAAAAAAATCAAAAAATCTGTATTGCAAAATTGCTTTGGGGGTTAGTGGTGGGAGATCTCTTTAGTGCTGCTATTCTTATGAAAGCTTACTGTGTTTTATTTTTGATGAAGAGAATATTCAAAATGTATCATCAACAAAGGCCATATTCTCCTAAAACAGTGCCTTCCATTGGATGTGCAGAGTTTNGGTTGCTCTATCCTTGAAAGAAGAAGATAGAAGAAAACCAGAGCTGCCCTGAAGCACTGCAAGAACATATTTAAGTGGAAATAATAATGATGCAATTATTTTTTTCCCATAAAACCAGCATTTAATTGAAGATTTAATCCTTCCAAAAAGAAAACCAATAATGATTTTTTTAAAAAAATCAAAAAATCTGTATTGCAAAATTGCTTTGGGGGTTAGTGGTGGGAGATCTCTTTAGTGCTGCTATTCTTATGAAAGCTTACTGTGTTTTATTTTTGATGAAGAGAATATTCAAAATGTATCATCAACAAAGGCCATATTCTCCTAAAACAGTGCCTTCCATTGGATGTGCAGAGTTTTATTGCTGAGGTAGAGGGATAGGGTAGCTGTCCTATATGCAAGATGCTGCTGAATCCTTGAGCTCTTTGTAATATTTAGATTTTTGATTTTTGTGTGTGCATAATATTTATGGAAGTACATTTTTATATCTATCGATACTCAAAGAGAGTACTGGGATGTCTTGCCAGTGTGTTTAGATTTCTTTTACCCTTTACCGGAGCAACCCAGCTGCAAGCTTTCTTTTTTGTGGCTGGAGGAGTGGAACAGTGTTAGGGTTACATTCCACCTGTTTGGGGACTGTTATGCTTAGAGTCCCTCAGATTTATTTCCAGTTTCTGGGCAGCTGAGACATGACCTGCTGCCATGTACCTGCTCAGTGGCTGTGGCTCTTTTTGTTGGTTACCCCTGTTCAGTCTCTTCTGGTCTTTTCATGGCGAGAAGTTAAGCAGTGGGAATAGGATGTCAGTATCTAGACAAAGAGTTATCTTCTCTAAGACTCCCAAGTGATCAGAGGATAGAGGCAGGTCACTTATTTAACCTTGCACTGGGTAGAGCAGAGATTGAACAGACCTCAGATAAGCTGTTGGAATCAGTGGCCAGACCATGAACTAAAATCCAACTCTGTCACTGATTTATCAATGTGTTCTGAATACAGCCTGGTGAAGGACATGAAGGGGATCTCCCATGGAAGCGCAGTCACAGTTCCCAGCTCAATTCTGATCAAAGGGCTCTGGGCTCAGACCACTTAGGATAGCGTGTGAGGGAGGCAAAGCCTCGCAAGCATCGCTTCAGGCTCAGCATAATTAACAGTAAAGGGTGACCCTCTCTAACAGATTTGGAGGGAGTGGAGGAGAGGCTTGTCACAGATTTTGACAGTCCCTTAAAGAAATGTGTGACCTTTCCTAATGCACACATGTGCTTGCTGAGCTGGTGAGCCATGCCCTGCTCTGCCCTGGACCATTGCTGCCCTGCTGAGTGCCAGGGGCAGACCTGCAGAGCTGAGAGGGACCTCAGACAGGTAGCTTGTGTCTGGCATAACCTGTGGTGCCATCCCGAAACTGCCTGTGATGTCTGGACAGGACTCCCCTGTGCTGCTGCTTAGTTTCAGACTGTTTTGTTTCAGTTGTTTCAATTGAGTGATGGATGAATTTCTTGTGTGGATTTTGAAGGGTCTGAAAAATGTTTTTGAATGACTTCCATTTATCACATTATATTTTTGACATAGGAAGGGAAAATGAAGAACGTGAGATGCCTTCCTTTAAATTTGCAAGCCTTCTGCCTGATATGGTTAATAATGGGTATTTTGGATAGAAATAGAATAAAGACCTGGAAGCACAGACCCAGGAAAGGAGTATTGGATAGACTGCATGTGGGAGGGAGATGTTGCAGCTGGTACTGCTGATATCCTACAATGGGAAGGTAGGAAGACTTACACGGAACAACAGGCTGTGGTGATCCCTTGGTGCAGACACTCTGAAGCTGAGACAAGTTATGAGCTTTCCTAAAGCCAGAACACGTGTGCAGATGCTCTTTTCCCCATTTGTTAAAGCAAGAGAGAGATCAACTAATTATTTTCATCTTTTCCTTTCATTTTACTGTGTGTTTTCATTGACCTGAGAAGTCATCTGGTACATCTGACCTCCTTCGACTTAACCTGAGCACTTACAAGCTATTTCAGTACAGTCTGGTGTCAACCTTATAGCTCTTGATTGAAAGCCTTGGGAAGTAGAGGGTCCTTAAGCAAAATTATTTTTTTTTTCATCTGACTGTGTGCAGAACCACTGAGAGAGGTAAACAGAGTAAAAACAGAGTAGAGCTGAAAGTCTGTTCTGTTCTCTGTTATGTAGAAATGCTTTAATTCTCTCAGAAATGTCTTTTTACCAGCATATCAGAGACCGCAGTGAGAATGTGTGCATTTTGTTTCTCTTCTACCTACTGTGATGTACTTTCATACAGTACAGTATCAGAAGACTGGCAAGTGCTAACAAGTCCCAGTAAATCATAGATTTTTGAAATAGCAAGATTTTATATGAGCTGTGAAACAGAAATGTGCCACACTTCTTAGGTTGCCTGTTGGTTATCTGCACCAAAAGCAGCACCAGTGAATATTTGGTTGAAATTTGAGGGGGGAAAAGATCAGCAGCAGCTCAAAAAGAGAAAATAAGATTCAAAGCCAGACTGAGTCTCCTTTTTATTTCTTTCATTGCCTTGTGTAGTCTATGGAGAGTCTTTACTTCAGTTTGCATGGAGCTACTCTTTCTGTTTGCGGTTCACATCTCTCGGTTTCTGGGTGTTTTACGTTGGTCATTTTCTGACTGTTGGATTTTTTTCCTAAGGTCACATTAGGTGTGTTTTATGGCTGCTTTTGTCTGTTACTGCAGCTTCTGAAATCAAGACACCAAGATTCAATAATGAACTTCATTAATCACCTTGGCACTCTGTATGTGCTGTACTGAGGGAAGGAGGGTGCTGTGCTCAGGAGGAAGGCATGGGACCGGCCCGCACTGCCAGGGGCACAGGATGGTGAGACCAGGCACCCTGTGGCCATTGATGCAGCAGTGGCAGGGCAAATGTGCCCACCCCTTCTGTGCTCTGTGGAGACGAGATTTACCTGGCCTGGAATGGAGAGGGATGAACTCTGTCCACTTACATTTACCATTGGCTACATCCCTGCATCTGGTTCAGCTCCTGGCTGACCCATGTGAGCAACTGCTTCTGTACCCAGGGCGTTTCAAAGCTCAAGATTTTGATTTCCAGTCTAATCACGTCAAAAGCTATCGCCTGCTTTTTCTATTTCTTTAAGAAATGTGTCTTATCTCTTTTCAATATCCGTGTCTGAAATCTGCTGCTACTGGGATGCACCCTGTTCCCCTGCACAAACACACAGAGTGGAGCAAAGAGAAGTGAGATGGGAGTAAATACCTTCTTATTAGGACTGCAGTTTGAAGTATTGAAAATAATAAACAGAGTCTGGGAGGTGCTGCCACGTGTCCTGGTGACTGCATGAAAGGAAGATGAGAAAGGGCGTTGTGATGCCCTGGAAAAGATTTTAAGTCCTTGTTTAAAGTTTACAGAGCTGACTGAATAAACATCAGGTTTTATCAAAGTGTTTTATACCTCTGTCTTGTCCTTCCTTCCCGTCCTTAACAAAGACTTGTGATCTGTCACCAATATTGTGCTCCAGCCGTAACACTTTCATGTTTCAGCTGGGTCATGGGGAATGATATGTAGATCCACAGAACTGTTCCTGCTTTCATTTGCTCATAGAAACAAAGATCTCAGTTGCACCCCAAAAATTACAGCTAGCCAAACTAGTTCTTGGGACAGAGAGAATGCTCTGTATAGACAATGTGCAAAATGCTGCACTACAACATGTGACAGAGAAAAGTGACCAAAAGTGACTGGGTGCAAAATTGAAGTTTGGGGGTATGTCAGGAGGCTGGAGCTGTTTGGGGTGACAAGGACGTGTGGGACGTGGTTGAGCTCAGCCCTTCCATCACTAGCCTGGGAAACTGCTGAACTGCTTCACATGAAATCTCACCCTTCCTCCCAAATTATATCTATGCACAGATATATATGTGCCAGTGTATGTGTAGCCTGAGGCAAACACCTGACATGGAGAATGTCATTCCAATCCATTCAACTTTGGTGGAGATTTAAGCAGCAGAAGACAGAGCCTTATAAAGGAAAATAGAGTGCTTCCAGCATAACTTAGTCCAGTGAATTGAGGAAAATGCCTCTTGAGAGTCATTGAATGGATCACGCATTGAACATATCATGGATTGAGCTGTGCTGAATGGATCACTGAGGGCACCGTTTCCAAGAGATGAGCATTCCCAGTTGGTCCCCTCAGAGGCTGAGCAGAGAGAGGTGTAATTGTATGGACATGTGTGTGAGTGCCCATGGCTGGATTTTACCTGTTGTAAATCAGCTTAGCTCAGGAGCCTCAAAGTAGCTTTGGTGAGTACCTTGGCTCTGGCTAAAGCTCTTGCTAATGGAATGAACATGGAGCACCAGACTCCTGCCCTCTCAGTCCTTCTGTCTGGCACCATTCCCTGGGCATCCAGTTCAAAGCTCATGGCTGGAGTCTTAAAAACTCAAGACACAGGATCAAAAATGAAGGAACTGAAAGGAAAAAAGTGTTTCGCTTTTCATTGACTAGTGGTTTTGAAATTTTCCTCTGCCCTTGGATCACATTTTCAAGATTTTTCTGTCATTTCCTTTGCAAAACCAGACACTATCCTTGTGTGTGTGCAAATTTAGGACCATAGAGAAAATGTAAATGTGGTGTGACTTGGGATAAAATTAGACTGACAGTGCTGGGCTGTTTTTACTCCATACTGGGCTAAGTCATCACTATTTGGATTTGCTGGAGTCCAGAAAAGGCTTAGCTCATGTTTTGAGCAAAGCCAGCAGTCACATCCTGCTTTCTAAATTGCTATTTGAGATGAACCATGATAATTTCCATTATGAAGCCAGTTTTAATTAAGCAAACAAAGCCTCTCTGCTCTTTTTTCTGGCAAGCTTTTGATGACTTCTTCTGAATTGTGACAGTTGGGTTCCGATGTGTTCTTCAAATGTAGCCAGGTTTAGAAGCTGCAAAATAAAGCAGGGAATCAATGTGCATGGCTTTGAGCAGCAGCTTTGCACGGCCCAGAATCTGTCAGTGCTGGCCAGTGCATCCCAAGTAGGATTAGCCCTCAGTGTTTCCTAAGTGCTGGGTTGCTGGTGGGTCTGTAAGGTGATGTGTAGCTGAATGCAGTAATTTAAGGGACTGAGGGGGCGTAAACCAGTAGCGAGATGCTTTGTTCTGGGTGCTGCAGCTTCCACCTAAGACTTCAATTGTGTTGGAGGGAGAGCCATAAACCCCCAATTATTGTTATATTTTCTTTAATAGAGGGAGAACCAGTCCTGGCCCTTGTTGCAGAGAAGTAGTTAGGATATAACAGGCTGTGGCCAGAGTCGAAGGTAAGACAGGCAGATATGTTTGACTTTTTCTGTAGGATGTGTACATGGGAAAAAGGAAGACCCCCATCCAAATGTCAAGGCATGTAGGGTGTATGGGCTGAGGAAGTCACTGAGGAGCTGATAAGTCACAGTCCCAGCATGGGAAAATCCCTTTCTGCCAAAGGGTAAGGAATGGCTTAACATAGGTGGATAGATGAGCAGGTAATTTATTTCTCCCCTTCTCATGGTACATAAATCACATATGACAGACAACCTGTTACCTGACTGTGTGATAACCAAGGTGGAACACAGGCAGGAATGTGCCTTGTTTAGTGTTTTGCTTCCTCTTATGACAGGACAAAGAGGACATGGACTCAAGCTGTGTCAGGGGAGGTTCAGGTTGGACATTAGGAGGAATGTCTTCCCAGAAATGGTTGTCAAGCATTGGAACAGGTTTCCCAGGGAGATGGTGGAGTCACCATCCCTGGAAGTGTTTAAGGAAAGATTGGATGTGGCACTTGGTGTCATGGTCTAGTTGACAAGCTGGTATCTGGTCAAAAGCTGAACATGATGATCTCTGAGGTCTTGTCCAACCTAATTGGTTCCGTGATTTTCACCAAATAAAAAGTATTCTGTGATTCTTATTTCCTGGGAACTAGAAAGAGAGTTAAAGGAATGCTTACTTGGGAGTTCCTTGTGTAGGTGCATGGTAACAGGAGTCTTAGGATTTAAAAACCTTTTAAGCCTCTTGAGTTGTGCCAGTGTTTTGCAGGAGAGCAGAGAGGATGGTGGCTTCATGAGTACAGCCCAGGGAACAAGGCTGGGGGGTACAGGAGGGGGTAGATAAAATTCCTGTATATTCCCCTGTATGGCCTCACTGCACCTGTGTGAGGAGGAAGATAAACTAGCATTTACCAAATGCTATTTCTCTTTGCAGCAACAACCAAAGCAGTACTTTATTATTCACTTAAGATCATGGGACTACTTTTCCCCCACAGTTCCCCGTGAAAAACTTAAGCTAAACACAAATTTTTAGAGATAATCCCAATTTAGCCAGTTGGGATAATTTGCAACCAATTATAATACTCGTCTGCTTGAGTTCTCCTTCATCCTTTGAGTTGCCTGATGATATTTAGCCATGTGTAGTCTCTTTCTGAACCCCTTTTTACAGTCCTTATAATATTAGTTGGGTTGCTTCCCACACTGGTGGTGCTAATGGCCATGTTAAACATTAATACCTTTTTACTAATAATATTGGTAATATATCTGGGGCTGCTTAGTTGTGATTCTACTGTCCTAGTGGAATGAAACAGATTAAGTACCACTCCCCAGTGAGAGTGCATTTCATAAAAGCAGGGTGGACAGTATGGTTGTGCCTGTCTGATGTGTTTTAGAGAACATCTCTGCTGATGATTATACTTTGGGAAATTGGAAGAACATTTTCCTGGGACATGTAAAGTGACTGTCTGTTAGGAACATGTAGAGGATGTGTCAGGTTTTCAAGAAATGTACTAGAAAGAGAAATTAAGTTTGAAAAAGCCAATGCACTTGGGAAGACAGGCATCTCCTTTTTCTTCTGATGTGGATGAATCTGGATTCTGTTTAGCCATGCATGCAATTTTAAAGCTGCATGTACAGGCTCAGGAAGGATCAAAATAGCATTTTCAAGAGGCTGGCAGAACTTGTCTGAAACAATGGTATCTCGTTAGCAGATGCTGATCCTTTCAGAAAAAAACCCAAATGGTGCCTTTTGCTTCAGTGGAGAAAATGCTGCCTTAACCCCTCGCTCCCCCAGCGGGAAGGGAACAGTCTCGAGGCAGTAGTGATGAAGGGTTTGAGCAGAGCCATGGTGAGGGGCACCCAGGGTTCAGACAAAGCTGGGGGACACTGCAGCACTGTCAGTCCTGTTTGATTTATTAACGGGCCCCATTGCAGGAAGGGGATGTGTTTGGAGCCCACAAACCCTCAGCGCTCTGCTTGAGGAGCAAGCTGCACGTCATGTCTGGTACTACACATGAAGTCTTGCTTTTAAATACTAGTTGGGTAGCTGTGAGGGGGTTCCCGGGGAAGAGGGATGGTGGAGTCACCACTGGAGGAGGATAGGAAGTGTGTTGGAGGCAGCACATAAAATCATGGAGAGAAGGAGTAGGCTGCAGTTTTATACTCCGAATCTTACAGTGAAGAAACTAATACTGAGACTGGCAAACTACTTAGAATTTTAATTATTCTTCTTGCTATATGTTCAGTGTAGCCACCAGTGCAGTGGGAGGGAGTAGGCAGATGGAGGAGGAAAAGGAGGATAATTAAGGTGGAAGTCAGGGTCCTGGAGTTGGTCTTTGGTTACTCATGTGCATGGATCCATTCAGGCCCAAGTGGTACAAGCTGGCTTTGCTAATAACCCTTCTAATAATTTGTTTTTATTTTTTAAGAAAGCAAAAGCAAGGAATGAGTCTTTAACTGTAAGAGTTGTAGCTCTAATTTGGAATGCTGAAGGGCTCAAGGGTAAAGATTCAGGATAATGACAAGTTCTCTGAGCTTTACCTTGGCTATAGAGGTATCTTTTAGCCAATCTTCCTGCCAGCAAGTGGGGAGGGAAGAGTATTGGAAACAGCCTTTATATCTAAGTAGGCTGTATTCATGATTTCTTGTGTGGTACCTGCCTGAGAGGAGATTCTGCTTGCATCTTCATTGTCTCTCATCTTAAAGGGTTTCATTAGCATCTAATTGCTGCTTATTTTCCTCATTCAGAGCATCCAGGTGCTGTACAATGTTCTTAATCAGATGTGGAAAGACTGTTTGTCAAGAAAGTTCCTGCTCCTTCAGCAAGGTGCTTCTAAAAGGTTTAGCCTTTGTCTGTGCTTATCTAGGGAAAAACAAGTGACAAGAGTCTGGAACTTGACTGAGGATCTTTACTTGATCCTTCCAACCTTGTCTTCATGATCACACCTCCCAGTAGCATACCAGTGAAAGCCTCATCTGAACTGGAACTAATTTAATGGGATGATGCCAGTGTTGGCCTTGCTGAGCGGCTGGAGGGACAAGTAGGTCACTCAGTCAGGAGGTTGAGGGATGAGCAGTGTGAGATGTTACGGGAAGTCTTAAATCCTTTGCTCTGGAAGGCTGGCTGGGAAAATGCACAGGTTTGAGCCCAGCTGGCTGGGGTGGTAATGAAAACAGAAGTTACGTGGGTTCCCCTTGGCCTCACGCAACTTGTTTCAGTCACAAAGAGTCAACTGTGAGAGAGATTCTTGAGCTGGGCTATCAAGGGAATGGTTCTTGTGATGTCAGTTGTCTCCAGGTGTCTTAGGTTCAGACTTTATCTTTTCAGTAGTAATGAGGTGATCAGAGTGGTGGACTGTTCTCCCGCTGGCAATGTGCAAGACTTGAGGACTTGGGTGTGTTTGTCCACACCATAACCAGTGACACTGGGGACCTCAAAGGGTTAGTAAGGTAGAGAATACTCTCCTCTGTGAAAGGGACTAATGTTCTCCCCTGCCTCATTGAAACTGACTGTAGAAAACACTAAGAGCATTTTTTTCTCCTCCACCTTACAGAATTAATCCAGTGGAAACAATCTGGATTTAAGATAGCATGGCTGGAATCAGAATAAATACCTTGTTTTTCTGGACTATTAGGATATTTACTAGCTCTTGGCCAAAACCTCTGCTGATATGACTTCACCAAATTTAGTGAAGCTTGGTTCAAGATCTCCAATGGCATATTTTTCATCCAGTTCATTAGGCAGCAAACAGTTGGATCAGATAGGACACAGAAAGCACAAAACACTTGCTGAGAATGTAATATACTTCATTAGTCATCTGGGTTTGCAAAAGAGCAGAGAGAGGATTGTACCCATATCATCAAAGTCCTGTCAGCCCTCAGTGGGTGTCTCACTGTGTGTCTCCAGCCCCTGTTTGAGCAGAGCTGTGGAAGGGCTGGGATGATGTGCAGCTTGCTGAACTGAAATGCTGTAAGAGGAAAAACTTCTGATGGAACAAGCACTAAGGGACAAAAAGATAAAAAGAGATGAGAAAACATACTCACCCCCACAGAAATCCCATTGATGCCATGTTGCTCCCAGGCACTGCTGGTGGGAAAGGGGGAGCAGCTTCGAAGGCATCTGCAGAATATCTGCCACAGCAATGAGCAGTCAATACAGGACCACAAGAAAGTGGTTATGGTGCTTTTAAAAATGAAGTTTTTAAAATTTTATTTTATTTTTGCTAATGCAGTTCACAGGAAGTTCCAGCTTTCTTTGGGAGGGGTTATCAGCAAATTTAGCATGAGCTAAACATATGCTTGGGACTTGCAGTGATCTGTAGCAAGCATGCAGGGAAGGGTAGATATCTCACGTGCCTGTCAGAGTGGTGTGCCAGTCTCTTCAAGCCCTTCAGCACAAACATCCATGACTGTGTGACTGTGGGAGGAGAGGGAAAAGGAAGGATGCAGAAGAAGGACGGCAGTTCTGTAGGAATGTGGAACAGAGGATTACACCCACAGTGTTTGATATGGAAGAGCAAGGATTGCTGCCTGTGTGTGACATTGTGTGGGAGAGATTAAAGTCACCCTAGGCAGGCAAGAACTGGGTGTGAAGCAGGAGAAGAAAGGGGGATTAAGTTGGAAAGGGGTGTGATACAGGAGGAAGAAGGAGTGTTCCTCTGGGTGAAACACAGGTAGTGTAAGATGACAAGACTGGGATGGTGTGGATAGCAGGTGCATTGTAGCAGAGGTACAAGGGCTGAAGGATCTGCAGGATGGATCTGAGGTCACTCCCAAACCTTGAGCTTCTCCTGGAGATTCCTATCCTTCCAGCTCTTGGAAGCAAGTGGTATGAGGCTTACCAGAACAGTGGTCAGCCTCAAAGATTGGAGTGGTGCAGGATGCTTCAGAGTCAGGGTGAATTTTAGGGCTTTTTTACTCTCCAGGAACTGGTTGTTAGAGTCTTTCTGCTTTTGGGTGGGTTTCTGGGCTCCCCAAACAGGTTTCTGTTATCAGCTCCCTGGAAAGCTCCCTGCTGCTGTAAAGGAATCTCTAATCTCTTCATAGCTGACGTGCCCAAAAGTTTCAGATTAAGTCTCCATGGTGCCAAATGCTACATTGAAATGTAATAAGGGATATTTTTTGCCCTGAGGAGATTTTTTCTACTGTGCCTGGAAAAGACAAAACAGTGCAAGGTATGGACCAGCCCCAAAAAAGAGGGAGTGTTGGGCTGCCTGGTGCATCCTCTCATGGATATCAGCATCAATGTGTTTGGTACAAGAGAAGACCCTGGAGGCAAACCTGGTGGGATTTAGAGCTGGTTGGAGTGCTGTACTGCAGGTGTTTAAGTGCAAAGGTATGGAGAAGACCATCTGCGGAGTGTTGAAGGCTGATGCTTCAGCTGTATTGGCATGTAGGATGCCTGCATTGTTTACTTATGTTTAAAATCCAACCATAAATTGTACTTTGAGTGGCTGTTACACATTTCCTGCTCCAGGAGCAGACTTTCAAAGCCCACAAGAAATATTCAGTTACAATTATGTCTGATTTAAAGGGAAAAGATCTGTAGCTTTGTAGCCTTAATAATTTGTTCAAACAGCTGTAGATTAATGAAAGTGTTGCTCAAGGCATGTTTCCAGAAATAGCGTGTAGCTTGGCCTGCGCCAGTCACATTGGGTTAGGAAATGTGTTTGTGTTTTTAATGCTGGAAGTGCACACAGGAGGGGATCTACCAGAGCTCTCTGCACTCATGGTTTAGCCAGTGGGGTGATGTCCAGAACAGCTTGAAAACTGTTTCTTTGTGGAGTTGCAGAGGTCTTTAGACTCACCTTGTAAACGGTTTTGCCTGTTGTAGAGAGAATGTCAGCCTCACCCCAGTGAGGGGCCACCAACTGCTCTGCAGTCGGAGCACTGAGAGCCTGATGTGATTTTCCTGTCCCAGGAGACAAAGCAGATACATCTGTCATTTAAAACACTGAGGTGAAAGAATCTACTAATAAGCCTTCCACTCTGTGGTTTTGGACACTGTTGGGCTCCACAGACTGAGTCACCTGGAAAATTATGTTCCCCAGAAAAATGCTCTTTTAACTGTATGGTTTTTTCAGTCCATTGTCTCTTAATTTGATTGAGGATAGAATGCCTAGGGACAAGAGGCTATTTGATAAGAAAACTGCAGTCATCGAGTGGAACCAGTTCTTATTCCCATCATCATCCCTGTCACACACAGAGCCACAGGGACCTCGCTCCATAACGTGCAGTGTGCTTTCCATAGAGAGAGGTACAGTCCCCTGAGGTCCAGTCAGGGGTAAATGTGAAAGCAGAGTTAGCGTCTTCGCGTGGTGTGTAGTTTGAGGTCATGTAATGCCCTGTGGATTGTTGAAGATAGTTGAAGTACCTGTTTTGGCATGCTTCCACATTATCCATTGGGATTGTTCCTGGCTTTGAAGAGAAGCATACAGTAATTGGTACAAACTCTGAGCTTTGCCAGGAGGGCAGAGACCACACTGGCCCTTGCTCTGATTGTGTGTTATGGACTCTAATGTGTCCTGTAAGGTCCAGGAGTGTCCCAGATGTTACAAGAACAGTTAAATGTTACTTGCTCCCTCGTGAAGATCTGATGACTCTCTGAGTTGTGCCCTGCAGTGGGACTGGCAAACTCTTCCTGCAGTCATTGCTGCTCAGGATTCCTGTGGCGGAGAGCTGAAGATCTCTCCCTCCTGAGGCTAAGAGGACACCCCACTGCTCCCACTTCAGTGAACACACATCCACTGTTCTGTGTAAGAAGCAATAAACCTGCTAATCTGTTCAAATGCTGCTGCCCTGTAATAACACACACTTTTCTTCTGAAACACTCACTTGATTGGGATTTTTCCATTGATGTCTGGCCTCATTTATCTGTTTCAAACATGACCGCAAATAAAAGCAGCCCTCATTGAGCTCATCCAATTTGACCTGACAGGGACAAAATGACTGGAGCTGGATGGTAATTCTCTTCCAAAGAGAGCGACAGTGGTAGATCAGAGAGATATGGATTGGTTGGTATTTTACGCAGAAATGGTCCACTTCTTTTTTTCATTGCTGTCATGAGCCTGAATGCAAAGTTTTTTGCTTGTGGGTGATAGATATATTTTCGGAGGAGGGAGGCAAATTGCTTTATTATGGGAAAAAAAAATTGGTGCTGCTTGAAAATTTTTGGCCTGTCTTAAAAATGTTTCTAGCCTGGATGTCTGAGTGGGGAACATGCAGGGAGACTCTTCAGCAAAGCTCCTGACTGTTTAACAATATAGAAAGTAAAAAACTTTAGGCTTGCAAGTAATCAGTTTTTTGTATTGGCTGTTAAGAAAAAGACTGTGCAAAAAACCAAACCAGCTGTGTGACATCCTGAAATGATGCTATAACCACTGTATGACCTGCAGTGGTAGGGAAATGATTTTGGAACGCTTCTAGACATATCTGACTGTATAAAATAGGAGAGGATGTTGAATATCCTTCCCATACTTAGGGCAGTGGTAATTTGCCTGTGCCAGGGACAGGAAACAGTGACACAGAATTACTGCTAATAAAACATCCTCTCAAAGAAGTTGTCCTGTGGAGCAACAGCAGCCTCTAAAGCAGTTGGTGTGAATTTGGAAGCACTGGGGTTTGCCAAGCGAGTGCTGGCTGTTGCTCCACTGGTGCAGGCAAGTGAGGAGTTATTACTGCACTAAGATGCAGCACCAGACACTGATTTAATGACTGGAGTATTGCCCGTGGGCTGAGCAGGAACTGGGATGAGGAAAAATTCCCTATTTCCTCCCTTCATTTTGGTTGTTTTGCAAATAATTGAGCTAGGATGCTCTTGCCTGGATTGGCACTTTGCCCTTCCACAGAGGGATCGTATAGAACAACTTAAAGCTCTGTGTGGCAACTGGTCTTTTTCAAGGGCATTGACAAACCTGGAGATGAGTCTAAGTTTTCACTATCAGACAGTACTAAAAGATTAACTCTCTTTGCAGAAGTGATGCCACAAAGACTTACTGTCTTTGCCATGCACAGGTTTCCAGGGAGAGAAGAGAGGTGAGGATGGCAAAGAGCTTGTGGAGTTTCATAACATTGCCCAGCGCTGGGTTTGATGGTCTCTTAATGAGATTTAATTGTGAGCTGCTTGCTTGCCACTAGATGACAGCCTTACTCTGTGCACCAGGGCCTTGGTTATCGTTAATAGGGGGCAGGGAAATGACCCTCTTACAGGACATGTCCTGCCTGTCTTGCTTCCAGATGCCTTCTTGCAAGACAGGGAGATGGGCACAGAGATGGTGATGCAGATTAGCTTGCTTAATGGAGAAGATAGTACTTGAATCTTGGACACACTTCAAATGTGAGGACAAGTCAAAAAGTGAAATCTAGAATCTGCATTTCTTCCAAGAATGAAAGGATGGATTTGTTTTTTAGCTGCAGGGCCATGCTCTTTGGATTGCTTCTTCCAGCCTGACCCAGTATGGTCTTCAGGCCAGTAAGCTCTGAGCTCCACATCTGGCCTTCAGGCTGGCTCACACTTGTGGTGAGCCTTCCTGTACAATGACCTGGCAGAGTCCCCTCCTTCCACTCAGCAAAGAGGGAATGAGACATGAAGTCTCCTCAAGCATATCATCACCGAAAAGTCACATACTCTGTTGTATTCCTTGACTACTTTTCCTCTGTGTTTTTCTTGTCTTTGGTTTCAGTCTGTCTTGTTGCAGATGCAAGAATATAACTGCATGGGGTTACTTTTGGGGCAGAGCATCCCACCACCTTCCTTCTGCAGGCTTTTGGGATCTGCATGATGCATATGTGCTGGGAAGGTGAAATGCAAATTGCCCAGTTAACATGATATTGCCATCCAGTCCTTAGCGTGGCGTAGTATATAAAATGATAGAGATCAGCAGGGTGGGTTTAATGGTTTGAAAGCTTTCACACTGCCACTGTAATAGTATCAAATCTGAATATATGTGTTTTATGTCAGGGCTGACTTTGAGGCTCTGAAAGGAATGCAAGGTAGAGGAGGTAAAATGTGAAAGTAGTCAGGGAGATTTTAGTGTTGGACATATGTGACCTATTACAGCCCTTCTCAAGGAGGCTTTTGGAGAAAGACCCTTACAGAGGTTTTGAGTCCTTGGTCAACTGTTCAATTATATTTGCACCATGCCCTGCCTCAATGAATTGGCTTTCATGTGATCGCAGGAGCCTTGAGCCCACCTTGCCTGGTGGCAGTAGCCCTCCTACCTGAACATGGCTTTTCAGCTTTGCAGGACTGAAGACATCCTCTTGGGCTCCTCTGGCTCTGCCCAAGCAGAGCAGGGTTGTACTCTAGGGTGTGCTTTGTCTAACGTGTTGTCTGTCCTGGCACCTTTGGCCAGGGATGCTGAAGGGAACACAGGTACACATCAAGATGTTTCAGTATCCGGAATGCGTGGCCGTCAGAGCGATGTCAAAGAAGCTGAGTTGTGAGATCATTATTGACCAGGATGTTCTCAAAGTTTGAGCCACTGAACATATATTATTGAATTCTCTTTTCCTCCTTCTTCTTTTGTCAAATTTTTCTCAATTACACAATTCAGCTTGGAAGGAGATCAGGGGTGGATGCACTGGAGCACACGGAGGGAGGTGGATGGGCAGCCACTGGGTCAGCTCGTGGGACAGGATCCTGGAGGTGACAAGCACAAGCCCACTGCTGTGGCTCACTGCAGACTACTCCAGGCAAGATGTGCAAGGAAGAGATGCAGGATAACACATAGTTCCTTTGTACAGTACGCACATGCGCACAACAGACGTGATCTCGTGTTTTGTATGGCTGCTGGATAACCCCTCTGAAACAGCCAATTCCTGGATGTAAGCACATTATCATCTCTATTTTGATTAGGGCGCTAATACATATTAATATTTTACTACTTTCCACCTATCAGCTGAAGGAGGGATGTCCTTTACAAGTGCTTAGTTAGCTGGTTTAAATGGGCAAAGCATATAAATAATAATAGTGAGAGGGGAAGATGGTAATTCATGGAGTGGAACTCATTAATTACTATTTATTAGTCATTAAGGAGTGAACAAAGTGCTAATTGAAGTATATGAGCTTGACTAGCCATGAATGTTTTCACACGACTGTAAGAGAGTCACTGCTTTTCAAAACACTGTTAGAGCATTTTGAATTCTATTAACTATTTTTTGCATCCCTGGTCTTTGCTGAAGGTTTTCAAGCTGTGCTATTGCAGGATGATACCTGATAGTAATTTTCAGCAGAACTTCTAACTCTAGAAAATTGTTGGAGACTCATCCTTACATTTGAAGAATTGCTTTGGTTTGTATTTCTTTTCAGTAACTAGTACATGCCTGTCTACACAAAGAGAAAAGAAAGCTGTGCTCAGCTGAGTCTTGTGGTCTTCCTGGGCCACATTCTATTTTCATTGCCAGCTTTCCATATTTGCAAACATACCTTATATTCACTGACAGAGCTGAGGTTGGGTTCTGTCCCCAGGTGTCTGTGTGTGACCACCTTCGTGTGCAAAAGTCTCCCTCCCGATGCAGAGGGCACATTTTGTTGCTTATTTACAGTGTGTTGCCCATCCTCATTCTGTTTGAGGCAATTGCACAGAAACACTGAGTGCTGCTCTGCTTTGTTCTTTGCTTTTTCCTCTTCTGTGTATTTTTTTCTCTTTTTCCTCCTTTCCGCTATTTGGATGCTGAATTGGGGTTTATCCTTGCCTGTGAGGGTGACTTTTCGGGCACAGATATGTGGCGATGGCTCTCGGGCTGCCCTCTGCCAGGGCTGCCCTCCCCGTGTGCAGGGACGCACTGGGAGGTGCCGCCGGCCTCGACGCCCAACCGCTCTGATGCTTCCTGACAGCTGCGATCGCATCCAGGAGGAGCACTGAGCAGGAGCGTGTCTCGGTCCTGTGCTTTTATTTCTGGCTCTGTTGAGAAAAATAAAGCTTTCCAGCACATTAAATATCCTTTTGGGAAACAGGGATGGAAAGCGCCATCTCCCAGCTGTGTGTCTGGTTGTAGTGGCCAAGCCTTGGGTGAGCCTTTGCCCCACAGCAGCCCTCAGCGTAACGCGGTCGCTTGTGGGTGCCCTGGAGCAAAGCTTGGGTGCTGTGGGAAAAGGTTAGCAGAGGGTTTTCAGCTATTTGTGCTGGTGATGCAGCAACTCCACAGACTGTCTCCTTGCTCCCACTGAGCTGAAGGATGGTGGCTACTTGTTCTGGTTTTGCACAGTGGTCCTGGCTTTGAAGGACCCGGATATGTAACTGGGCATGGAGACGCTCAGTGCTGTTGCTGAGGTGTCACGTAATAAAGTGGCACTTATTGCAGAGCAACAGAGGCAAATCCTGGGGACTCGCTCTCATTTTCCTGATGAAGAAATAAGGAATTGGACGAAAAACCCTGACTCTATCAAAGGAGAAAAGCCCCAAATGCATGAGCTCTTCTCTTCTCCATCCTGCTTTAGTCCCTAACAGATATTTTGGTGGACAGACCCATACTCCTCCGCATGAAGGACAGGGGTGTTGCGTAGACTGTAACTTGGACACTGACTTTATTGTGTTTTTCAGAGTTTTGGATCATTTGTAGCATGGGTGACTCTCTCAAGGACTAGGGCCCCTAGATACATTATCAACATTTTGTGTTTGTGTTTCACCTGTGGTCATCCCCTTCGGCAGAGACACAGGAGAATGCAGCTTCAGGGGTGGTGCAGGTTACACCATGTCCAGTGATGCTCCAAGCCCCACTGGCTACACAGCACCCACAGGGATGAACAGGAGTGCCACCAGGATTTCTGAGCGAGGACAGTCCTTCTTGGAGGAGTATCTCCATCAGCTTGGAAGCTTGCAGCTGGATCTTGGTTGTTCCTTTTGTTTGTTTGTTTTAATATTAGCTTGTTAATTATCCTAAAAAAGAAATCTGTGTGTCTTCTTCTAAAAATAACAAATCATTACATGCTTTTGTGCCCGAATAATCTCAATTCGGTGACCCATAAACCATGGGCAGAAGCATAAAAAAAAAATTTTCTTTTAGGAAGCAGATGGCTCAGTTCAACTTCTGTGACATTCTCTAAATGAAGTTGTGTTGTAGACGTTCAGCAAGAAACTAATTTCAGGAGTTTAGGAAAACTCTGGAAGGGTAAAGGGACCAAAACAACAAATTGTGTGTCTCAACGAGGGACAAGATAGAAGATGTGGGAAGAGGAAGGGAGGAAATAATTATAGTGGAGAATTTGTTCCAAGCTTTTTCTTCTGTTTTTCCTCTGCAAAGAAATAGCAAAATTCACATATTTATTCAGTGCTTGCATTTAATAGCAACCTTTTTTCAATCTGTAGTTCTTGGCCCGAAGCTGTTAATTGAACAATTCCTTCAAGCTGTTTGCAATTCTTGTTGTGGCAACTCACTGTGTACATCAGCTGGCGAAGCTGCACTTTGCCCATATGTGACCGCAGCAGCATGAATTTGGAACAGCGTATTTGCACATATTGTTTGCAGATGGATGGCTGGATGGCTGGCAATGTGTAGCCTGCAAATATTTGAGTGTCTGAGCAGAAAATTTGCTTTTGCCTGAGTGTTCACACCTGTAAAGCTCAAGCATCAGAGCTGGTACTGTGAGAAGAAACAAAGTTTGAAGAAAGGACAGAGAGGAGGAAGAAGATGGTTCAGATCAGTCACCAGGAATATCCAGTGCTGAGAGCATCGCTGTACTTGCGGACAAGAGGGGAAGGGTGAGGATTTTGTTGAGGAAATGAGGGTGTGTAGGAAGGGGAGGATGGACTTCAGCCTGATCAGCAGTCGCTGAGGGCTGATCTAGCAGAAGGAAGTGGCTGAGCCTGCAGAGTAGTTAGAGAATCAGGATATGATGGAGAAGTGTGGAGTTCCTGCAGCCCTCTGACTGGCTGGGTTATCACTCCCTGCTCACACTGGGGGTGTCTTTGCTCCTGTCTGTGGTGGGTGAGAAAGGTGCATGAGATCAGTAAAACCATGGGAAGTTGTGGGAACTCTTAACTGTGGTGACTGTATTGCTTTTAGTCATGTGCATCAGATTTTAGCAGAGTACAAAATTGCAGTCTGGCGCAGATGAGTGCTGTGGGAGCAGCTTGGTTTTAGCCGCTCCAGTAGCACAGAGCTGGAAAGAAAAGGCTGGAAAGGCCTCAAGGACTGATACATTTTAAAATTTATTAAGCTGTTGAGTTGGATCTCTAGCACTTATATCCACTCATTGGTGATGATTTCTATTCTATTTATAAGGATGCTTTCAAACTAACTGGGATGTCTGTGCTACTGCATGGTGAAAGCAGAGACTGCCTCTGGTTTCTTGAGCATCCTTGGACAGGTCTTTTCCCATGCCTCATTTTCCCCATGATGGATATAAATGTTGATTTGACTTTTAGGATGTGTTTTTGCATCATCTACCATAAATCTACAAGGCACTTGTGGAAATAATAAAAACAATCCTGTCTCTGTGGGCCTCTGGAGGGAAGAGAGTATATGGAGTAGGAGGTGGCAGTGCAGGAGCGTTTTTGGTCAGAGAATAAAACACAAGGAGTAGTAGAATAAAAAGATGAAGAGTAAAAGTAAATAAGAATACAGTTTAATTTCCCTCTCTCTAAACAAATCACTCTGTGTATGTGTGTGTATATATATGTGTGAGTGTATATATATATATATATGTATGTATATGTATATATGTATTTTTTTATTCCCAGGGGAAAATAAGGTGCAATTTGTATAACAAAGTCTGACACATTAACAGAGAGGTGCAAAGGTTTGTGAAGCTGTGGAAGTAATTGCTTTGACTCTTGCACTGGAGTTTTAGGATAGCTGGATGATATTGTTTTCTGCCTCTGTCATTGTCTCCTTGTTTCTGTGCATCACCTAACACAAAACATCATCCCTGCGGGCTTTAGAAACTGTGGCAAATTGTCATCTTGCTGTTACTGGCTTTTCCTTTAACAGACTCTTTGTATTCCCATAGCCTGCAGCTGCCATCACAGACTTCCCAAAGAAAGGAAGGAGTGTTTTGTCTATTTGTTTCTCAAATTCTAGATTATTTGATACCCTTTTCTCCAAGGCGGGCTGCATTTGCTTCCATGACAGGAGAAAGAGCTTGCTAAGAGCTTTGTCACTGTCATTACATTGCTGCAGGCTGGAGTCAGTTTTGTGCTTTATGAATTTTCCCCTTTCTCTGCCCGACTAAGGGCTGTCCTTCCAGCCCACTTATTTGTGCAGCCTCTGGAGTAGCCCAGCAGCAGCACCGAGCTGAACTGCCCTAGTCTGTCCTTCCAACTCCGTATTTCTAAAAGTAGCAAAAGCAAAATATTATTATCCCCTTTTTTGCAAGGAGGAGGTGTGTTGAGGCAAGGAGTTGAATGTGACAACAGCTTTCATGACACAGAGATGTGCTCCTGAGAAGCTGAGGTGTTGTGTCCTCTGAGCCCATGACATGCTGTGTAGCAACCTGGCTGTTCATTGATGGTGTTGGATTTTAACAGTGGAGTAACCAGCTCCAGTGGTGATGAACCTTGCACCTCTTTGTCCCTTCTGTGGGTGTCCCATCCTCCTCAGAGCGGAGCAAAAGATGGCTTTGCTCCAATAGCCCGTGTGTTCTTTGAAGATAGGTAAAGTATGTGAACTCTAATCTATTGGTATTTTTAGCTCTGCCAGGAGGATTTGGTCATTTCAGTTCACTATTACTGATTTTTTTGTGCGTGAGACGTTCAGCCTACAGCCATGGAACATCTCTGGTTGCTGACCTCTCTGAACAGCCCTGCAGTGCCACGTGGCGGAGCTGTCTTTGCATGGATGATTGGTTTTGAGACTTGGCAGCCAGGGAGGAAAAGTGGAGTGGAAAACCGATCCTGATGAGCAGTGAAGGATTAGCTAGGGAGATTGTACACTGTAAATTTGCATTTCCTTTCCTAGATAGTCACAGGAAATACAGAGAAAGACAAAGCACAAACATCAACAAGAAAAACAATAGTCTTAAGCTGGTTTTGAACTTCAAAGAAACATCCAGCTAGTTTGAGGCAAAATTACAGGCCTTGTTATCCAAGCTCATCGGTGCCATGGGGCTGGTGTCTTGGAGCTGTGGAGGAGTAGGTTGGTTTCTTTTTGCTCTGTATATTATTAAAGCCAAAGCCAGCGTGGTTCTGATTTTTTTCTTTTTCAAAACATGATGTTTGGTAATGATGCATGAAGCAGAAAGGAAGTTATTTGATTTCTCTTTCCTCCTCCACCCCAATAACCAGCCTCAGCTGTTTTGCATGCTGTCAGCTCAGGAAAAAATCATGCTGAGACTTTAAACAGAGCAAATAGGATGAGGGAATCATTAAGAAGAGAAAAGTAAGAAATGCTGTAGCTGTTGGAGTTTGTTCTTAGAGTTGTACAGGGGTGTGATGCCTTTTCAGATGTGGTCGGTACTGGATGGGAAACACTGCAGGAGCTGGAGGTGGCAACTGCAGTGTGATGCTGGTGTGGGTACCAGTCTCAACAAGGCGGGTGTTGCATGAAGGCCTTTTTGCCTTTGTAAAATCATGGCTCAGGCCTGTTACTTTGGCTAAGTAGAAAAGGACTGTGGGAAAGAGACACAGCTGAATTCGGGGTAGAAAAACATGCTGTGTAACCACTGCGTGCTCACATCGTGGTGTATGGTGGTTGGCTGAATTATGTTGTTGTGCTTTAAAACCATGTAAACTGATAACTGGCTAATTGGCTGAATTATGTTGTTGTGCTTTAAAACCATGTAAACTGATAACTGGCTAACTGCTTAAAAAGGCTGGGTTTTTGCAATAAAGGGGCTCCCTTTTGCACCTGCCTGGGGACTCTGCATCGCTTCCTATTGCAGCAGGTGGGACTGAACTGTTCAATGCAGGAGCAAGGGCTTTTCTGCTTGGCCTGAAAATCTGAGGGAGACAACTGCAGACTAAAGGCCACTTGCTGACACTGTTCTCTCTCTCAGTGCTTCCTGAAGTGGTTAAGGGAATACTGAGATAGACCAGTTTTGAGAGCTCTGTTATTATCCAAGAGAAAAGTAGCCCCTGAGCAGCAAGGATCCAAGCTCAGAAGGGTTCAGGGCTCAAACCCATATCCTTTGATCAGGCAAAGAGCTGGCAAAGCTCACTCAGACTCACATGTCTAGAAACTGGGGGCCTGGAAGCAGTGCTGGGGGATCAGTTAAATGCATGATATAGGAGACATCATGACTAGCAGTGTTTTGCAGTCTTCCCCACAGCCTTCATGCTGCTATGAGCAGGAGTACACAGAAACCAGCTGGTCCTTGACCAAACCAATAGTGCTCTCAGGAGCACAGTGTGGTTGGCTGCATGTGAGAATCCACCAAACCAAATAAATCAAATTTTCATTTGTTATTAGATCATCACTCACTGAAATGAACACAACTTCTCTGCCAGGCACTGTTTACAATGTGTGGCCATAAAAAACTTCTAAGAGGTTTTCTGAGCTTCTTTACTTAGTATTTCACAGAGGTCATACCTGAAATGTCATCATTTTGTGTTTTCTGACTTAGGAAAATTTTTTAGTTTAGAAGGATGTAGGCAGCAGAGGTATCAGTTCATTCTCCTAACAGTTTGTTAACTTAGTTTAATTCACTATCACTTGATATGGCAAAGCACATTTTGGCAGCTGAAAGGCCTAACCTATTGGATGCAGCACTTCCTACTCCTTGCCTACATTGATTGCCCTTTTGACACTGTCACTGGGAATGGGGAATAGGGTGGTAATGCCATGTGAAATGTCAAGCACACATGTGCTCAATTAGTTTATACAAGCAAAGGGCACCTTTGCTTAGAGGCTACACTGACTGCAAAATCCATAATGATGTAACAGCGAGGCTGTGGCATAACCTACACTGGGCAAGAAGTTCAGGGCTGCTGCTCCAGCTGGCATCTCCTTTACAGAGCAGGTTTCTAAGTGTCTGGACGTCCAGCCTCTTGTGATAATGACTTTACGTCACCATGGGGCACCTGACCCTTCATGCAATTTCTAGGAGAGGTGACACAGTGACATGGGCTGCCAGCACAGCACAGTCCATTGGGAAATCATCCCTTTTCCTCAGGGGCCTTTGTGTGGAGGACAGCAGCTGGTAATCGACTATGTTTTTAGTGGAAATGGAAATAGCTATCCTGTAGTTTTGTAGTGATGTCTGGCCCAAGGACAGCCCTGCATTTTCTCATCTTCCTCTAAGGTCAGTGATGGTCACTCTCTTGAGGTTTTGGAAGCTCTTTTGAGCTTCTGTGTTAAACCCTGTTTTTCATTCTGGAACACTAGACTAGTTGTAACCAAATCTAGACATCATAAAGGGAGACCACAAAACTTCATAAACTTTAAAATGTGCTTAATAATGTTTTAAAACTAACTAAAAAAGCTCATTATTTTATTAAGGAGCAGTGGGCCTTGTTAGGCACTAGCAGTGAGATGCAGAGCCTTGCCTTTACGGGTTGCCAGACTGAATTTAGTCAGACTGTATGTAAAGCATGTCCCAAGTAATAGTTCATCTTCTCTCATTCCCACCTGAAGCCACAATAAATCCTCCGTTGATGTCCCAGTTGTTCTGACAATAATAGCATGCTGCTGACAGCCAGAGGGGTGATCAAGAAGAATAAGCAGTAGGGGAAGGGCCTGGACTGCTTCTGTAATGGTGACAGTATTTACATAGGAACCTCTAAGGACTAATCCATAAGTGAAGCAGTTGAGCTGATGGCGCATCAGGGTAATGGGCATAGCAACGTGTAGGGGTCCTTGGTGACCTCTGGAGTTCAAAACAGTGGGAATGTGATTTCTCTGCCTTCAGATTTCTCTGGAAGTGATAGATGAACACCTGTGTGTAGATTTAGGTCCATGTTTCCTAGACCACGCTGAGGATTGATGCATTTATTCATGGTGGTAGAACTCCACAGGAGCTTATGCATTTAACATTAGCCAGAATCTAATCTCCACCAAAGGTCTGACCCATTTTTACCATCAGTCAGTGCTGTTTACACCTTATATGTAGCTTCTGATAATTTTACTTGAAAATAGTAATAGTTTCAGGAAAAAGTCACTGTAAGATTAACTCTCATTTAATCTTTTCCCAGTTTTAACATTCCAGCTGTTTTGAGCTCAGTTGGGAGGACTGCACACTTCTAAGTGTTAGGACTGGGCTGTGGTTTCTGAACTGGCTGTTTCCTTGGGCATGAATGTGAAAAGAGACTTCTTAAGGAGCATGCACTCCTTTTCATTGGATAAAGACACTGCAGAGCAACTCTCTCTGCTGGACTTTTCTGACATCTGCACTTCAATTTCTGAAGTAAAGCACTTAGGAGAGAGAAAAGCAAAACTGAAAAATGAAGCACTGTTTCTGAATATTTTGGTTGGACGTGCTCTGTTTTCAGCCTGAAAGTGGACAAATGTCATCTTCTCCAGCACAAATTGAAGGGCACTGGTTGAAATTACTACATTTATTACACTGAAGTTGTAACAAGGTTCTTGGATTAGTTAGCTGGCTTTTTATTTTAGTGTTTTAATTTGTGACTTAGACCTCTGACTGCTTTTCCCTTTCAGTAGTTGGACACTCCTAGTCCTTTTGTAGCTCCTTCTTCCAGCACAAGTGAGATTCCATCTTCTCCAGAAAAACAAGCATGTGTGGTTTGAGCTAAAATAGCCAGAGAAGTGCTTATGACAAAAAAAAAGAGCAATCCTGAATTGCTCCACTGGAGGGAAGTGTTTGACTCAGTGTCGAAAATATCAGTGTAATTTTTGTCCTTAAATCTAGTTCTGTTTTTTTTTTTTTCCCTTTAAGTGCATATGATGGGGAAACAGCAGCAAAAAAGCAAGCAATGCCCTTGTCTGTAGACTATTTCAGCAAATCCTGTGCCCCTGCTTTCAGTTCAAAATAGATGCTGCAGTCTTCTAAGACCACCTCTGTTTGAGATATTTAAGCTTCCATGGGAGGAAAAAAAAAGTCAAAATAACAGCTTTTGGGGATCTGTTGCTTTTTAGAGATGATTGAATTACTGTCATTATCTCTTTTGACGTAGACCTTTGATGTTTGACTGTCTGACATTTTCTTCCAAGAGATAGTTAAAACCATGGTAAGGGACAGTTTTGTGATGTCTTTCTGCCTACCAGTGAAGTCCTGTTGCCAAATGTTTTCTCGAGATATGTTAGCTGGTTACTAATATTTCTATTATTTAAAAGCTTAAATTAGAAGGGGGAAAAAAGTAGCCCATGGAAGTGTGTATCTGCTGGATGACAAATGACAGTGTGGCTCAACAGCCATGATGCTGCTGACTGAGTTTTGGCTGAACCCTCTCAGAAATGAAACCACACAGGTTCTCTCAGGTAAGTGGGACTTGATGAGTTGTGCTCCGCCTTCCCTTTGTTGGCAGGACTGTGCCCTGAGCAAAATTAACGTCATCTGACCCTATAAAAACATTTCCAGAAGGCTCCAGTGCCAGCACAGCTGTGTGCAGTGGTGAAACATGAATTTTTCTGCCAGGAGGTGTTTGATTTCTGAGCGGTAAAGGAGGATCAAGCTGGGTTCTGGCTCTGTTATTTCATCCTGTGGTGTCAGGAGACAAGACGACACTAGTGGTCACTGTTACATTAAATAAGCAGCAACTGTATGAAATATAATAAAAAGATGGGTCCGTTAGAGACGTTTCTTGTTTGGTATTTGAGAGATGTTGGTTTAATTCTATTCTTTATCACAAGTTCCTTCAGACCTTTGACAAATAGCCAAGAGAAGCATCAGCCCCATCTGAGGTTTTGCACCCAGATGTGGTTCCTGGCTGGGGCTGCATCTCTGGGGACGTACAGCCCACATGAAAGCAAGATGTGTGAACTTGTTGGCCTGGAACCAGATCTTAGCCTCTGTGTTTCATTACCTTTTTGTGACACAAGGATGGCAGCTAACAGCATTCCCTTGGGAAGGCTGTGAGGATAAATTAAAGATGGGATGGAGAAAGGTGATGCTGCAGAGAATAAAGAATTAATAGGGGAGAACTAAAAGAATGCCAGAAAACCGGTATTAAAATTAAGACAGAAGTTAAAAATATGGAGCACATATTAATGCAGACATATGCTTGTAGATTATCTCTTCTCTCTGCTGTGAGCAGACAGACCAACCTGCTTTTGCTCATAACTGCAGAATTATCTCCTCCAGTCACTGCACACGAGTGACTCAGTGGTAATTTCTGATTCTGAGGCAGGAAAGTGACTGTAGGAAAGTGCTGCAGACACTTTTAGCCCTGGGTGAGCAGCAGCAGTGTGCGGGGCTGGTGTGGTGAGTGGGGCTGGGAGCGCTGGCTGCCCAAACAGGTCTGAGCTCTCATCTCTTCTTGTGTTCAAGCTCCTGCAAACATTTCTTCCTCATGCTTTTGCTTTCATAATTTTAAAATCTTAATCAAAAGCAGGAAGGACATAAATGCAGCCAATCTGTTCCTATAGCCCTCCCTTCCCACCTGGGCCATGCATAGCTCCTTTACTTTAATGGGTGTCCTTTGCATGGCTTTGGAGGCTGCTCTAAAAATCACACAGAAGACACTGTGAAGGATCGTGATACTTTTCTGCTCTCAGCAATGTCTGCTAAAGGACTGCCACTCTCTTCTGTGCTGTGGCATGAAGTGATGCCTCAGACTTCTGTCTAAAATGAGATTGAAGGTGCTGCTCATTGTCAAGTACCAACTGGTGGGTGGTTGGTGGCTTAAGTAGTTAAGATATAAAGTTCTTCCTATTGTGCAAAGTATTGAGTCTAGGCAAATTTTGTTGTAATCCTTACAAAACATAAGTGCCCTTTTGGTTTGTTTTGTCTTTTTTTATGTAAGAGAAATAGTTTAGATAAATCTGGACTCTCTGCAGAGGGCAAGCAGTTAAAAAGTCTGGCTGAGATGTGTGTCAGGGTAAGAGGTTTTTCCTGCAAAAGTATGTGAGTAAAAGGTGCCTACCTCAGGCATCAGTGAGCTTTTCAAGGTGCTGGAAGAGGTTGCAGCTTGGTTTGACTTTTTCTGGTCATCCTGACACTTGAGATAGAGTTCAGAAACTCTTCAGTGCATTTAATGTGTGGTTGATGCCCACACATATGCCTTGCTATTGGTGCTAGAATTGCTTGGAGAAGGTTGCTCTGAGGTTTTTGGTAACTGGGGAGCTTGGAGTAGTGAAAAGTCCTGGGCGAGCTTCTCTAAGGGAAACTTGATTTTCTTTGTGTTGGCTACTACAGGGTATTGCATTGTGGGAAACATTCTTGTACAGCCAGTGGGTAAGAGGCTATTTGGCTTTTTCTTTCTGAACAGTGATGTTTTTGATGTAGGGCTGATCAAATAACTCTGGAGGAAATCTTGCTTTGGTTTTCATTCTCCAGGTAAAGTAAGGATAAAATTCTGCTCTGTGCTGAGTTCTGCAAGTCTCAGTGAAACTCCCACGTGATTTCAACACCCTCATGGTCCCAGATCTTTGGATGCTGGGAGTAAACTTCAGGAGTGATGTAAGTGTGCCTGAGCAGCACTTCAGCTCCCAGAAGGTTCACAGATGTTCCTTGTGCCCTGGGAACAGGACATTTTGTGTGCTCTGCTCTTCACAAGGGGATGATTTTTCTCACATTTGTCTCACGAAGTGGGAAGGCTTTCATCTTTCCAGCAGTGATTCAAATAAAGCTTGAGTCACTGTCAGAGAAGTCTTTACTATCTGATAGCTCCTCTGTAATCTGGGAAGAATAATTTGGTGAGTGTTGGTTTAGTCCCTACTGGGACAGATGTCTGCGTCACGAAAAATCGATTTGCCATTTGAATAGAGAGGTTAAATGGACTGTGAAGACTGCTCTCCTGTCAGTTCTAGAGGCAATGATGTCTTGTGATTTCAGCATATCAAATATAAGGCACCTTGATAGGACAGGGAGGGAAAAGATCGCACTGCCAGGCCACAGTTTGCAGCTTTGTGGCTAAAATGCTCTTTTCTTGGCTTAGAATAACCAGAGTATGCCAAGAATACCTGGGTATATTTGTGTGAGTGTAACTGAACTCGTGTGCAGGCATATACACATGAAAGGGTGCACAGTGCATATGAGGAGAAGAGAAAGAAGAGTGAGTCAGATCCAAATGTCGACAGATGACAAGAAAATTCCCATTTAGCTGAAACATCTGAAGAAGCACCGGGAAACCGACAGCTTGACTCTCAGCCTCGAAATGTACATTGGTGACCTGACTAATATCATAATGCAGACCTGTCTCCATCTTTATCCCACTTTTTTACATGCTTTCATTTGCCTGCCTCATTTTCATGCCCACATCACAGTTCAAATCATTTTAGCAAGACGGCTGTGCTTAATCTGACTCCCTGTGCCATGTGTATCGTGTTGATTACAGACCCTCTTAAGATGCCATTATGAGTGACTCTTTGCATGCCCTACTGTCAGCAGCTTTTCCCTTCCTTAAGCCTTTTGAATTTCTTTGCTCAGGAGATTATAAGCCTTTCAATAAATACAGTATGATTACTGAATTAGTGTAAATTTTGCTCTGGGATTGCCAGTCACTTAGAGCTTGGAAAGCAACAGCAGCCAAAGGTACCTGTGGATCTTTGCTAATGTCTGATGGAAGCCAGAAAAGTCATGCAAATTGTCAGGAATTGATATTAAGGAGAGCTTGATCTTGTTTGAGGTCTGCTGTCATGCTCCAGGTAATGTGGGAATAGGTGGAGTGACATTGCACCTCTGGGTGGACAGCAGTCCTTCCCTTCCTGCTCTCCAGTGCAAGCCAGGCTGGAGCGTGATGGGAAGATACAGCAAAGGGGAGAGCAGGCTGGCAGATGAGAGGCAAATCATTCATTAAGGTCTGCTCGTTTCTGTATCTCTTGTCAGGAGCTCAGATCGTGAAAAGACTTTGCAAATGCCTTCAGCAGCAGGAATCAGGATAAACAGAGATGTACACAGTTAAAAAAAACCTGGTGGAAACCACCCCTTTGAACACCCTGAGGTGTGTGGTGTGACACTGCTGTCTTCCAGCAGCAACCACAGAAAAGCAGATGAGTCCCATCTGAGTGGTCATTTATCCTACTCATTCTAGACCATGCTGAACAAATCTCTGGTTTCTCCCTGCCTCAGTTTCTTGTTTCAGTACAGTGACATGAGAGGACATATTCCAAACAGCTCCGTCTGACTTGCACTCTAGCAGGAGTGGCAGGATGATTTGAAAGATTGTACCCACATTTTAAAATAAGTCCTATGCTGGGATGCTTGAGCAGCTCATGGAAGTGCTGTGTTTAGCTCCAAAGCCCTCTCTTGGTGTATGTCTCACTTTTTTGTGCAGGCTGCTGTTAAAGGACATCCCATTAACTGCTCGCTGAGATCTAATATGACAGGTTTTGGATGATTTTTAGAATGTTGATGTGGGTCGGGCAGAAAGTCCCATGGAGTCTTCCTGCAGCCTGGGTTCCTTGACGAGTTGGCAGCTTTTGAGAAATCTCCCAGGAGCACTGGGAGAAGGAAACAGCAAAGCAAGTGCTCAGTGTATGTGAGTGAGTAGCTGCTCTCAGTCTGCATTTGGCAGAGTGCCTACAGGTAACAGCTGATGGCACAGGAGTTGTGGGTTGGGGAATGACCTTTTCTCCCTGCTGGAAATAAAAAATGTGATTGCTTCCCTCTGCCACAAACTGTTTTGCAAACGAGTCTGATTTGATTTGAGTCAACCTTTGGAAAACCAATCTTGGTTTCAGGTTGAAGAGGGGAGATGTTTATGAACTCAGACTGGCTCTGTGCACCCTGAAAATGGTTGTCAAGGGTCAGGCTGTGGCAAGTGTGGCCCAGCTCGACCCTGGGGCTGTGTGTGCATGGACTGGGGGTTGTCTGTGTGATACAGGAGCACATCCTGGAGGGCTATTAGGGGGCCCCAAACACTCATTATCTCTGCAGACCAAAATTCCAGTGATGCCTTGAAGGACTCACATTCTCATCTGTTCCAGTCCAAGCATTCTGTGTATAAGGCAGGCAGCAGCAGATTGGATTAAATCCCAGAGGAGATGCCAAAAATTAATAATCCAGGAACTACCTGGATGCATGAAACTATTGGAGGCACTGAAACTGCAGGTGGGAGTGTCAGTGTGTGCTCTTTCATGTCAGTGATCCTGATGTCAACAAGTCTTAAGGTGGGCTGACTTTTTGACTGTTGCTATGAAGTCAGTAGGTTTCTGCTTGGAGCCCATATACAGAGAAATATTTGCTTGGGGAATGACAGTTACTTTTATGCTTTAGGCACTGATCTGATAAAAACAACTAGTGCAACAAGAAGTGCACTATTCTGATAGCTATTAGTTTTTTGGGAAAGATAATAGCAGGTTTTTTTTTAGTGGGAATCCTTAGTTTTTAGAAGGTCATTGTGTTTAATAATGCTTTTTGAAAATTAGAACGGATATTATGTATTTCAAAAAAATATTTCACATTCACCCCATTAACTTGGCAGAAAATTGTAAAACCCTTGGGGACTATTAGTGCCTTCATCCTGTCAGAGGAAGCAAAACTCCTGAAGCTTTCATTTTAGTGGGTAATGAGGAAAAGAGGGCATGGGTGAAGCAATCTCTGAGTGCTCTCACTTAGAGCAAATTCCTTATGTCTCCTTAGCCAGGTGTTGGCATCATATCACTCCACTCTGGTAGGTTTTGACGGTGGTAAATCATGTATTCCCACCAATTATGAATTTGACTTAATTTTTTTCCCTTCTTCCTTTGCTGGCTGGCTTTTGGGATAATCATGGGGAGTCAGGCCAGACAGTAGGACAGCTGAGTGGATGGAGGGTGCCAGCGTGGTGCTTCCTGCAGCAGGGACAAATGATGTGTTCCTGATCCCACAGGAGACACTAGCTGGTTTTTGGAAATAGCAATTGTCAGACATTTGACTATGTCTGATTAAATCCTTCAGCTGTGTTATTTGACTAAGTGAAATGTGATTGCAGTTGTCCAGGCATGCTCCGAGTATTGTAATGATTTTTTTAATGTAGCAAATACTTTCTATTATTTTATTTCATGTGATGTTTCTTGCTTCCTATTCTTTGTCTTATGCCGTTTTGTTTCCCTATTAAATTGTCCATGTACCTCTCTTGGGTGCATATTAATGGCAGATGAACAGGTTTGACAAATGGGTTTCCAAAGCTGCAAATAACAATTGAGATGAGCAGATCACCATTTGCCTGCACATCTGCAGTGGCTGCAGCCGTGCCCATATTCAAATGTACTCTTTTATTTTAGATCAAGATACATGGGGGAGGTAAAAACTCTGTCCTTATGCAAACTGATTTAGGGCAGTGTGTCCCCTGAAGTCCCTGCCTGCTATAGGAATGAGGGGGGTTGTGGTTGTGGGAGGTGGCTGGTGCTTCTCTGCAGAATCCCTCAGAAGGGTTTTTCCCTGGTGCCAAAGGTTGGGTCCCATATCTACAGGAGGCTGGTTCAGGGTCAAACACTAGCAATCAAGTCTCTTCTTAGTTGCTTTACCTTCTTCTTTCAGGCAGAGGAGACTCCTTACAAGCATTTTATAACCTACCTGGTTCCTCCTTCCTGCATCTGCCCCAGCCCCTTTGCTCTTGGTTTTCTTAGAACATCTTCAGGCTTCCTCCAAGCCTGGGTTAACTCTATTGGTTGACGTTTCTCCTGTAGTTGAAGGGAAAAGCAGCACACCTTTGCAGAGCAGAGAACAACCCTGCTGAGGTAGTAAGAGAGGAGGTTTGAGGAAACTCCTATTGCCAGTTCTTTTTCAAGATCCTCTAATAAAACAATGCAGCTTAAGGGTAGCCGAGAAGCAAAGCTCAGTAGCATTGAAGTTGGTCTGAGCACGGAGCAGGAATGAGATTGAATGCACGGCTCAGCCATAGTGATTTATTTTTTCAATTATTGTTTAAGGTCAATATTGCGACAAAATAAACCCCAGCATAACTAAGCTGGACGTGGGGGAACCTGGGAGGTACAATTTATGGTCTACCTCTGCTTCCTGCACTTCGAGGAGATGTTAAAGAGAACTGTGTGCGCTTAGCACCTGGGAAAAATCAAAAGCCATCTGTTAAGTGTTTGTGGGAGCAGATTTTTCCTTCTGTCCAGGCAACTCCAAGTTGGACTAGGGGCCTGGAAAAATGGACCCTGTTCAGAGGCTAACCACAAATCAACTCAAGGACAATGCTGTTTCACTAACATGATGGGGTTTTTTGTGTGTGTATGTTATCTTTGGTTAAAACAGCCCCAGTAACTAGCTGGGTTTGGGGAGCTGATTGGGCATCTGTCACTGTCTTTTTCATTGTGTCTTTTTTTTTTTTTGTTAGTGCAGTGGTAAGTGCAATAAGTTCAAAGTTCTGGGCCCTGCGCTCCCTGCTTGGCCTTTGAGTTTTGAAAAACTTCAATTAATAGGCTGAGGTTTTGGTAGTCGTTGCTTGCAAGGAACAAGGCAGAAATCATAGAACATGGACTAGGAGAACTGCAAATAATACATTTCATTGTGGAAGGGAATAAGACAACATTGATTTTTGTTTTCTTATTGCCAACAGACCGATTACAGTAGTTTTGCTCCTATCCTCTGGTGGCATCTGTCTCCTGGGCATAACAGCAACACAACTTACTATCTGTGGCTGTTGTACGTGGCATTTGTCAAGGGAAAAAGAAAAGCAACTCCTGCCTTGCAAATGAGAAAGAGGCAGAGCCCAGCACTGGGATGCTCAAGGGGCATTGTGCCTTTTTAACTCATGAGCCACGGCATCCTGGTACAGCAAATCCATTTATTCATACACTTGTAGGTTTCTCTCTGAGTTCTTTGTCTACCTGTTAGTTCTCAGTGTCATTTATTCCAAAGTGTTCCTGTTTCAGTGTGTGGTTTGCAAAGTCAGCGCACAGTAAACGTGTTTCAATCTTTGCAGGCAATTAAAGAGGTGAAAGTAGGTTGAGTTCATGGAAGGACATGAGGAGCAGCCAACTGCCTGACTTGAAAGCTGCTTATTTTTTTCAGTGCTGCTGATTTCTGGATAATGACAGATGCTTATACTTCAAGGTGAGATGGAACAGGAGAAAAGAGATTATTAGCTGTGTGAGGGGGTCAGTATGCTTCTGCAAGGAATTTGAGGCCAAGGCATTCAGGTTCAGCTGTCTGAAATGAAAGATCTGGAATACAAAGAAGAAAATCTGAGCTGAACTGGCAGCAAAATTTACACATAGCCTAATGAGTGCTTTTGCACTGTGGTAGTTGAATTCTCTCTTTTTTCTTTAAAACTTGAAGGTAATTGCTTTTCCAGTTCTTTATGCTGTCCAACAAGCTGAAATGCTTTAAAGACAGTGTTGAAGAGACACGTAAGTGTCAGCAGGCAGAAATTGAGGGAGATTTAAGAGCAAACTGTATGTGAAGCCCAGCACAGCAATAAGCAGTTAAGGCTGTTTCTTCTCCAGGGCTGCTGGACCTCAGCTGCCTGCTTGGGAAATGCCTTTGGGGATGAAGCATCTGAGTACTACGAGATCCAGATTTAACATTCATAATGAGTAAGGATTAAATGAAAGGCTTCTAATGTTTTATTCTGTTCTGTGTAACTGAGCAAGATTTCATTTATAAAAGTGCAGTTTTATAAATGTTCCCAGGTGATAATTGTGTTTGGTGTGGTCATGGCAGGCACCCTCTCTGGCCAGGAAAGGCTGCTCATTACAGTTTGAAGGGAGCAGATAGATTATGTTTTCTTTTCTCCATTTATTCTTTGATGTTTTTCCTGAGTAATGGGTAAGATGTCTTTATTCACTGGATGATGATGTCCGCCTTTGTATGCATTTTTTAGAGTGGAACAGAGCTGCTGTAAGCACATACAAAATGAAATTTTCCAGTTAAATTTTGAAGTTGCCTTCTGTTCACAGCTGCATAATCTTTCAGACACATCAGAAGGTTTGCAGAAGGCAAATGAGTGTCTCTGGACAATCCCCCATGTCCATAGTGAATAGGCCAAGAAGGGACTGGCTTAAAATAGCAAATGAGGAGGTTAGGAGAGAGCTTTAGGGCTAGGAAAATTGCCAGACTTTATCAATAGAGGTAGCTGGTTTCCTTTACCCTTGTGGCAACCAAGGTAGGTTGTCTCCAGCACGAGAGGCAAAGGACAGATCCTTGCTTCTGGTGTTCCTGATTGAGGTAATGTCCCCATATCCACTGCAGATTTGCCCCTAAAAGTGTCCCACATGGCCTGAGGTTAGAGAGGGAGGAGAATAATTGTGCCAGAGTTTCCAGCATCAATTATTCTGTGACTCAGCATGAACAGGGCCAAGCAACCATCCCTGCCAACTTCTGAGGGGTCGCTTTTCACCTGGAGACTGCTAAGGGCTAATTAAAATTGTACCTTCCAAGACTCGGGTTTAATGAACTGTTTTGTGACAGGGAGGGATAAATAAATTAAAAAATCCTAACAACTTCAATTGGAAGATGATTGAATCAATTTTCCAATAGTTTTAAGATGCATGCAAGTAGCAGTAGCAAGAGTTAGGATCCCATTCTTCTGTGCTCAGGTGTGGAGCTGCCTTTGAGCATTTCCCCTGGCTGTTCCTGCCTTTAGTGGAGGAACAGAGTTCTGGGATGAGGTTGGGCTTTGTCTCACTATTCTACCCTCTCTGACAGCAGTTCTAGTAAAGATACATTCAAAATGCCAGCAGCAGCACTGGGAGCCCAAGTGCTCTCATTTCCATCCTGTTTTCACAGTTACCTGTGCATAATTTAGATGGTCCAACCCCACATCTGGGAGTCTGTTTTACTGAGGTTTTGCCTTGCCTTCCCTTGCATTCTTTCAGCAGTAAAAATGAAAGAAAACACTTTGAATGGCCCCAAAGCACCTTTGTTCTACACCTGTTCTCCTTAGTGTCAAAGATGATTGTGTCCTCAGACTTTTCTGAAGACAGAAGAAAGTAAAATGGCACTTCTGGGGATTGTTGGTTTTGATTGAGATGCCCAGATTTTCCCTTGGCAGGCAAAGTTCCCTGTGACTGCTCTCCTTTCCTGCCCTTTTGTTCTTTCCCTGTACAATAACTAAAAACATCCAGATGTGAATTCCCTTTCTGCCTCCATCCTTCAACATGGTAATGTCTTGCTGAGCCTGGGGCAAACTTGCATTGTGTCTGGTTTTACATGGAAGTTAGAGCAGTTGCAAGGAGCAATGCAGTATTGCGTGTGTTCAGGTTTGCCTGGGACACACCATCCTCCTCCCACCCTGACTGCAGTGAGAGTCTGGCTTCTGTCAGCAAAGACTTCATTCTGTGAAGTGTGGGGGGTCATCTACTTAGACAATATAGAATGATCAAGTACAAAGTCAAACTCTTTTATGGGAGAGGCTCTGGCCTCATGCCTTCTGGAAAGAGGGAAGTGTGGAGCAGCACCACACAGTCAAAAAAGCAGCTTGGGAACCGTGGGCATGGTGCCACCTGCTTTGTACTAAGTCTGGGCTATTTTCCCCCCAAAGAACTTCCTTTGCATCGTATATTCCATTCTGTTTATGTGCTATGATTGCTTGGAAGGATGTGAGTTAAACTTTAATGAGTTTCTGTCCAAGAGGAATTGTGAAAATAAATGCAATTCCGCCTCCTTGCTCTCTTCCCCACGCTCTGGCTCTTTCCACCCGCCTCTCGTCAGAGCAATCACATAATCATATGGTGCTGAATAAACAAAAGGGCCTAATGTTCTGAATGTGGTGTAAACGGAGCAGTAATGGCAAATGACACAGTTTTAAATTTCTTTGATAAACAAATGTGCTCAGGGAGTTGGTTTAGCTCACCAAAGGGACACCGTGACACTCTTGTTCCTTTTCCGCAGTGGTAGTAGTGCGGATGCTGAAAGACCAAAGTAATGGGATTGGAAGGGTTTAGCTGGCTGTGCAGCTCATGTACCAGCCAGATTTTTGTGTTACCATTGCTCTCTGGCTTCCTTGGGATTGTGTTTGCCATGGGCTCCTTTCCAGCTGTGCAAAGTCTCTCTCAGTTGCCTTTAATTTCCAGGATGCTTCTTTAATGTTCATTGCCAGAAGGATAAAGAGGAGCCTGGAAATCAGCAGCTGTCATGTGAGAGCTGTAGTAGATCAGATAGAAGAGTATTTATTTCATAATTCTCTTTGCAACTTTTTCGCAATTTCACGGTCCTGGATAGGGTAGTGGGAAAGCTGATGCGTACCTGTCAGTCACAATGTTTGCTGAAGGGCGATCAGGAGCAACAGAGAAGGTGAAAATGAAGGTAAAGCAACCAAATCAGCTGGGTTTCAGTGGAGTTTTTCATGCCTTCCATACTCCCTTGTTCCTGCCATTATTCCAGACAGCATGGTCAATGGCTGGCCAAGAAATGCATGAGGCTTGACCAAATTCCCACTCAGAGGCAGCCCATCTCTCTGGGCAAGTTTTTGCAGCTCTGGAGATGGGGTCTGTGCTCTCAGCTGCTGCTTTTACCCTGTTATAGAGAACCTATTACTAATTAATTATTCTTTATTTACTTTACTTCTGGCAACCAACCCTGTAATATTCAAACCCTTGTTTGGGAAAGCTGACCCTGGAGGTTATGGAAACTCCTGGGATTTTGGATCCTAGGGAAGCTGAAGTGCACTTGGTGTTGCAGGTTTTTATGTTGCCACCTCTAGGTTCCTGTGAGGTCACAGTGTGAAATGGGGGCTTAGAGGTCGAAACCTGCTAATTATTATAGTTGGATCAAGTGTGGAGAGGCCTTAGATCTGAGTGAGACTTGACTCCTTAATTTTTGCCCTTAATTTTTCACCTTGAAAAGTAACTAATGAAGCAGCTTTCCGTCTCCTGCTCTGTTGGCTTGTGAGCATTTCAAATTCTTCAGGAGGAAACAGAGCCTGGGAGGCTAAATCTGTTTTGGGTTTTTTTTTGTGACAAGCAAGTGGGCCTGCATAATGGCTAAATCTTTGTGTGTTGAATGAACAATAAAGAAATAGAGAATTTGTTTAACTGCATTAAGATATGAACCCCGTAGTGCCCTACTGTAAAATGGCTCTGAGTTGCACGGGTGGCTCCACGCATTGCACAGCTGTGGGGAACACATACATTATGCTGTCAGGATGAGTGATGCCCTGTTTTGGTAGGAACAACAGGAGTCATTCGTTACTTCAAGAGCTCCTTTCAGGCTGGCAAGGTGGTAGCCTGTGCTCTCAATGGCGTATTTTAAAACTGAAAACACCCTCCTTGTGCTCTCAGAAGAGGCTGGACACTTGAAGAGCTTCTTCCTGCTGAAGTGGTGTTTTAAGTGTCCATGGGCTGAACACCTTGTTGGTTCTCCTGCAAATCACTGCAGGAGGTGGAGGCAAAATGGATGGTTTGAAGGGTTATTGCTATGTTTGCAACCTCACCTCAAATCCTGATTTAAAGGCAGTGTTTGCAGAAGTGATTTGTGAACCTCTGTGGCACAGAGTGGCTGCAGGGACCAAAGTTATTTTACAGCTTTTGGCATGTTTTATCCTCTGGCTATAAATGAAAATGTACTCGAGGATCTCGCCAGTAATTATAGAAGGGGAAACTACTTTTGGGCACGTAAGTTAGCAGATGCTTTGTGAAAAGTGCTGTGTTGCAGGAATTGGGTCTTTGGCCTGTTGAACTGAGGATCCAGAAACCAGTGGTGTCCATAGTCAGTGGTGTCTTTGAAGGCTCTCCTGCCCGGCAGACCTGCAAGCGGGACAGAACTGTCTGTGCAAGTATGGGGTGCTGCTCCAAGCTGTGGAACAGAGGAACTATTTCACAGGCAGTGATGGTGTGGTGTGCTCAAAATTGAGAACCCCTCCTCATCTTCAGCCACAGCCAATCAGCCCCTTGTGTGCAAGAACACCAAAGTAATAAATCAGGAATTAGATCCTATCAATATTCTGGAGATGTAGTTGCTGAAATCCCCCAGTAGCTTTTCCTGGCTCAGGTATCTGTAGTGTGGATGCAGAAATGCTTTAAACTCGTCTTTGCATGTTCACCCTTGCCTGGAACAACAATCCTTTTGGGTTATGTGGTCCTGAATTAGAGTAAGAGGCATGTGGTGGGTCTCAGTGTCTTTCCTCTGCCCTCACTGCTGTTCTGCACTGCCTTGTGTCTCTCTAATATTTTTCTGTTTATTGTTACCTTTAGAACTTTGAAAAATATTTTGTATTATGTTTTTTTGGGTCTGTTCAGTCATGTGCAAAATTGAGTTGTTTTTGACTTCCACCTTTCATTGTCTAGTACTGAAATATTCTCCTGAATTAATTCTCTTTAGCTAGATTTGCTGTCCCTAATGCCTCAAAATGTGAGTTTAGATGTTAAATTATTTTTTCTTTTATAAATACATTTAAACTCCTTGATATGAATTATGATTCCTTAGCCGTTAAGCCGCAGTCAGTTTATGTTTTCAGAGACTTTTTGTTGGTAATTGTGAAGTTTACAAGTGTGGCCTTTTCCAAAATGAAAACTGAGATTCTAACATTTGCCTTCAGGAATTGCAGATTTATAAGAAATACTAAATGTTGAGACTCCCAGTAAAATCATAAGGCTTGGCCACTCTGGGAATACCCTCAGATTTTTCATTTGACAGGTTAAATGCCAACAGTCTTCTGAGTGGTGCATTTCATCCAACAGGAATTAATTTTACGAGGCTTCTGGTGATTTTTTTTCCAAAACTGAGCACTGAGACTTGCACAATATAAGCTCTCACATGGGAGAAGTGTCCAGTCAGCAACAGAGAGAAAAAAATCCAAGCTAGGAAGAAACCTGTGAATTCACTAAGAGCTGGTCTGCACAATCTGAATATTGAGAAGTTGTTCCTTGCAATAATTTTTACATCTGGAGGCGATTGTTGTTCCATCTTAGTCACTGACAGAATCCCTTTGGGCATCACTGGAGCACAGATGTCAACCTTGTCTGCTGCCTCTGCATTTCTTATGTAAGAGTGTTCAAGCTCTGCAGTCAGGAGCTGCTTTCCTTGAACAGAGATCAGAATCAGGCCCATTGTCAGAGGCTTTGTAAAATTAGTTTGTTTTTTTCCCCTACGTAACTAGTTTCAACCACAAGTCATCAATGGTGAGGACCTAAATACAGAGGCTCTTGAGATAGCTTCCCCTCTGCTTGCTTATTTTCAGTTGCTTGATATTAGGTCGTTTATCAGCATCTGCTGCCTTCAGTGCATGTGACATCACGTTTCTCACGCTGTCATGTGCTATCAGAGGTGGCAATGGCTGTGCTAAGAGCAGGTCAGCAGCCCTGGTCTGCTTGAACTGAACATTCAGTGTGTGATCAAACTGCTGTGGTTTAAGGAAGGAGCTCTTCATCACCTCTGGGAGATTTGTGTGTTTTGGGATCTCTCCAGGACTTCTGTCCCATCGACCAAGCAGCCTACGTGCTGCAGAGCGTGGCCCACAGTGGCACTGATCTCATGTCTGGGCCTTTGGACCTCAACAATGGGAGCTTCTTTTTGGCTAAGCCATATTTTTGTTAGTTCCTGGCTTGAGAAACTTTTATGAAACTCTTGTTCTTAATCCTTAGAGCAGTCCTCTCTCTTCTATGAAAGATGGTATAGAGAAAATAAATCTCATTATGTTATGTTCCTGACGATTAACCCCACTGCCTGAAGTGCTGAACCATGCTGTGCACCAGCCTCTTGGGTCATTCCTAAGCACATGGAAGCAAAAAACTGTCCCTCAGTCTTCTTCTTCCTTTTTCTTAATTTCTGTGAGAAATCTCTTCCCACGTGGGCAGAGATGGGGGTCTTTTCTAGGTTTTGGACAAAGTGAAAGAAAAGCTCATTTACTGCAGTGAGACACCCAGGAAGAGTTAATTGAGATGCTAACGAACACACTGTGAACTGTGCTACAAATATGCCTGTGTGTGTGTATCAGAACTGGGGAGGTCAGAGATAGTTGCCTCCAGGATTTTGTGGATGTGGAAATGTGGATAATAATGTAATAGAAGTATTTTTCTTGCATCATTTTAATCTTCTTGAAATTCAAAGTGATCAGGAACCTAAACTGCATGGTAGAGCTGGGATCTGGAAATCTGAAAGCGAAATCTCCCCAGTTCTCCAAAGAAACTCTGAATCAAATGGCCAATTTTATCCCATCTCTAGTATTTACAAAAGAGAAAAAGTATCAGTGATAATTACTTCTTTTTATCATCAGAGTAGGAGACAGATTGCATAGGAGAAAAAACCCAAACTGATACCTCATGGATGATAGGATTAAATTGCTCTAAAAATTGTCATAAGTTGGGGTAGGATTTTGGTGTTTTTCCCATGTCTGCCTCATGATGTGTCTTAAATTGAGCTGAAGAATAGAGGAAGAAATTAGAAAACTGGTATTGAAATGTGGAGGAGATGAGGACACAATGAAAATTTCTCTTAAGCATAATGTCTAGCACATGTGCTACATCTAATGTTTCTTGAATGTGCAGCCTGAACAAGACAGACATGTGAATTTGGGCTGAATATGGCAGAGAATGTGTGCAAACCTGAGAAACCTGTGCAGGCCAACCCATGTTAGAGCTGCACACCTGGCCAGGCTTGGGTATCAGCAGAAGTGCCCAGAATAATTACAAAGAGGGGGGAAATGACCTGTAGCAAGCCAAATTTTTCTTTCTAATGGGGCACATTTAACACTTATAGCAAGCTGTTACAATCAGAATCAGGTTGTATTATCATCTGCTGCTTCAAACTGCTTGCAAATCTCCTCAAATCCCACCTCTTCCCAGTGAGATGGAAAGAGCTTTTCCCCCCATTTTGCTAAACGCTGCCATCTCAGTGTCTCACTCCATGACATTTAACATCTTTGCCAAATTTAATTTGTGCAAAATCAGCTGCTTACTTCTGCTGAGGGCAGTCCTGCTGATTTTAGCAGTATGTGGACACCACGGTGATTGACACTGAAAGAGGCAACCCCAGGGTTCCTGGGTGAGACTTGCCAATCCTGCATTACTCTGCTGTACTTGTGGAGCAGCCCTTGCTGTGTGGCCAGAGAGGTTAAATTTGCTGTTGGCAGATAAGCATATTTAACTGGTCAAGTGAGGAGGCTGCAGCTGTATTTTTATGGCCTGGAAAACTACAGGGTTTTGGTATTTGTTAGGGAAGGGTGAGTGATTGGCTGGGTGTAATTGTTTTTGTCATATTTGCTGCTGCTGAGGAATGCAAAGAGCAGATGTGAGTTGGAGGGGGAGGAACCTGTGGTTGACCTGTAGTTTTGTACTCAGTTTGCAATACTGACTTTTCTGTGGATAATGCAGAGTCACCTGCTCACCCAAACTGACCAAAAAACTGGCAGTCAAAACACTCCCTGCTGTGTTGTCCTCTACCAGCCATGCCCAGCCTGGCTGTTGACCATGTCTGTTATTCATAGTTGGATAAATTAGGGCATGGACACCCTGTAAGATGAGGACAGAGATGAAGTGCAAATAATTTTCAGTACTTCATATTTGCATCTGTATTTGGGCTACTGAGACACACAGGTTTTGGCTGCACAATTAGGAGAATGTATTCCATCTCCTAATTACTGTTGTTGCTATCTAATCTGATTCCCCCAAACAGCTGTTCTATAACTGCATTTTTTCCTTGAATAAGCTTAGAAAGTGGTAAAAGTTAGGGTTTTTTTATCTCTTGGTATTTAAGTATGTCTTTGCAGCATCATTTGAAATAATCTCGAGATTTGGACAAAACTTTTATAATAAATAAAGATATATGTCTGGAATTTTAAAATATCTGGTCCTGCAAACACAGACACATGAAAACTGTTTCAGGTGCATAAAATTTTGTACCCATTTACAGATGTTTTGAGGCTTAATCTTGGTGATTGGGGCAGCACAGCTTATGGTCAAGTATTTAAGCTAAGAAAGAAACCTGTAACATTTATTTTACAAAGGCCATCAAACAAGTTTTGCCTGTGAAAAGCCCCTTGACACATTCTATGCCTCAAAGATCAGACTTGCACGTAAGACCAAAGTTCTGGTCAGTCTCTGTATTCACTGTGCCTCAAATATACCATGAATACTTTGTCCTGAAGGTCATGGGTGTAGTGATTCATCAAATTGTCTAAGTGGTTGCCCCTGTGAGTTGTGCTGCCTTGTAAGGACAGAGACCTGGGAGAACAGTGGCTTGGTTTTCATCGTGGTGTATGACTGTTTTCTTAAAAAAAAAAGAAAAGAAAAAAGAAGTTTATTTTTACTTGTGAGGTAGTCTTCGATTTTTGTAAGATATACAGAGAGACTGCTTCAGTTGTTTACCTGGGAATCACAAGATCTATAGGCATAAAAAGCATTTATTTGATGGATGTGATTGAATACGTTCAGGTAATATCCTGTTTGCTTCCAAGGGTATTCAGGGGAATCCAAGTCTAATGGATCCTCTTGATAAGATTAGGGTGTCATATATGCCTCTGTGAAAGAAGGAAAGGTCATGAGGTATCAAGGAATCAGGACTAACTAACTCTTCATACAGAGAAATCTCTCATCTGGCCATTTGTTGTGAACATGTAAGAGAGAGATGGAGATTGAGAGAGATTTTCTGATTTAGATTTTAGATGGGTTATATTAGCCAGTATCTTAGCCCTCAGCAGATGTACAAGAAAAGTCCTTTTTTTTTATCCCTAGTGATGGCTGAGCTTCAAACTTTGTTTTGCAAAAGGCAGAAAAGCTTCTAGATGCTTGGGTACACCTTGAAGTATTATCTGAGTCTGTTTGATTTGCTTATCAACATAATTTTGCAGTGGCTTAGTTACAGGTTATAAATAAATATTCCTACTATGGTAAAATACTGGCTATTGAAAAGCTCTTGAGTCTAGCAGAGAGATGCATAACAGGAATTAATGGCTGAAAGATGGAGCCAGATGAATCTACAGCAGAAGAGTGATGAATGCTTTAAGGAGTAATTTTAGATAATCATTGAGATTAAGGAGGTAAAGAATAGAGGAGAGTTAACATTTCTCGATACCTTCAGATCATGATTGAATGCCTTTCTGGAAGATATTTTTCAGGAAATTATGCACTGCTGAGCTCAGTAAAAGAAAACTGGGCAAGAGATAGTGGTCTGTGTTAGAAGAGAGCTGCCACTGGTTATCAAATGGTGTCTCCTGGCTTCAGATGTGATGAATTGAAGCAGTTGAGGACTGGGTATGTGATGGTGGGAAATGCATTTTCTTTAATATTTCCAGGACTTCTGTAGGGATTGAAAGCACAGAGATAACACTGAAGAGTGAGTAATTTTTACCACATTAAAAAACCCCCAACAATCTGATGAGCCTGGACTGAGCATTTTTGCTGACATCTCACTTCAAATATAAATTATATCATAATTTAAGTACTACTTTGTAATTGGAGGACATTTTTTGAGATCACCTATTTTATAAAGACTTAATTTTGCAATTTTAAAAAGTATTTTAAAGGTTTGCTGCTTTACTTGGAATTCCTCTAATAGGAAAATCTTATATAGGCAGAAGGTGTCAACAAAGGGAAATCCTACAGGTAAAAAAAAGATCTCATTTGCCACAGCATGTAGTATGTGTCCTTGGGGATGTGTCAATGGAAATCTGCAGTGGAAATAGAAACAAGAAAATATTGGATGTTTGACTACTACCCGAATTTTACACTTGCACAGAAACAATGCTGGCTCTTTTCCTTCCCATCACTATTTAGAAAAGGGCTTTTATTTCACCATTGCACTGGAGGAGAGCTGCAAATATTCCTTCCTGGTGCTGAGGACTCCACTGGTGACATCACCAGAGTGGAGGTGTAAATCCTTCTGTAGGCTGGTGGAGAGTCTCTTGCCACTTCTGCTTCAAGGATGCCACTTCCAAACTGTTTCACATGCAATTTTAAAGTGGAGCATTTAAGTGTCTCTCTTCTGAGACCCATCACATTGAACTCCTGTATTTTTTCACTGAGATGCTTCCTTGAGGAGATTCCCTGTCAAACTATCGAATCTCTGCAGAGCTACTGGCTTTGCTTGCTGTAGCAATCCCTTCTGCCAATTCTTAGGATGCGTGTGGATCTGAACACTGTCAGGAAGGACAGTGATTCATATTAGTGCAAAATGCTTCTGACAGAGCAGCAGGTGTTGCTCAATGTAATGTTCCCCATGGAAGCCAAAGAGAGCTTGGTGCCTGAAGAAAGTGAGGAGAGATTTGCTGGTGGAGTCCTCACCCAGCCATCTCTGCAAGTACAGCTCTCTTACAGCATTGCAGGGCAGATGTTAATGGAGGTGAATATATGAATATGGGCTGGGGAAGAGTAATGGGGACTGAGGGCAGAGGTGGAGAGGACTAGTTTCTATCTAGATTTGTCCAGTTTTCATATTTTTTCTCATGCTGCAGTGTGTGGTTGCTGTATGAGAAGGAATGATGAGCTTAGGTGGGCCTTTGATCTGATCTGCCATGTATTGACCTACTGCATCAACATAATCATTTCTGTTGATGAATTGGTGGCACAGTAGCAGTGAAACTCCTCATCCTTTAGGAGCAAATAATTGGGTTTCTGTTCCCAGTGTGTGTGGTGTTGCCTGGCTGTCACACTATACCTCATTGCTGCTAGTTAAGCCTGTATGTTAGTGGATTTTGGCCTTTGAGACTTGGCACTGAGCTATTGCAGGGATGGAAATAGTACAAGTCCTTTAGGCAGGTACATCAGTTCACCTGGAAAATTATGATACTGAACAGCGTGAGAAATTTTCTGTCTGAGAAAAGAAATTTTGAGAAATTTGGAGTTCTGAAGCCAACACATCCCTTGTGGGTGTGCAGGCACAGGGGCCAATACCTTGCTGTCTCCTTTCTCTGTGCTGTGCTCTACTCTGAAGTAGGAGTTGTGTGATCGAGAGCCACCTTCCCACCAATTATTTATACACAGAGCAGTGTAACTCAGCCTCTGAGTGAGGTATTTATACCATGGGATCCTCGTGCTGTAGAAATAACTGCACCACTGCAAGCATTGCCTGCTTGACTGTAACCACACTATTTATATAAATCTGACAATGTAACTACAGCTGTGGAAGACGATTTAAATACAGCTGGTGAAGTAAGTACACCCTTAGGAAGATATAACTAACTACAGAGATAATAGTATCAGGTAACTATACCCACAGGAAAGCATAAACATGCAAATAATAGCCACAATGTAAGTGTAATATAAAAGTCAGAGGGTCTCAATATTGATATAATAGCAGCTGGGTAACTTTACTCAGAGGAGAGGAAAATAACTGTGTGAATAGCAGCTGCAGCCCAACTGCAGCCATGGGAGAGGGGAGCTCGGAGAGTTACAGCTGTGATATCTAACTCCCAGTAACAGGAGGTCATCTGCATGGGGCCAGAGCAGGTTTCAAATTGAAACTTTAAGGATGGGCAATTAGCTGTGGAGGGGGTCTGTTTCTGGGAAGTAGAGTGCTGGGAGAGGGGTGTTGTGTTCCAGCCCAGGAGGATGATGGATGGAGGAATGCAGTGGATTTGGCTTCTGCTCACTTCCCCAGGAATTCAATTCAGCGTATTTCAGAACATGGATTTAAGTTAAAACCAGATGTTCTGAAAGAGAAAAGGTTTCCAAACACATGAAATAGTGATGGGCCCATTCAGCTGCAGAGCAGCCACATCATGTTGCGTGTGCTGGGTACAGGATTAGTATAGCAACTTGTGCTGGAAAGAGGGGCCAGGAGAGCAGAGAGATCCAAAAGCAGCAATTTGTGCAGAGACAAACAGCAAACATAAAGAGAAACTGTTAAAATAATGTCTCAATTTGATATATTTTTCTTTTTTCCAGCTTGGTCTAATTGACCTTCTAAATAGAGATGGTTTTATTTTTCTATTTGTCTGTCTTATAAAAAAATAAAAAGTGAAATAAAAATCGTTGCCAATTTTTCTTTGTATTAGTATTGTTTGCTATTCAGCAACAAACTTGACTGAAGACACAGCAGAAGCGATCCACTTTCCCACTGCCTGCCGTGTTAGATTGAGACTATGGTCTCTGAGCTGTGTTCAGATAGAATTTGGATTGAGTAAAATAACAGGATTGCTGTCTCCTCTAGACCTTCACATGGGTGAAAGAAATCTTATATTTCTTAAGATGTATGTTTGACAGTAGAAGTTGAATGACTTAGTTTTAAAACAGAATCAGTTTAAAGCTTCCACACAGTACTGGTCAGTTAAGTTACTGTGTTAAGTCAAGAAACTGGGTTTTGGAGTGGGTTTTTTTGAGTTAATTTTTTCATTAGTTATTTGGAAGATGTTGATTGTCAAAACTTGGAATTAAGTACATGTGGGCCTGTGTTGAGGGTGAGCGCTGGAGCACTACCAAGTCCAGGGCATGGTGTCTCTGAGGCTGGCAAATCCCTTGGTAGATTTCTGAGAAATTTCTCTGATCAGTTCTGATTTTTAGAAACGGGTAGCAAAATATATTCTTTGATCTCTTTTTGGAAATATAGTATAAGTATGTAATGATTAGCTTGGTTTTCCTTTGTCCTTGGTGCAGTGACAGCTGTCTGAATGCTACGACAGCTCTGTAGGAATTGATGCTTGGAACAGACAGGTGGTTGTCAAAGGCAGCATTGTATCTTATGAACAACTCATTGAAAATCTGAGTTACCTCCATTTTAGAGGTGAGCTGAAGTGTCTGACTGCTTTACCTTAATGTGCCAGGGATATCCTTTACTCTGCAAGCAAGATGATCAGTAAACACTTGGGCTCTGTATTAAATTCCTACAGGGTGCAGGGATACAGGCATAAAGTGCAAAGCCCAAATGAGATAAGAGGTAAGATTTTCTGCCTGCAGCTTCCCACTTATGGGACTAAAGACATGCACTTCTCCCTGCAGAAAACTTCTTAGGGAGGGTATGTCATTAGCAATGCATATTCCCCTCTTTAAAGCTCAGCCTGGGAGCTTTTCCTGATTTGAAGTGACTATAAAGTGATGGGGCAGCGATGCTGGTGGGTTGGGTATGGGCAGCAAGAAGCCCTACAGGTAGAAGGCTAGGCCAACAAGAAGGGGAGGGGGAGGGAAGTGATAGTGAGCACGGGGAGATGTCAGCTACATTATTCACCAGTTTCCTTCAGGCCAGCTTCAGGACTCACATTCTGGTGCATTCAAAAATCACCATGGTGAGTGCTCTGTGTAATCTCCCAGATGATTTAACAACACCAGTGGATAGATTTAGCAGATGGTATCAGACGTGAGTAGCAATGTCAGACAGGCCCCATAATCACTGTTTATGTTGGTTGAAACCAAAATTTCTGGAATGGCATGAAGTGCTTGTACTGGTTGTAAGTTCTGGTTGGGTCTAGTCCTAATGAAGAGTCCTAAACAGGTCAGTAGCTGCAGAAATGAGGAAGACTTGAGGACAAGTCTGTTGCAAGAGCTAACAGAGGACAGATAACGGGTCCTCTTGCTCAGTCAGTGATAAGGGCATCCTTATCATAAAATAGTTTGGGTTGGAAGGGACGTTAAGGACCATCCAGTTCCAACCTCTCTGCCATGGGCAGGGATGCCATTCACTAGACCAGGTTGCTCAAAGCCCCATCCAGCCTGGCCTTGAACCCTTCCAGGGACGGGGTGTTTTAGCCCTGGCCACACAGCAGTGAAGTGCTTTGCTCTTGCTGTGATCCTACCAAATTTTGTTTTCCGTTTGAACCCCAAGGTGGTAACACAGGGTTTTTTTTTAGCTCCCAGAGGAGCTGCCACTGCAGACATGGTGGGTTTGGTTTATTGTAGTTTTTATGGATCCAACTGACAAGACCTGTTACAATTTGTTGTCTTTATTGCACTACTTCGTAGTGATTAAGGAATTCAATATGCTTTCATTTAGCTAATGACCAGAAATTTTGCGTTATAAGGTTTCAGTCCCCAAACTCCATCGTATGATGCTTTTTTTTTCCGCAGAAGTCAGCTGCTTTGTGTCAAACTAACTTTCAAAGAAATGCAATAAAATTTAATGGCAATGGTGATACAGTTGTACTTCATTAAATGCATTAGTCTTTTCTTTTAGAATTTCAGCTTTGCAAATTTTATTTGACTCTGACTTCTGTTTCATAACCATTCTTGCTTAAGGCCATTACAGAATATTGCATCTCAATCCATACATGCTTTATGATAGTAGTGGGCCAAATTCTACCAACAGAGGTGGTTCACACTCAGCTTGTAGAATTCCTTTCCAAAGAATGTTATAAATGCAGGAGGTTTGTACAGGCCTTCACAGACCTCCTTTCCATACAGCTGAGAGAAGAAGTGCCTGGTAGAGACATGTGTTGATCAAGATCAGGCTGAGAAGAACACAGACAAGAACAGTTTATAACTTGGGAGATTTCGTGCAGGTGTCATATACACCTGCCCTCTTCCTGGTCTTCACTTGATATCCTCTTGTGCCCACTGCTGAAGGCAGCAAAGTTCAGTTAATCTCAGTGTTGGACATTTGCTGATTTATTCAATATAGGATTAAGCCATTGTTTGGATGTCAAGTCCTTTTAGCTCATTGTTGTTCTTAGGAGGAAATGTGAAAAAGGGAGAATTTGTGTCAGTGAATAGCAGTTTTCATCAGCATCTTACACAGAAAACCCTACATTAAGCCCATCAGAAAAAAAGCAGATGTATTTTTCCCTGTATGAACTATTTTCATCCAGTATTGTCTTTCCTTTCTGTTACAAAGTTTTCTTCCTGATGTTTTCCAGCTGGCCCAAATACCACACTGCTTAGCATAGCAACCTCTTTCTAACCGAGGTTTTCTAGCATTAATACCTCTGTGTTTCTTTCACTGGAAATGCTGTTGTTGCTATACAAAATTGCTCAGAAATTATCCTGTGATCCAGAGGTTGTCTTTTGTGAAGACAAACTGAATTGCTAAGGATATATCTGTATGAGGATGGCAAATCTGCATCAAAAATTGAGAATGTTGTAACACATTAATTTAACTGAATACCATAATCACTGTTTCAAGGGATTTGTAGCTGAATTGCTGCCTTTTTAATCTAGGTCACCAGCTTATTCACAGGAAAAGGTCCTCACAATAACTTTTTATGGAGTGTCATGGTAGTCTCCATTTGCTCCTGTATGGACAAATCCATATAACATAACTGGACGTACTGGACAGAGGCAAAAGACTGAGAGCAGTGGGATTTTGGTGCTGGAGATCAGCCTTGGCTATAGCAGGTGAGGCACTGAGGGTTTGTCTTGCTGCTGCCACTGCCACATGTGCCACAGTATAAAGTTTATCTCTCCACATTGCCAGCTCAGTGGAGTTACTGCATGCTGAAGTGTAGTTCAGTGTTAAAAAAGAGCAGTCAAGGGAGTTCTTTGTGTAACTTAGCATGTTGTGGATGAAAGGAAAATATCATGCTCTGCACTTCAGCTTTGAGAAGGGCCAGGGAAGCTCAGCACTACTTAGGAAGAGCAAAGCTTCACAAAGGATAAGAAGTGAGATTTAACTCATTGGTTTATCTCCTTTTTTTTTAGTATTTCTGTGTTTTTTCAAATCCTTTTTCTTGTAGCTCTGTCAGGCGAGAGACAGAAAGGTATCTTGAAAGCCAGGAGAGGTGTCCTGCCTGGGCCCCTCTGCAGCAGGACCTCATGAGTATGAATATGAAGATGGCCATTACCACTTGTCACCTCAGCCCTTGGGTGTCAAAGCCCATGTTCTTCCCTTGCTGGTGCTCAGTGTTTGAGTACTGAGCTGTGACTCTGCCTCAAGCCAAGGTGGGTTCTGCTGCCTGCAAGTTTTACAGCATTTCTGAGCTGCTTGGGAAGACAGTTCTTCAACCCAGTTTTCTTTCTAATCTTCATTTCTGCATGAAGATAAAAAGTGTTTTCGAGGATTCCCTTGAGGACCAATTTAGAGTTCAGTTTTGATTGAATTTGTTGGATGTATGTAAATAGAATCACTCATTTAACAGAAACCCAGATGAAAGACACTTTCAGGAGGGCTTGGGGCAGATGCTGTCAGTTTAGCCTGCAGTAAGCACCTCAGAGCAAATCCTGTGCTTCTCCCTTCTATCGCGATTTATTCCTTTCTCCTTCACATCTCAGCCACTGGTGAATGCTGCTGTTCCAAGATGCACATTTGTTTTGGGCACTTGTGCCCCAAGTCTACCTTGGGTCTGTGGCTGGCCCCTTTTACGTAGTTGTGGGCCACAGAAAAAAATCCTTTTGTGCTGTTCCAGAAGCCCTTGTGTTTGAAAAACTGAAGTAATAAATATGGATAGCACAATTTGTTGGCATGAGCAAGGAGGGGGGGGGGTGAAGATTAAGGAAAACTGCTTTAATTAGCTGTCTCTGTGTTGGGGGACAGGCACCCCCTGTGTCAGCAGCGAGAGACAGGGATGTGGGATGCTTCATTACGTCCCTGCTGTGAGCAAAGATAAGGAGCAGCCACCTGCAAAGCCGAGAGCATGGGCAGGAGATGGAGCGGGGTTGTGAGTACAGCTGGGGGCTTGAAAGGCTGCATAGTCCTGCATCTCCATCCCACAAACTGGGAGTGCAGAGACTGGCAGCCAATTCACACCTTGGCAAAATAAGCCTGGACCACCAGGCTCTGCTGCAGATGTGTCTCATGTGAGTGCTGAGGAAGGTGACTTCCAAGGGCTCACCTCTCTCCCTCATGCCAAGAGCCTTAATTGCAATCTTCTTAACTGGTAGTTTTTCTTCTTCTGGTTACCTTGTGAGGTTATAACATGACTGTATCACTGCTTTTGCACCCAAAACCACCCGTTTATCTTCCTGTGGGAAGCCCTGACCTCTGCAAGTACCTGCTGGGCTGTAGTTGGGAGGCACTACTTGCTGCTGATGTGGCAGGGATGGATCGACCTGGCAAACTGAATGCAGAGAAGGTCATGAGCTATGGGGCAGGGGGCAGAACTTGTGCTTTCCTAGGTGCTTTGGAAATGACCAATATACTTCCTTTCCACCTTTCCACACTAAGCTGGGGCCTTAGTTTGTGTTTCCTTGGGTTTGCAAAGCGCAGTGCCAGAATCTGGAAAATGTTGGGCTTTACATGGCAAAGAAGACTGCACACTTAAAGATGTATGTAATCAGTTATGGGACCAGTTCTTTCATTTCAACCACCTCATAACAGCACAAACATCCCCAGTAACAGCAAGGCTTGTTGAGCCTTGTATGCAGAATAATCTCTTCAGTGCTGCCCTCACTTGCAGCCATGCTATTTAGTCAGGGCCTAATCCAGTTCAGATGAGGCTGTACTGCTTCTTTGGCATGTCTGTCTGGCATGTGGTGCTATGCAGCCAGATATCCTGCATCGTTGTTAAAAGCAAAGTAAATAAGATGCTGTCCATATCCTCCTTCCCACCCCTGAGCCTGCCTGTCTCTCTCCCTGAATGTGGGCTCTCGAGAGTTATTTAGCCAAAGGCTAAATCGCATTATGTCGTACATATTAACTGGAAACAAAGCAAGTCTCAGCAGACACCTGAGCAGATGCCAAATGTCAAATTTGATGGAAAATGCTTAATTACTTCTCCCAAGCCTACTTCTTCCTTTCCTGCTCCCCTGTTTTCTGAAAATTCCTCTTTTGCAGTGTGAAATGTCTTCCCTGATTCAACCCTCAGTTCAGCTCTCCAGAAAGGAGATTCTTGTTCCTACAAGAAGCTGGGAAACTCAGATGAGGGAACTTGGAAGAATGTGATCATTTCAACAATGTCTTTGCAGCTTATTTTTGTTCTCAGTTTCATGGTCAGCTTCCTTCTATAGAATTGTTTTGGGGGCTTGAGGTTTTATTTCTGCATTCTGTCCCTCATCTCTTCAGTGGATTTTTGCATCTTATCTCTTTGTCTATATTTTTACCACTCACTGTATTCCATGAAAGTGAATTGCCGAGAGCACGGTGGTGATGTGATGAAACTTGAGAGTAGATGTGCTTGGGAGTGAGTCTGTGCTCCTGAGTGAAATTACAGGTCAAACTGAGATGGTGGGAGTCTGAAATGTGCAAAAACTTGTCACAGGAACTGTGCATGATGTGTGTCAAATTCATGTTCAACTCGCTGTACTAAAGCTGGTCAGGGTACAGGCTTAAAACTCTCTTCCCAGAGCTAAGGTGAGCGCATTGTCCGTAAGGGTATTCTGGGAGGACCTCTATTTTCTCCCTGCTATATTTTGCTGTTGGTCTAGTGATGAATTCAGATGAGTTTTGTCCCTAGGTGGGACAAGTGTGTGTTTATGAAATGATTGTTACTCTTAAATGATAAAAAATCCTGCCCTACAAAGACACAGCAGCTGGGTGTGTAACCATTCAGGAGGACAGCGGTGAGGATTGAATGCACAGTCTAAGTTTGAATACAGGATCTTAGGCTGGTGCTGTTTCCAGGAGCTGTGTTTTAGCTCTTGGAGAGCTTTACGGGCAGAGGTTGAGAGCTGTACCAAGAGCAGAAGCTTTTCATATTCCAAAGGATGGAAGGCAGCGGAAGGAGGGCTGCAGAAACCAAGAGGGCGTTTGGGAGCTGAGACAGTCCTGGGGACACCGAAGGTAATTCACACAGTCCTGCTCCTACGAGTGGGGCAGCTGCTGTGCCTGCAATGCGGCCTCAGTGCTCTGCAACCACTGCCTGGGGCTTGCACCAGTGAGAGCAGCGACCTTCCTGCTGATACCTTTTCTTGGTCTTAAAATCAAGAGCCAACCACGCTTAGAAGAGAAAAAAGGGATTTTACCTTGCTATTTATTTTAAGGATCCTTGGTGCACTCCATCCAGTTGGAGCACGCAGGAATACACATTCAAATGCACACCCAAATGCACACTGAAATGCATACCCACAGTAGTTTGGGTACAACATTACAGGTCTTACCAATTAACATATTATCAAAGATTTCTCAATGAGAAGCTGAGCAAACCCCCCTTCCCGAGGAACTTTCTCCCCCTGGACAGGCCTATCTTAGTTTACAAAATGTGTTCCAGAGAAGACCTTGGTGTCTGAGGCTTCTGAGATGTTTGGTCTCCTGGCTTAACAGAATATTGGGTCTATGCTATTTATCAAACTTGAAGAATTAGAAGTGTGTGGGCTAAAAGGCCCTTAAGAATACATAAAAGTTATATTAAAGAGTATATAGAGGGGGTATATATAAAAAGCAAAAAAAGCATCATGGCATCACTGCAACACAGGCAGTGTGGTTTCTCCTCTTGCAGACAAGAAGGAGATGATGAGCTCAGAGGTCTCCTGGAAGAAATAGGGTTTTCTCTCTAGGAAACTTCCCTGTTTCTAGGTCTTTTCCAGCTTTTCCTGTTTTTTGTACCATCCGAGCACTGAGCAGTGCAGTTGCTGCAGAGCACAGCCCAGGATGTGTAGCCTGTACATGGAGCCTGTTGGCAGTACAGAAGTGAGATGTGTTGCATTTTTTCATACTTTTCATCTTTTCTGAGATAAATGAATTTCCTGTGCTTGGATTTCCCTGCTTTCCAGATCTGCCTGTGTGTCTTCCCCTAACACTTCCATTTGCTGAGTCTCTCCTGTCCCACTGGGGCAAGCCAGCAGCAGCAGAGCTCTTCCTCACGCAGCATCTCCCAGCACGCAGGGAGCCATGGATGGGGAGGAGGGGCAGGGACAGTGGTGTGTGCATTTACTGTTGTAGTGTTTTCTTAGAGGCAGGAAACTAGACAGCATCTACAGGACCTGAGTGCTGTGGCAGGGCTTCAAGCAGCCTCTAGCGTGACATTATCATAGAAAAGTGAATTGTAAAAATAGGAGATTGAAGTGAACTTATACTGGTTCTCCTTAAAGGGTAGTTTCCTTAACGCCCCCCATGCTCTCGCCTGCACCTGAGCAGCCTTTGCCATCTTCAAGCAGTTCTTGTCCACACGGGTGTCTGGACTCACACTGGGTCTCAAATGCCCTCTCCCATCAGGCTCTGGTGTTGGGAACATCTTCAGTCCCATCCAGAAGCAAACCCAGAGTAATTCACTTTGATGTGTGAAGTCTGAATTAATGAAACGACTGAATTAATGTTTTGTGCCTCTTGGGGAAGAGAGTAAGGGGAATGTGTTGGCCTATATTTCATCAGAGGGAAGAACTTGTTTAGTTGTATGCAGAGAACCAAGATATCTTAGACTGTATGGTCTCTGTGTTGATCAAGCGCAGGATCTCCAAACCTGCTCCGTTTCCCATGCAGCAGTTTCTTGCAGACTCTTTGCAGAGCTGCTGGCCAAAACAAGGGCAAAGTGAAACTTTCTTTTACTTCTTTTCTTGAAAATTTAAATGGGACTTTGAAGAAGAAACATCTTTTCTGGCCATTTGTGGCAGGACCTTGTTGGAGAGCAGAAACCCCCTCACTTCTGAGGAGGAAGTTCAATGTCATAATAGTTGTGAAGCACTTGGATGCTACAGTGATTTACTGCTATAGAGGAGGTATGACCATGGGACCCTGGATTTAGAGCAGCCTTTGATTGGGGTGAGGTGAATTGGGCTCTGAGAGGCCTCTGGATCTGTTAATTCATTGGTGCGTGGAAGGGCTGCTGCCTGTTTGTTAATCACCATTAAACCACTGAAGAGAAAGGAGATGAGAGTCTGAGTTAAAAATAGTACATACCCTATAATTAAAAATGTGCACTTTCATATTTATGTACTCAGAGGCTGAATTAAAGTAATAAAAACACTTAAATGTGCATTTCATAAGGCTTTCATCATGCAGTTTATAGTTTTAATATTCTTGCACCCGGTTCTGTTTTATGTGGTTTTTATGAGCAATCTGTCTGGAGTGGTCAGGGCCGGTGCAGGCAGTGACAGTGTTTGCACATGGCTTTGTGAGCACAGAGAAGTGGGAGCTGGCAGCCTGGGGCCCGCCTGTCTGCCAGCAGATCAGGTTCCCCGTGTCCTGGCACGGTGGTGCCTTGCTAAATTATGCTCTGAGCCTGCTCCACACAAGGCATGTTTTCCAGCAAGCTGAGTGTATACCACTTGTTCAGCTGAATCTCAGCTGGACTCTCTTCACTGGACAGGGCAGAACACTTTAGTATTGTAATTAGTCATTAATTAAGGGTGTGAGGTCTTGACACATAATGCCTGGTGTGTCACAGGAGCTGCTCAATGTCTCGCAGGATGAACCCCCAGCTTGTTTGCTCAACTCCAGCACTGAGCAAACTGCAAATGGGGAGGGAACAGGAAGGTTTTAATTTTTTTTTTTTTTTTTTGAGAAACCAAGTCATCTTATGCCTTCCCCTTACAAAATAGCTCCAAGAGAGTGAGCATTTTTTCTGCAGTAACATCGATTATTTTGCTTGCTCACAGGAACAATGTATTGCTGTGGATCCTGCTCATTGTTTTGGCAGGAGATTTTTTAAAATTATTCTTCTCTGCACAAGATGCTCTTGAGAATTGATCCTGAATCAAAGGTAAAGGAACAGGGCATAACTGAGAGGCAATTAGCAGCAAGTTTTGTTCATCTGCAAAATTTCCTGGATTCTGCTTGGTCCTTTTTATTAGTTTTATTTATCTGGGTGGAAACCCACTGAGATTACAATCTCAGCTTCCAGGATGATTTGTCCTAGTCTCCTGGCTTTGAAAAATGATCTCCAAACCATCTCAGGGGTGACAATCTGGCTGTTCTTTTTTGCTACTTTCAATCTGTCCTGTTGCTATAGGAAGCTGTAAACGGTTTGTTTGTTTGTTTCTTTTCCAAACCAGCTCCCGTAAATCTTTTTTCCCTTTCTCTGGGTGTGAGTTATGACTTGTAGGAGGCTGGTAAAAATCACCCTGAAAGGGATGGGAAGTACCAATTTGCTGTAAGTCGTTTATTTATAAAGGCTGGGAGAAACAGTCATGTAAATCACAGCTCTGGGCCTCTTGACAAGTGTCCCCCCTGCTCGTGGCACAGCAGTGGTGTGGATTGTGTTGCTCTCCGTGGCATGGGACGGCCAATTGCATCCCTGCAAATCCCTGGGCCAGCAAAGGGAGGAGCAGGGGGTACACTGCCACCCTGTGTGCAGACCCCTTCCCTCTAGATCCACCATGGAAAAAAGGCTTGGCAAAGCTTTGACATCAGTGCTGGCACCGCTGCTTTGCCCTTGCATAAAAACAAGCCTCCCCCATGGCTCAGCTTTGTGGCAATCCTAAAAAGTGAAATATTTTCCAGTAGTCCATAGCACTATCAAACCTGGATGATGTCTTCTCAGGTACTCCCACATGCAGGTTGGACCTGCAAGGTAGGACTTTGCTGGACAAGGAGTTTCAAGGGAGATATTTGCCATTTCAACAAATTTTATTTGGGTTTTGCAGTGAGAAAGCCTTTAGAAGAGCAGGAGGCTGGGTCTGACCGTGCTGATGTCAGTCTGGATTTAGCTGTGTTAAAGGGAATGAGGTTAGTCTAGATTGACACTGGCATAAAAGGAGAGGGCAGAATTAGGCTTATGATATCTAAAAAAGTCTTAGGTCCTGATTCATCAAAGGACTTAAGTATGGCTGAATTCTTCCTAAAGCCCATATGTTAGCATTTTGCTGACAGGGGATATTTATTTTTATTCAGAAGTATCAGAAAGGACGAAGAGGAACACTTTAGAAATGGTTTCCTTCTGACTAGAAGTATAATTGCTCCTAAATTGGGGGATAAACAGGAGAAAACATTCTAGGCTGAGAATTTCTTCTATGTTAAGTAATGTGTTTTCCTGCAGAAAGCAGCTTCTAATACAAATATTGTGTCAGTTGCAATGACAACAGTGGTGTAATTATTTTTGATAATGAAAGAACATACTATTATTTTGAAGGAAGGAAGCTATAGAGTGGTCACTGTGTAGGATTTTTTTTTTTTTACTGGCAATAATTTATTTCTGTATGATGTAATCATGACAGAATCACAATCTTGAGATAATACAAGCATTTGACTGCCCTTTGTACATCAAAATACCCCAGAGATGTAATTATCTCATGGCTACCACATTTTCTGACAAGTCTTATAGCTTAAATATTGCAGACCCTGAACACTGATATGTACAGAAAACATTAAATATTCATTTGTTGATACATGTATTTATAAAAATCCCATTTCTCCATTGAGTGAGCAGTGGTTTTCAGGTCACCCAATTCAATAACTATGAAGATATTTGAGGACTCAGGGATTCTTGCTCATTTGAAGTTCTGCAGTTTTCTTTTTTTTTGGGCAAAATAAATGCAGTAACTACTTTGCTAGGAAAAGGAATTTATTTCTTCCACAGTTTGTTCTGCTAATTGTCCCTGTGTACTGCATGTGCAACTGTGCCAGCCTCCTTGTTGTACATCCATGGAAATATGCAGTGCTCTGTGCAGGGCTGCAGCTCTTTCCACCCTTTGCAATGCACAGGCTGATGTTCCACCCTCCTCGTGGTTCACAGTGGGGAGGGACACAGCCTTGGCTTGGCTGCAGGAGGGGGGAGTAAAGCTTCCATCTCTTCTGTCTCCCTGATCATGGCGAACTAAACTTCACCTTTTGAAATAGTTACAAAGTGCTTGGCCTTTCTGCAGGATGAGCAAACTCATCTCTCCTCTCACCAAAAGCGTCCTTCATGCGTGTTGAAGCAGTGGATACCTCCACAGACGTGTGGCCAAAGCAGCCCCTTGTGTTGAACCTGGGTTTGGCCAGCAGCTGTCTGGTGGGCCTCAGATTCTGAAAGAAAAAATTACCAGGGCTAGTAGCAAATGTTAGAAGATGCCCCAGCTTTTAAAAAGCAAAACAATTTGTTCCCAGCTGTATCAGCACAGTTGTCCAATTCACCTTTTGGAGAGTGGCACTTATTTGTGGCTGTGTAGCCCCTGTTTGTGTGACCTCTGGTGTCCATACTGCACATGTATGAATGCTGTGCGTGCGCTGGGGTCACTTTGGAATCTGTGTTGCATTGGCTGCTGAAGTGCCAGATTTGCTCCTTCCAAGCTACTCAGGATGAGGAAGAAGGTGGGGATCTCACCAATGAGTTTTGAGCAGAGCATTAGTGTCACCTCTGATGCCAGTAAATGACCCAGGAAAATCAGCTGGGAGCTCTCACCAGTGGTTACATGGCAGTGTAGAGAGAGGTGTCTGTGCCTCAGGGGCTTTTCTGCTGGTGTGCCCCACTGAAGTGATGGATAAATCCGGGGGCTGCAACTTCCTCAATGACAAGTTAAATCTTCCCCTTGTTATTGCCTGAAACATGACTTCTGGTAAGACGGACAAGCTGAGCAGTTTTGCTGCTGCTTCTGTTTCTCCAAAAGTCACAAGCAGTGAGGGGTGCTCTGCTTGAGTCCAGTGTAAGGCAATGGAGCAGGATCCAACATGTGTGGGCTTTTTGTTAAGGAAAAAGAAAAGAGAAAAAGCACAATTAATCCCAGGTGGTCAGCCCAAACAATTTGCTGCCTTTTCTCCCACCCTAACTAGTAATCCATTACAGGAAAAATAGATTACCTGCTGATGTACCAACACACAGGGGTGGTACATGAGGGGAAGATGTTCTCTGGATCCAAGTAGCCAAACTGCTTTCTAGCTGGAGCTGTGTCTTCTGTAATGGGTAGGTGCAGGAGCAAGCTTTGTATGTAGAAGCGAGGAGCCTCCTGCACTGTTCTTGCTGAAGAAAAAATAACAAAGCCCTGCATTTCTAGACATGCCATGGCTTCAGGCTGGGGTACTCCTACTGTGGTGGGAGAACTGTGAGAGAACAGTGTGGGTTTGCAGTACCAATCTGTAGTGATGCTTTTGGAATTTGTTGTTTTGTTTCAATCCTTCTCCAGAGCCTAGCTATCATCCTGCCCTTATGTTACTTAAAAAAAAAAAAAAGGGATCAAAATGCCTTTGTTGTGTGTTTTTGATCTGTTCAGCCCTGAGAAAACCTTTCTGCTATCACCCACCTCAGGTATATAACTATTTACCTGTGGTTTGAAGGAGAGTATCACTTTTATGCTTTATGTACTTGAAAGGGAGTTAAATAAATAGCTCCTTTACTCGTTTTAGTTTGTCTTGGACTCTTCACCCTTAAGAAATTGTGAAGCCAAGTGGAATCAGAGAAGGGCTGCATAGAAAGCAGTTTGCCCATGAAATGCATTTGTTTTTAATTGCCTCATTAAGTCAGGTTATGATGGATTATATGACCTTACCCAATGCAGTCTGACATAATGGGATGGTGTCAGAAGTTCTGGAATAACAGAGTGATATTCACTTGACTGGGGTTTTCTTGCTTGTGTTTTCAGCCGTGTTGATTGCTTGCAGTGGTTATACACATTAAGAATGTCTTGGCATGAGCAAAGGCAAGGTCATTAATGCTTTTTGTCATGATTACTTGATGAGCTTGTTGTTCCACCAGGAATTAATGCCTTGCTGGTAGCACAGGAAGGAGGCGTGGGGCTGTCGTGCTCTGGTGCAATGGGGCGGGTGCTGGGCTCACGGATTTCTCACTGTGCCTCCCAGGGCTCTGTCCATCAGCTGTTATCAGGGATTGCAGCCAGTGACAGCACAGCCATCCCCAGCAACTCACAGAGCAATTTTCAGCTGAGGTATTTTCAATTATTTGGCTGGTGTTTAATAAACATGGCTTGAGGAGGCCCCTCCATGTTGCACATCTGTTTTGGAGAGGGGCATAGCAAATGGAGGTGTTGTATCCAAGGCAAAGCAAGGTGGCTTGGCAGCAGGAGCTGGCTTTGCTCCCTCCACGAGGGAACAGGAGCCCTCTCATTTCCTGGCATGCGTTGGTGGCTTTCCTAATGGAGAGATACAAGAACATCCCCCTCTTCCCATAATAGATGAGGTTTGTAGGTTTCAAACTGTTTAAATAAGACTTCTAGCCACCAAAAAAAGTAGAGGAAAAAACTCCCACTCTCAGGTAAAGCATTATGCTGCATTTGTTTTCAAAACCCTCTAATAATAATATTAAAAAGCCATTTTGAATGCTATTCCTTTTGCCTTTTCAATTTCTCCCTTGGAACCTCTCAGCTGTTAAATTAGTTTTTGGATTCATCCCAAACTTATGAATATTTCTTTGTCCCTCTTCACTTATCTCTCTCCTCCCCCACTCTTTTCCAGAATAATTTCCAGCGGATGAATTTTTTGGAAACAGTATTTCCCTGTGTAGGTCTTACTCACCCAGCACATCTTTCTTTAAATAAGACAATACTGCTGTTTTTTACATCCCGGACAGTTCTGTTTAATTGCCAAGAGCTGGACTGTTGACTTGGATGAAGCCCCATTGTGTGTAAGTGCTCTTACAAGCATTGATTAGGATGGCAGGTTTTGACAGCTGAGTCAGCCAGAAACCTTGAAATACACCATTTGGGACTGTTTGTTGGTGATAATGAGTCTCAACTGCCACAGACTTTTATTCTTTTTATTTTTTTTCAGAAGTTTAGAACTTTCTCCTTCATTAGGACAAGGGCATTCTTCAGACTCCCTTGAAATGGATGTAGCACCTCCTGTTCTCCTGCAGTGGTCATTGCTATGGATAATTTTGAAGGAAACAAGTGAGATTTAGGAATTGTTTGGAGATACTGCATTTGTTTGGTTATTTGCATTAAAGCTCACTGAGAAATTGATTTCCATAATCATTCTTGAGGTTTGTGGGACAAAAATGAATTCTAAATCAGAATGCATCTAAACTTTAAAGTTTTCCCAGGAAGTTGAAATTTTAGTGTATTCCTTATGAAAACACTGAAATGTATTTCCTGGAGAGTAGATGGCTGTCTGGCATTTCTGTGGGAACTGAACTTGGCATTATTCTTATCAGCTTCATTTGATTTCCACAGGGGGAGGTGGTAGGGGAGTGAGAAAATTCATATCAAAACTAATTTGCAGTTGCTGGGGCTTGCAGCCTCTGCAGCTCCATGGATCCCTGTGCTTCCAGGCCAGGAATGAACTTGCAAGTGTCAGACAGGGCTGAGCAGGCTGCCTTGGCCATTGTGCTGTGTGTTTGTAGCATATGAAGAGAAAACACAACTGCACGCCCTTCTCGTTTTGCATCCAGACTCCTTGCACAGCCTGATATTCATCCATCCATCCCTTCTGTCTTCTCCCTGTTGAGCTTTTCCTGACAGACCCTCAAACTAGTTGGTTTCTGAACGTTATCTGTGTTGTGGCTCCTATGGACATGGAAACCTTGGAGAAACACAGCAGAGCCAGCCAGTAGCAAGGCTCCCATGGACATTAATGAAAAAGGAGCTGCTTCTATCAAAAGTTCTCTTAAAGCCTGTCAGTCCTTTGGAAAAGTGCACACTTAATCAGAAATCTCCTTTATTTCTGTTCCTTCTCTCTCTACTCATCCATTTCCTCGTTCCCATTCCCAAGCTTGTCTTTGTCTTTTCCTTTACTTCCAACCCGAATTTCTGGTACCAAGTGCTACTTTTGGGCTGCCAGCTCCTTGCAAGCAGCCAGACTTGGCATGTTTTGGAAAAATGCAAGCAGCTTCTCCGGGGCAGCAGAGGAAGCCACAGAGCTGAAAGCCAGTCCTGATAGAATTCAGGGGATTTCTACTGTCATGAAGTTCTTTAGCAAGAGCTGTTGCTTGTTTGGAGCTGCTGTGCAGTGATTATTTTTCAATAAGAGCTTCAACTTCACCTGAGTGTATCTGTAGTGATTACAGGACTGAACCTAAATGTCTGGGGAGAATATGCTAAACTTCACTGCTGTTGGTGACAGGCTTTAGTAATACCTGCCTCCACAAGCCTACGGCTTTAGACATCTGCTTTATTTGGGCTTCCTGCAAATTACACTCCCAAGGAGCTTAGGGGAGTGAAATAATCTGTACTGACAGAATGTGGTGTGGAAATGTCCCTCCTTAACTATTTTGCTGATGCATGACTTCAACGTGGAAGCAAAGGAAGATTGATGGCAGAGAGCAAGTGGAAATTACACTGATGTTTAGGCTTCACTTGGGTTAGGTACTGGAGAAAGAAATAAATGGAAGAGGGAAATTGGGTCCAGAAGTGTCATTCCTCTTGTTTCTTAACTGTCTAAGGTGCTGGTGAGGGAACTCAGCATCTTGTGCCAGAAGCACCACTGTGTATTGCTTTGCTTGGCAGTGCCATGTTTTCAGAGCATTTTGTTTCAATTCCCTCAGAACCTCAGTGGGAGAGCTGAGTCTCTGAACAGCTGTAATGAGCCCCTGACTTCATTTTCAAATGGGGTCTCCTGAGGACATTAAGAAGGTGGTGAGATTTGGGAGGAGCAGTGAGCTGGCTGCTTCTCACTGGCTATGGCAGCTTCATGGGTCAGCAGATCCTGCAATTAATAGGGAACAATGAGCCAGCCGGGATGCTCTGGCACATGAGCCGAGATCCTGGGTGGAAGCTGAGGGAAGAGGAGAGAAGACAGTGAGAAACTTGGGAGCAGCCACCTTCTTGCAGCTCTCATCAAGGCTGAACCCTCACCACAGGAATCCCTCATTTGAAGGAGAGAATGGCATTGGTTTTCCTCCTAAATAAGCTCAGATCCCTGTATTATAGCCCTGATTACTGTGTCATCTGAGTGCTTGAATGTATTTGAGTTCTCTGAGCATCTCGATGGTGCATGTGCTCTTATCCCTGTTTTTAGCTGGGTGGTTGAGGCCAAAGCCCTGCTGATTTCAAGGGGTTGGCTTGGGACCACGTGGTGTGGCCCATCACCTTGCACAGTCCTGAAGCCATGCCATTCACCTCTCCTAGTGGTAAATCATGGATCCCCTACCAAGAAAAGGAAGGATGTTTTGGGGCCAGTTGGCAGCTCTGAGGTCTCTCCTTGATCTGGCCAGAGGTCCTTACAGCCTGAGCTATCTCCTGCTTGCAGGAGGCTGCCTCTGGCCTCCATTTCATGATTACAGCGAGACAGCCAGGGCTATTTCAACTGCAATGACTGCAAGTAGGCTTTGGGCAGCTGATTATTCACAGTCATGCCTGACACTGCTGGAGAATAGGGTAGGATTTGTTCCTCTTTAGCTTTCTCATCTGCAAAATAATAACAACATTTGTCAGTGTGAATCCCTTGTGAGGCAGCGAGCTCAGAGCCCCTCTGTGAAGTGTGGTGGTGTCTGTTTGCCTTCAGAACAGGTACATTTCTGGAGGTAGGAGAGCAAACTGTGCCCACCTCATCCCACTGAAACATGTTGCACTGTCAGTACATCTTTGGTCCGCTGCAGAGTAAATATCTTCCTAGCTCTTCTGAACTGCTGAATCCCCCACCTCCATTGGAATTCCCACTGAACACAGGCTGTATTTCACCAGGCTGTGGACTGAGTCACACATCTTGTAATCAAAGTCCTTGTCATGTAATGCCTCTTTCTGCATGACACCGTTGGGCTGATTTCAGACTGGCAGGGCAGCTTCCAGTTTCATTCCACCAATGGTTCTCCAGCCATCCTGTCTTAAAAGCCATGTGTGTAACTTGGCTCTGCTTGCTCTGTCTAAATTACCTCTCAGTACTGTTTTTTCTTCCTCGTCCTTCACTTATGAGCCTCAGGGATTCACGTAGAAGTGGAATTTTGGACACATTTGGTGTGGTTTTTGCCTCTGTGAAGGGTTGGAGATCATCTTCCACTTAGAAACCATGGTTACAGGGTCAGTCCCTTTAGACTCAGATACTACTGAGCCACCTGTGATACTTCGTGCTCCTGAAAAACTCCACGTTTCTCTGAGCTTACTTTCTTTGTCAGCTGTCTGCCAGCCTGCATTTGGCACAGGATCAGAGTTGTCACCTTTCCAGATTTCTTTGCTGAACCAAAATAAAATTTCAGAGAGGCTATAACATGGGAGTGCTGAGAAACAGTACCTGAAAGCATCAGTTGTGCAGCATTCAAACTTTCACAAAACAGAACCCAGAGTTTTGCTTTAACAATTCTATGTTGGTCTCTCCACTTTCCCTTCCAGCAGAAAAATGTCTACTGTATGTTCCTGGGCTTGACTGCAGTGTACCTTTGGGTGTCTGCGAGTCCCAGGGGTTATGTGTCAGTCCCCAAATGTCCCCAAATGTGTCACCCCACTTTTCCAGGGCTGTGGCTCTCACTGTACCTAGTGAGGCTTACTATTTAATTGGTGCTGTTGTGATCACACAGCAACCTTTGGAGGCCAGCAGAGCACTGCAGGTGCTGGAATATCTTGTGAACTGCTATCAAACAAGTGAGAGAAGTTAAGGTAATTGTGGGAAAGGACCTGGAAAAGAAAATGTGTGAGTCAAATAAGTTCATATTTTGCTCAGGCATTTTTCATAATTTCCCATGATAAATGGCCACAGTCTGTTCCCTATTCCCAGTATTGTTATTGTTACAGTTAAAATACCATGGCCACTGTCAAGCACTGAAATTTATTTATGTGGTTGGTGTGGGTTTTGTTGTCTCCACAGCAATTACAGCTCTTTATTCTTTCACAGGTATTTTTGGACAGCTAGTGTTTTCCTGCCCCAGAAAAATCAACAAAAATCTGAATATGCACCTGATGCTTTTAAAATTGTGACGATTTAAAAAGCTATCTGAGCCTTTTTTTCTTTGACAGTTTTAATTCTGAGACCACATTCCCTTGAAATAAGCATTAGCTTAGTGTGAGTGGTTGGAAGTAGCTGTGTAAGTCCTTAATTGGTCTGCCAGGCCTGTGCTCTTTCATTGCTTGAAGATTTTGAAATCCCCAACTTTAATTTCTGTAGCTGCAGTTAAGCTGGTAAGATGCTGCACACAGGTGGCAAACCTCCAACATTTTCCTCTTTCTTTTTTGCCTGGATTGTTGTCCTGTTTATTAAAAGCCCAGAATATTTCATTTGAAATGCAGCAGTTCCAAGACACCAAGCTGTTGTCTTCTCAAAAACTTTTCATGGTCTTTGAAACAGCTGGAAAATAGTGAAGAGAATGAAATGGCAGGGCATCAGCAGAAACTTGCAGAGGGGGTCAGTGCCACTGATTGGTGTTAAAGCAGATGAAGACTTCATGACATAAAGCCTCACAGCAGTGCTGCATGGTGTGATTAATAACTGCAGTGTATTGTGCTGTCTCCAGCCTCACAGAAACTCAGAGTTATGCAGCAAGCAAAATATAATGTGGTAGGGAAGGATCAGGTAAGGGCTCACCTGTGAATAGTAGTTGGAGCAGGATGCATCTCCTTGTTTGGAGGCATTTGCTCAGGGTCGAACAAGGACACGGTGTGTCTGTGGTGTCTCTGTGCTGCAGCAGACCCATGTGTTCCTGGGATTTCCTGGAACCACGTTGCAGCAGCCGGTGATGGCTTTGAGAACTTACTGCAGAGCACCATCTCTGGAGAGCAGTGCCTTCAGTTTTGCCTGAGGGTTGCCTACCAAAACAGGCCACAGGTCTGGGTCTGCTTAAATCTGTCAGCTGGGACTTGGGTGGCTTGGCATAGGCAAACAGGACTGTGTTTCTGCATCCCTTGCTCCTTGGAGTTTTCCTGCTGAAAACCTCTCTCCTTTTAGTGTTCGTGGCACATGCACCATACCTATGCTTTATAAAAATTCAGGGCAGTAGTATTGGCTTCTTCCTGTTTGAAATCACTTGGCATGTCCCAGTGCTGAGAAATACTGAATAATACTGCTGGCTGGGGAGCAGGCTCTTCCACGGGGCATAGAACGGCTCTACAGTCAGGGGTGGGATTAGACAGGAGCAGGAAGAAGAGGAGGATTGCCCAGGATGAAGGGCAGCAGGAGGCTGCTCTCAGTCATGTTGGGAAGAGGCAGCTGTCGTGTGCTGCTGACTCACGTAATGACCCTTGTGCTAATGCTGTTCCCTATCATTTAACACAAAAATAAAACTGCTAAATTGAGACAGATTTGAAACATGCGTGGTTTGCTTTGGAAGACATTTAATAGCAGCTATACTTTAACTGTAGGACTCTGATTGGAAAGGAGGGACAACTAAATAGTTTACATTAACTTAGCAATATTATTCTGTCATTATTGAACCTTCCTAAGTTCTACCCAAATCTTGGATCAAATCAAACAGCTTCAGATAATTTGTGAGAAGCAATAGGTGAAACTAAGTGGGAGTAGGACATGAAAAGAGCGTGTGATTACCTGAATGGAAACCAAAGTGTTCCCAGTACTCACAGTAGTTAGCGAGATGCTTTGAAGGTTTTTTCACCTCTTAAATCCTTAGTGCTTTGAGGCAGCGATTTTGGCCTTCAAATAACTACAGCAACTTGCTGCCCTGACAATGAAATAAATTTTGAAAGCAGTGTGAGTGCAATCTACAGGATTAACAGCCAGGCCATAAAGCAGAAATCTTTCCAAAACAGAGAGATCTTATGATTACTTAATAATGAAAAAATAGCTTACAGGACCTGGGTAGTTCATGGTGGCTTGTTGCCTTTTATACTGGCAAGTGAGGAAATACAGAATGGGCTGAGTGCAGGCACTATCTGCAGTCACAGGGGACATGCAGGTTCTATCTGATCCCTGAGAGCCCATCTCAGCAAAATCTTTTGTGTTGCTCCACACTGTCTTGCTTTCCTGCTGCTCACTGTATTGCTGCAGCTCTCTAAAATATTAATGAGATGAGAAGGAGGTCGCCCTCAGATGACCCTCCATAGCCTCGCTTGCTGGACTGAGAGTCTGGGCTGCAGTACAGTCCCAAATCCATGTGTTTTGTTTTTACAGAAGTGCTAATGGTGGCTCAGTATGGATGACAACTTGAATTGGTTATGTCAGTTCTAACTAATGACGTTGAAGACCAATAAAGTGACTCTTAGATTGGTTTTGTATTATTAGTCTCATTATTAATTATGGAGACATGACAGCAGCATTAGTGCTAGTATTAACCATCAAAATAAAATGGAATTGTACTCATAAATCTCACTGATTAGGAGCACATGAAGGATTACAGCCATTCTCCAAAGGAAAAGAGAGGAAATGGAGTGAGTCTGGAGTAGGAGTGAGATGGAGGTGGAAGAAAATTTAGGGAAGGATAGCAGTGAGCTGAAGATTGTTCAAAGAAGGAGCTTGAGCAAAGTGGAGCAGGACTAGGGCTGAAGTCTGCAGCTGCCTGGGTGGACAAGGTTGGGTTTTCCTGCATGTTAGCAAGAATCATGGACCTCATTGCCCTCGAGCCTGGCTGCCTGCCTAGTGCTTCCCACTTCCCTTTGGGACTCTGCTGCCAGCTCTATATCTAATCTGGAAACCACTGCCAAGGGTTTTTCTATTGTGTGAGGCTGGGCCAGCACCCTGTCCATCTCCCAGGAAGCTTGTGGGAGCCTTAATGCCTGGGAAGAGCAGGCGGCTCTCAAATGGTGGAGACCGATGCAAACTGGGACAAGCTCTTGCCAGGAGCAGGCTCTGATTTGGGTGCTGCCTGTGGACAGGAGGAAAGTGAAACAGGCGCATCCGCGCAGCCCTGGAGGGGAGGCAGGGAGATCCTTGCTCAGCAGAAGAGCTGCCTTTGCTCCTGACAGTGGTAAACTGCTGAGAGGAGGCAGTGCAAATTACCTCCTGCCCTGGAGAAAGGTAGTAGGAGAAGAATTATGCCTCAGAGTGATGCATGGGAACAGCACAATTTCCTGGGGTGGTGCAATTTGCACGATGCTGCTTGTCTGGAGACACAACTCATTAAAATCTGGGCTTTAATGACCTGAGAAGCATCTGCCAGATCTTGCACTTGGGGTCTGCTCTGTGGCACTGCTGACGTGGCCATGTGTGGGTTCTGAGAGTTCAGTCCTTGAAGGGTTACCCAAGGCTGTCAGTGGCTGTAGCTGGTGACCATGCTCTGCCCTGTGCTGGCCTTTGCAGGGCGTGGGCTGCATCTTGCTCAGTGCTGAGAGTGATGGCCCTATTTATAATGCCTTAAATGAAGTGCAGGATAATTTAATTTGTACATCCATTAATACTATCTGCTGCAGGGTTTGTACTTAATTGTATCACTCTAAATGAAGTTTTAGGTATATTAACAGGCTGTCGGTCCTGCTGCCAGGCACAGCCATGTCTAATCCCGCACATGGCTGCTTGGAGAAGGTCCTTTCCATTCCACTAACTCCGCTGGCCTGGTTGGGTTCTTGGAGGGTTCTTCCAAGTTGGCAGTCACTGCCCAAAAATCATCATTCCTTCCTGAAAGGGCAAGGAGACAATCATGATGGGTATTTCCTTGGCATCAGTGTGGGAGATAGGATGGTATTGACTCTCTCTACAGGACAGACACAAAGGGCAAACTTTGGGCCAGGAGCTACCTCGGTTCCCAAAGTTTTCCAAGGGAAGCTCTTCTTGCAGCCAAACAACTCTGTAGGTTGGATGAGGGTTGACCTGACTATAGTGAACTGATAATCTGCTTCTGCAATTGGTTCTTTTGGGTGTAAGTGATTAATAAACATCTGTCTTAGGTCGTGTCTCATGGTCTGGTTTAAATCTGAGAAGCCAGCAGTAAAGGTGTGTGTTTGTCACAGAATCACAGAATGGTTTGGGTTGAAAGGGACCTGAGAGATCATCTAGTTCTGACCCCCCTGCCGTGGGCAGGGATGCCACCTGTCACATTGGGTTGCTCAGGGCCCCACTCATCCTGTCATCCTCCCAGGCAGTCGTTCCCAAACACATAGGGTTGTTTTCCACTTAGCCTCCTGACTCTCAAAACTGTCACTTACCAACAAAATTAGTCTTTCAAGGGGAATGCTCTTCTTACTGTTCATCCATGCCTTGGTTTGCAGTGCTAGGATAGCAGCAGTGGAGGGGACTCTGAACTCTGTCTTTGGAGATTGCTGTGGACAGAGGATCACATCAGACCTTCCCACACAGGGCTCTTGCATTCTTCTCAGTGGTTTGGCAGTGTCTGAGAGCAGCTGTGGCCCTGGGTGGACACTATAGGCTGCATCTTGGTGTCCATTAAAATCTGTGTAAAAATACCAGAGGGTCATGTAGAAACATTTAAAGGCTCTAAATTATTTGGAAAGTTTAGAGAGTTTAAGCTTTTGAAACAGGAAGAGAAGCTATTTGCGGGTATGTATTCAGTGATTCTGCTAAAAATGTCTTGACTAGCTACTTCACCTTGCATTGCCTCAGTGTCTGCAGGAAACTGGAAAAATTATTTGCCTTTTTCCAAAGATGCTGAGAAAATTACTGCTGAAAGGTGAGCAATTGTGTGAGCACAGGAAAGTCAAGGTTCTTTCCTACAACCTTGCACAGTTATTTAGCATTTCTCATAGATGCAGATATTATTTGCTGTCTGTGTTAGCTATTTCTAGTCTTTGAAAAGAAGCCAGAATTCTTTAAGAGTCACTGCTTTTTCTGAGCTGATGCTGGCTCTTTTGCCTGAGGAGTATTTGAAATCTGCCAGAATGCATGTATTGTCAAAAACAGAAATTGAAAACCCTATACAGGATCTGCTGCCCCTGTGAGTTATGAGCTTTCCCAAGTCATCAGGGAGAAGAAATGCCTGCTCTTGTTGTCTGCAAGAGCTGTGGATGGACAGAGGCAAAAGAAATCCCTCTCCCTCCTCCCCCCTTTCCCATCACCACGCAAAACTCTCTCTTTGGGTGGAAAGAAGCTTTTGAAACAGACACACACACATACACACACAAACGCTTTCCCAGTGACCTGCCTGCTTCTAGCTGTCCCTCCTTCCTTGGGAGCTGGAGCTGCTGAGACACCGGAGTTGGGGAGATCCCATCCCCTCTCTGCAGCCCTGAGACCAAATGAATAAAGTGAACAAGGTTTTGAAGATCCTTAAGAAGTCATCGAGGAGAAGGAAGAGATGGAGAGAGGAGCTGAGGGTGGAGGAGGAAGGGGAGAGCCAGGAACTCTGTGACCCAGGTGGTTTGTGCCACCTGCACCTCTGTACTGCTGGTAAGGAAACAGGAATGTTCCTACTCACCTTGGGACAATGTGTCTGTTTGATATCCATTGCTTATATGTGACAGGAGAGCTTCCTGTAGTCAGCCACTGCTGTTGTGCTTTTTGTGAAAAATATTGGTGGGAGAAGTGAAAAAGGATGGGAACTGAAATTCCTGGGTCTCCTTTTATAAACCTTCCCTTGCTTGCGTGGGTGGCATTTTGCACATTTGTGAAGTGGGGAGAGAAGGGAATCTTTCTGGAAGAATGGTGCTCCTGAAAGCGTAGGGAGAATGTGTAGCTCATTGAGAATTTTGTTTGATATATGTGGTTACATTTTGAGATATTTAAGCCTGAATGTTTATTCTGTATATTGGTGCAACAGGAAAACAATGTGAAATGGATGAATTTAGGTTGCTGTTTTTCTGAGGGATGTTTTTGTCCACCAAAGTTGGTGTGGACTCAGGTCCATTATATCCATCCTTACCTTCCAAGCAAACAATGCTGTGGCTGTAATATCATTGAAAATGATTCTGTGCTTAGTTTGTCTATAAAACAGCAAAACAAAAGATGCCAGGAACATGAAAAAGGGCCATTTAGAGCATTCACTGACATTTCCCCAGCACGTTTGAGCTTTCTGCTGGGGGCTGTGACCCAGCAGAGGAAAATGTGTAGGTCTGTGCACTTGGCCATCAGGCTCAGCTTCCTTCCTTCTGCATTGCCACTGTCCAAGGGATGTGGAGCACTTACGAAATCACACTTAGGATGAAGCCACATTCAGGTCTAATGTAAGTCAATGCTCTTCTTGCTATCACATTTGGTAGTTTGTTTGCAATAGTATTGTTGTAGCTTTTGTATGTTTTAGAGGCTCACTCTTTTCCGTTCTCACACACCTAATTCTGTTGAGCTGCTTTTCTGACCCTGTCCTGGAGCATCTGATGGCCCCATTCTTGCAGGGCCTTGGGTGGCTTCATTTACAGCTGGAGACCTGGGGCACAGAGGTGTTACTGGACTTGCTCAGGGTTCCATAGACTGGGGTGGGCAGGGGTGGGCACTGGCCTCTGGCCTTGAGGCTGGAGAAAGTGCCATAATGAGCAGCACTGGTGACTGTCCTGCTCTTGGCTTCAGCTTCCAGTTGTCCAGACTTTCACCTCTCTTACCTTCCTAGCTAGTTCAAGAGTCTGAGATGTTTCTGCCACCCTTTTTTCCAGTGAAATATACTCAAATACTTTTGCTTAAACTTTTCATTATATTTCTTACCTTATCTTTAGTAAGGAACTGATCGACAGATGAGAAAGGAAATTAAAACCTGAAAATATTTAGGTATCAGAACGTGAGAAGGCAGCAGAAAACATTAACCAATTTTGACAGTTTGACAGTTATTTCTACTGTTAACCCTGTGTGTATTTTACTTTATCTTTTTAATAGGAAGTTGTCACTGAGAAGGTTCACCCCCAGTCCTGAGTTTCTGAACCTGGGAATTTGGTCCCGTCATGGCTGAGTTTTATACTCAGTCGACTTCCTTCTAACCATCTCATGTAGTGAGCTCTAAGGTGTTGACCTGAGAGATGGAATGTTTTGGTTGTTTTTCATTTATTTGTTTTTTCTTTTGATAAAAAGAATGACACAGATCTTTTGAACCTGTAGTTAATGCCGAGCTGTGTGGGCAATAGTAGTTAGATAGCCTGAGTCCATCTCAGCTGAGTGTATACAGTGGATCTCTCCCTCTAAGCCATGGATTCAGGCTGCTTAGCAGGGAAAGGTGAAGAACTGGTGCTTCTTGACCCAAAACATCCCAAACTTGCATGATGAATTCTCTGGAGAGTCTATTCCTCTCTGTTGATTGTAAGGGAAGTAAAACTGAAGGCTAAGATATCTCTTGTGGGCTGACTTTTATAAGGCTTGTAGGGGTTTTGGGACATGAATGTGTGACTGTCTAAGAATTTTTTGGTTTTATTGCCTGGATATGCTTTAGGTGAAGGGCCCCCTCTTTCACAGTCTCTGCTACTCTGCAACAGTTTGTTAGCCTGAGGCTTTTAAAAAGCTGAACTGATGGCTTTTTTTTTTTTCCTAAATGCAAGACGGGTAGTGGGTTAGTGCACTTCTGCTGTCCGGGCAACAGTGATAGAGATGGATTGACAGAAAAAAAAAGCAAAGCATCAGTTAAGGCAAATGGGGAGAAAAATAGCGCATTCCTGCAGTTGGGTTCTGTGCTGGCAGTTATTCCAGCCAGTTATATCTGCACAATAAAATGTAAATGAATGCAATCATTTATTTTGGAGCCTGGAGGCCTAGTGGTATGAAAAGATAAGCGAGCATTTCCCATTGTTTATTTGGTGGGGGTGGCTCTTCTGTGTCTGCTACTGTCTCTCTGATACCTTGGCAGCATCTAAATGTTGCCTTTATTATTAAAAACACATATATGGGAGTCTAATATCTGAAACGGATTAGTGTGGTGTTTACAGAAGCGTCAGCCAGCCCCCACTCCCTGCAGGCTCTCAGCGTTTGAGTTCCTTCTGCAGGAGCAGTGCACAGGGAGCGGGAATGGCAGCAGCTGGCTGAGGACTGGGGAAAAGCAGGGACACGAGGCAGGGAGTGATGGGTCTGTCACGTGTGTGGCTGTCGCTGGTCAGAGGGACGAGCAGGAGGGACTGGGAATCTCCAGTGAGCTGGTTCTCTGGAGCCTGAGGAGGGGGAACAAAGGGAGGGTGGAGAACAATAGGACACGACAGTGGCATTGGGATAATCTCTGATCCTATTTAGGCATATTTAATTGGCCTGTCAGTTTTTCACATCTCATGCATTTTCATAAGGATTCTTCTTTGCCTCTTGTTTTATCTTCTCGTAGCTCCTTGGATTTCCCTGTGGACAGTCTCTCTGGATTTCTTTGTTTTGTGTCCCCCCCTTTCCTACTGTAAAGCAGCACTGCGTTGCCTGGCTTTGTGGTGTCTAAGCAGAAATACAGATTCAGCAAAGGAGCTGTTTGGGAAAATCTCGTGTTATTCTCAACAAAGAGAGAAATTTGGTATAGGGGGGGTGATTGTCAGTGGCCTAAACATGTGTGCCATCTATCACAGCTCTTTTTGCACTGGTCTAGGGCTCTGGATATAAACCTACATCCCAACCATGTGTAATGTTATGGGGAATTAATTTTTTTCCCCTCTGGTCCCTCTGAAAGCTAAGATACATTTATTGTTATGATTTTTTACCCAGTATTGGCTACCTTAAAAATACAGAGCTGCTGAACTTCTGGGTTATGTAAATTCATTCAAAGGGATGTTGCTCAGCCTTTCAGATCATCTCTGTTAAACTCCTACTCTTTCATTCCTCAGTGATGCCAGACCTAGTTGCTTCATCCTCCCACAAGAAATCCCCCAGGCACATGATTAAAACCAAGCCATCCTTGTAAAGTCGCTTGCCGAGCTTGCCAGAATTGCTAGTGAATTTCTTGTGGCTTTGAAGTTCACAAGTACTGGGGCTTGGAGGGGCGTGAGGACCCACAGAGGGGCAGCCCTGGCAGGCAGAGGAGATCAGAAGCTGCAAGCATCCCTGATGGGCTGCTCTCAGAACTGGTCTTGTCCTACCTGATCCCTGGGCTGAAGACAAACATCTTTAGATATCAGAGTGGTTCTAATTCAGAAGGGGGCTGCACCAATAAGAGTCTAAAACTGCATGGCCAGGCTGTCCAAAGGATTTGGATGCTTTAGGAAATCATGGGCAAAACTCATGAGAAGGGTAGCCCAGACCTCCAGCAGGGGCAGAGATGGGAAGAGCTGCAGTTGGTGGTGGAGGCCAGGGATAAGCATCTCCTACTTTGGAAGAGGCCCCTCTACCTCATGTCTGCAGAAGCACAGCTGCCATAAAACCCTCTGTGTCCCATCAGCGGGGTGGTTTTCACAAGGCTTTTATGTGTTTTGTGATGACAGCTTGGTTTGTGGCAATTTATTGTCCTGCAGGGTTGTCTTCTCTGTTTATATCTCATGGGTCTCATTGTACAGCAGTAAATCATTGCAAAGCTGATAGTTTAGTTTTCCAGCCTTAAATTCAAATGCTGGAAAAAGAGATTTGTTTATTCCTATGCCTCTGTTCTTCGAATGTGGCTGTTCATAGAGCTCTGTAGCCCCTAGGTGTGAGGATGATGTTTGGTAAAAGCAGTGGTGACTTAAATAGTGTGAGGAACCTCTAAATAAATTTTTATATGGGATTGCAAGAGGTGAAGTGATTTGGACAAGACTGCATCAGGGAAGGTGGAGAAACAGGCAAGGGAAAGAGATCGTTTTGGCAGAGCATTGGCACAAGGCTGAGTCTATGTGTGCTGCACTGTCTGGTCAAGGCTGTGATCTGGGGATGGTGCTGGAGCACTGAAAGCAGCAGTCAAGCAGCTGAGGTTAAACCTCTGAAGGTCCTGGGACAGCACTGAGACCTGGCACTAAGTGTTCTGCTAGTGAGAGCAGTATTGTTGCTGGTAGAAGGGAGAAAACCTAGAGTGGTGTGGCTCTGAAGAAGTCAGGGTTAATAGCATCGAGGCTGGGATATTTGTAGATAAAGGCAAAGGATCCCAAGAAAGCCACGGGCTGGAGACCCTAATAATCCTCTCTCCGCCTGTGCCCTGCGGTGGTGAGCGAACTGTAAATGAAGCAGTTATGAGCAGCTCTGCTCATATCACAAGATATAAACTGGTCTATTGAGCAAGAAAGAGTTGCCCTTTTTTAACCTTTCAAAGTGATTTCCCTTGTGGGGACCAGCAGAAGGAGAAAGCTGTGCTTCCTGACTGGAGTCGGGTGCCCTTTCAAAGCCCCAGCAGCTCCGATCTCCCTCTTTGCTAAGGGCGTTGGAGCTGCATTATTTATAGCTCCTCCTGGGCACCCCACTCACACGTCCTGCAGTGCCCATGGAAAGGGGATTGCTGGCATTCACTGGAGATTCAGAGGTGACCAAAAGCTCACAAATGGTTATGGTCTCTCTTAACTTCCAGCAAAGATAATTGTACAGAGAAAGCTTTTGATCAAACAGATTCAGTCCATTGTAACCAAACATAAATTTTGCTGAGAATATATTCTGTTTCAACATTTTCAGCAATTAAACTCTTCTACATTTGGACTGTTTGGTGCTAGAAATTAATTAGTTGACAATATTCTCTTTAGAATGAAGACAAATGTTTTTATGTCTTTGCTGAAGGCTAATATTTGCAAAAAGAAAAAGAAAACTAGATGAGTTCCTTAAATCTCTTTAATCTTGTTCTGATAAATATACTTTCTTACTGTTAAGTATTCTTTGAATTTCTGTGTGCTTCTTTCTCACATTTCATATAATGCCAAGTCCTAGAGAGTGGGTAAATAAGAGCTGCAGGTCTCAGCTTTCAGAGGACTGGAGTGATCAGCCAATCCAGTCTTTCCAATCTTGGGATCAACTGTAATAAACACCAAGGAAATGAGTGAAAATGTCCAGTGAGACAGACCTTTTTCTTCTTCAAGAGCAAGTATGTGAATGCTCAAATGATTAGAGGTGGCATCCACATCTCACTTACTTATAAAGTAGTTGCAGAAGCTGTGTAGTTCAGTCCTTTTTGCAGCCAGATCTTGAATTTGTCTGCAGATGAGACAAACACAGGTGAACCTGGAGGCCAACAGCTGGATTTCCTAGGGAATCAGAGACACATACTGAATTAGCTTTCAAAATACTCTGCAGCACTTGCTTTGGCAGGTTTTCTGTAGCTGAAAAATAAAAATAAATAAGCAAAGCCAGGCAGCGTAAGAGTTTTAGAAAAATCCAGGCACTGTCCTTCCTCTGATCCATCTGAAGCCCCACTTGCAGGATGCATCAGTGCTGACTTTGGAGCAAAGTGTTCTCACCTCATTCACCTGATGATGGGACCAACCCATTAATAAGGAAATGCAAATAGAGAGTAAGAGTTTCAGGCTCCCTGATTATAAAATGCAGCTTTGACATTGTTTTTAGACATCAACATAAAATATTAGGTATCGACTGAATCACAGCCTTTGTGGAGGGCTGAGTTCGGCATTGATGATTAGAGAAATCAATTTGGCAATTCTGGGATGAGGGAAATGTAGGCTATTGGGGTAGGAAAATACTTCAGAAATGGAGATAAATTAAGTCTGAAGACAGTAGACATGGGAGATGGAGTTCTTAAAGTCTCCCTTGGATGACAAAAATAAATATCTCACTTAGTAGGAAGTATGAAATTGCTGGTAAGTGCTTTTCAAAATATCAGCTGTTGGCCAGATTCAATCCATTATTAATTATGCCATCATGGTGATAATTGTTACAATTTAGACACTTCCCAAACAAATCTCTAGTTAATTAAAGGTGCAGTCAGTTCTTGGAAAAGTGAGCATTGGGCCACCTGTGTGATGGTGCAGCTCTGGGTCTGATAACCACAGGGGCTGGCAAATCTGTACATACTATCAAACGGGGTGAGAAATTCAAGCCTTATGTGAACAGAAAAATGCTTAAAGTAGGAAAAATGAATGATGATTTTTCAGATGGATATGTGGATTTACTCAGGGCTGGGCTCAGTTACCTACTCTGCTGTTGGCTCCCAGTCTAGTGGGTAGGCCACTGATGGGCAAATTTTCTGCCAGAGTAAACTGGTACTGCTGTTTTGCAGATGAAAAAACAATGCCATTTATGTGTGACAGTGGATTTGGTCATTAGATTTGAGGATGGACAAAGATAATTCAACTTGATATCCTGTAAAAACACAGGCCAAATCCTTCAGCCGTGTATCCCTGGCAACTTGAACAAGACGAAGGCAAACCTGGTTGGTTTTCTGGTAGGCAGGCATCTGGTTTTGATTTAAGGAGACCAGAATACAGATAATGTGCTGTTGCCTTCATTAATTTGTTCCTGTGAGTAAAACACCTTTACTGGTATTATTTTGGAAAAAGGCATCTGTCTGTAACAGTTTAAAATGGAGATAATTGTACTTCTCTTGGCCCATTCTTTCTTTACCTCTTCTGCTCAAACCCTACTCAGTGTGATATGGGAACATCTGTACACTGTAGGCAAAATGAACCCCCAGATGAGGTTTCTATAACCAAACAATATTGGTGCAATGTGTTTAATGAGAATAATAAAATTCAAATTCATGGGTCCTTAAGACCTCTTGAACATTCTGCTATTGATTAATAATTGTTTAACTTGAAGCTTCCGATATTTTGCTTAGAAATCAAAGTAGTTGTTACTGGCTGCTAAGTATTAGTAACAACAATTCTACCAGCACAAACACGCTATTTTAAAAGGTACATATGCATCCTAGCATGAGCAGTACTGATTCTGCATGGTTATTTAATTTTTCCCTATATAACATGTTTAAAATGAGGCTGTTTAAATTTCAAAGGTAAGCTGCAGGTTGCATTGACGGCAGCTTTCCTACCGCCCTTTCTGGGGCTGATGGTGCTCTCTAAGTGTCAGATTTGCGTGTTATCTTCAACTGTGTTCACAGTAAAGAACTGCAGCTGGCACTTAAACTGGGGCACAAGAACCTGCTTAAAAGGGAGATGCCTTTTGGCCTTTGGCTTACTAATTCGTCTGGGCTGTTCCTGGCTAATTGCTTCATTAGCACAACAACAATGTAAAATACAGTGAGAAGACTGTTGGGAGTACATACATGAAGGCAGAGCATGACCCCTGTCTAGGCAGGCATCTGCAGTCAGCATTTGCAAGAGCCTTTCATTCTCCCAAGTCAATTGGCAGTCGGGCAAGTGGCAGTACAGCACACGGAGATAAGACTATTTTAATTTCTTGCTTCAGGAGGCTCAGCTGCCTCCTTGGAAAGACTGATGCCTTGTCCATGGATTCACAGATTGAACAAACATACTGTATCATTTAATTATTAAAGGATGGCTTCAGCATTTCCTGGCAAAAGAAACTATGGTCTTAGGCTGAATCCTGGCAACAGGATTGAGGTCCACCTGCAGGACCACTCTTCTTGCTGTGGGCAATAGGCAGTACCACTTTGGTCACTACTCTTTGGGATAATACAGCTCTGCTAAACCCATTTCCAAATGTCAGCTGATAAAATAGTCATAGTAGGAAGAAATGTATATGAGTAATACTGATAGGCATCAAGCTGGAAGCTCAAGAAAGGAACATGGAGGTGAATGCTTAAATTAGTCATCTTCTTAGCTCTAGGACATATCTCACATTGCATTCACCCACTTGAATTGCAGAAAATTGCCCCAAAAATCTTCTGTGTGCAGCCTTCCTGCCAATCTGGGGTGTGAGTTATGAAGAGGAAAAAAAGGAAGACATTGTCAGCACAAATGGTGCTTACACACGGCTACATTCCTGGTCTCAGCAAATGCAATGGTGAGAACTAGGAATTCCTCCAAAGAGCCTCTTGCAGCTGGTGCTACAGAGGGTTGAGGGTCTGGAGAAGTTCTAATTCAGGGGAAATAATTGCATGTAGCTGAAACTTAAACATGGCATTCCTCATGAAGTGTCCTGGTGAGTTTGTAAAAAGTTGCACAGGATATTCAGAGTGTGTGTCAGAAAAGGTGCCCGTGGATGCAGAAAATAAGAACTTTCAAAATATCAGGGGTGAGGGTTAATGACTGCAGCCTGCCTTTTTTGCTGAACACACTTTATGACATACTGTCACCTGCATAAGTTATTGTCAGGGTAATTACACCTGATATTGCTACATTAAACTTCCCCCTCCCCCCCGCCATGTTACTCTGTTGGAGGCTGTGGCTTTGCACAGGGAAAGCTGTAGCCATGCTAATTAGGATCAGGCAAGGTACTTGTAAAGCATAATTTAGACCATTTCCTTTTGGGAATTACCTACTCACGAGCGTGGTTCCAGTGAAATTATTCATTGTTCATGCTGTCACAGAATCATTTATTAAGGGTAATCAGTTAAAGCAGAACAGGTGTCAATGTGGGCAGAACATCTTCTTCCAAACGTCCCTTATTGACAATGTCAATACACGAGGAGAAACCACTTCAGTTTGGCTTTGCTGAGCTGCCAGTTTGACCCCCCCAACTCGAACTAACAGCATTTGTTAGCAGTGTATTTGATTTTACAGACTGCAAGAGGCAATAAACTTGGAGCCTGGGGGAGGGGTGAGCCCCTTCTGGCTGCCCTGGTCCTGCTCTGCTTTCCACAGTGGATATGGGTGCTTCTGTGGGAATTCATATGCCAGGAAGGAGGGCTTCATCCCCAACAGATAGCAGCCAGTGAGTCTGTGGGATACCTGAATTTTATAGATCAGCTCATCCTGCCTTTGGTTCGAGGCTTACTGTATTGGATTTGTTGTTTCAGCATTGATCCCGCTTGCTTATGTAAGGCAGACTTTTTGTCTCCAAATGCTTTAATGCCACAGTTGGCCAATGTTACTTGCTTCTGTGACTCTCAAAGAGCTCCCAAGCTCTTAGGGGGAGATCTGTTGTCTGTTAATTGCAGTAGATTATCTTAATATTCACTATGGCATGAAAGTTTTTGAGAGATACCTTCAGATTTTTGTTGGCCAGTCTGTTTGATATATTTTTGCAGGACAGTAATCCCACAAAATCTATATGTACATATATACTCATATCCTATTTATGGAGAAAAATCATCTGTAGTGAACTTTGTTTATATTGCTTTCTTTCTAAATGGAAGGTGTACGCTGGTTAGCCAGTTTAATGTGGTCTGATCTACAGCGATGATAAAAAGACTGTTAGCCCAGTATCTGGAAATATCTGGTTTTATTTTTTGCAGACAATGTGCAAATACCAGAAGAAAAGAAGAGGCTGCCTTTCCATATAAATCTGCATTTTTTCTCCCCAGAGCCCGTTTTATGGGTTTGCCCACTGACTGTACTGATAGTCATTGAAGCACATAAAAAGTAATGTAGGAACATCCTTTAAACTAGTGAAGAGAAGATGAAAATAATCAGAACAAATTCACAAAGGCAGTATTGTCAGTATTTGTAACATTAATACATTCAGCCATAACTGCACCTGTTAGTAAGGAAATACTGCCTTCTAAAATGCATTTTAGTGCAGTGTGTAATTTTCAGGATATGTATCAGACATACAGGATTTTGCTTTATTATTCCCGAGGAAGGAAACAAACTGTATGGCAACTTCAAGGGAAAAATGAACTAATTTAATGTGAGCTCTACTCTGAATAGTTTCTGCTCCTTTAATTTTGTTCTGATACATATTTTAAAATGTTTAGTTGAATAGAAAGCTGGTTTTTTTCCTTGCCATTTCTACACCGGTTGCTGTTATAGAAAAAGTGTAATCATTGTCAGACAGATAAACACAGCAGCACATACATATATTCTGAATACTGAATATTCATTAATCACACTGTGCTTTGCTTTATTTTTTCTGAAACTTGGAGTATATTTTCACTATCCTCTTGCATTATTTGCAATGGTTTCTATGGCTTGGCAGAGCCACTTCAAATACTAGACATGATAAATGGTAATAGATTTCCCATTATACAAATGCTTTTTTATCCTCTTAGTTTAATTGCTGCATTTCTCACTCATTCTATTGTGCACTCTTGATGACCAGTGTCCCCACAGTCATTTCCTGAGCTGAAATGAGGATTAGATTTATATATGGGAGAGCAGAAACCACTTTTATTTCAGTATCGAAGAGAAACAGCTGTGTTTTGTTTTCAACTGGAATTTCCTCTAAGGTAAAACCAATTGTCTTGGGACATCCAGGCAATTCCCCTGGCTAAAGGAGTTCTCTGAGACTCTTGGAGGAGGGTAAATTGGATCATAATATTCAGGTTTAAGTCAGGATATGCTTAAATTCTGGTGATGAACCTAGAGAGAAGATGAAATGGTACGGTTCCTCTAGTCTTATTTGTAGACTGGTACTTCAGCATCATGAAAGCAGGGAATATCTGGTGCAAAATGATATTTTAATTGGAAAAAGAGGATAAGATCCTCTGCTACAGCTCCACTGAAATTAATTGGAGATATTACTGGCCTATGCTCAGTAGATGGGAGAGAAGAAAAAGCAGCCTCAACAGAGCAAGCAATTTTGCATGGGGGACTGGGAGTCAGCTCTCAGGCTATCTCAGAAATTGAACATTTGGGGTCCAACAGCCCCCAAGTGCTCAGGCTTTTCATCTTCTGTACAAGGCTTTGAATACATACTTTACATCTAAATTTATCTGTGGTTAATACACATGTACACACTTGTCAATGCTTTCAACTCTATATAATTTTAAAGAAAATAAGATGGGGGCAGGAAGAAAATCTCTTGTGTTGTTACATCAAGATTGACCTTGAAAGTACTGAGGGTTTATTGAGTTTTGAGGGTCTGTAATGGGAATTCTTAAATTTGGAATTCGGTGTTAGCTCTCTGGGATTGCCATCTGTGTGTGCTGCTAACGCTTCTACACATCCAGAGCAGCTCTCCATAGCCCTTTCCCTGCTGGAAAGTTTTCTGGGTCAGTCTGTGTTGTTTTCCTTTGGTTCCAAATTTATACCTCTGAGTCTGAATTTGCAAAACTGTTCCTGTGTCCTTCCAGCCTAAAAAGTGGGAGGGTAACCCTGGTGACTAAGTGCAAAAACTCAGTGGCAGAGCATTGCTGAGATCAGGCGCTGGAGGTGAATTATTCTGTGTCATGTCTCTAAAGGGACTCCTGGAAAGCCACAGTGTGTCGTTTCCACAGACCAATGGCTGCAGGCAGCGAATTGCAATCTCCAAAGTCATCTGTGGGATCAGCAGAAATGCTGGCTACAGATAAACTCCCAGATGTCCATCTATTGAGGGCAGCCTTTAGCCCTCAGGTATTGATTTAGTAATGAAGCTTTCTTCTACAGATCCTGAGTTTCCCTGTGGGTTCCTGGAAGGCACCTCTGAGCTCCCCTGGGAGCATGGTAAGAAACAGTTGAGAACCATTACTGCTGTAGCGTGAGGTCCCATAGAGAGAGAGGGAAGAATATTGTGCTTATTCAGCTGCTGGGAGAGGCTCAGCTCAGCAGAAAAGGTCAACTAAAGTGCTACTCCCAGTGTGATTTGGTCTAAAATTTGGATGAAAGGGAGTAGTAACATATTGGTCAGGCAGAGTCCTCAGCAGGTGTTGTTCTCCAAGAAGAATGTGGGGATGAGCAGGGTTGGACAAGGAAGGCAGTGAGACTTTTGTGCCATCATGAGCCCTCTCTGAAGTCCTTCCATGAAAAAATAGTGTGAAGTTTGTTGGGGAAGTTGATGTTCAACATGTGGTTTATGGGATGGTGGCTTTTCTCCTAGGTCTGAATGACGCTGTCTGTCAGTGGTTTCTATAGACACAAAAAGCTCTTTTGCAGAGAAGTTTCTTTAGCAGGACTTGCCCCGCTGGAGCTGTTACCAGCACAGTCCCACTGTATTTGTGCTGGTGTTGGGTTTCTGGTGAACTGTTCCCATAAAATTGAGGGCTTTTATCTCCTTTGCTCTGGTAATCTCTGGATTAGCTTTCTGGTGAAGTGCAAGCATGCACCCGTGTGTGCTAAGGAATAATCTTACTTTGTAAATTAATATGTTAATGTAGTACCAGATTCCCAGCTCTTAACAGTGGGAGACTGGTGATAGGTTTAAAACATCAATGTGTGATTTTATTCATCTGGACAAGATAACAAAACAGCCCCGCACTGAAAGTACTGAAAAGGGTCTGTGCTCCCTCCCCCCAAAACCCCTTCCCTCTCACTCCCTCTGCCACTGCCTAAAGCTCGACTCTATTTCACAGTAATCATACATTAATTTCGAGCCGGCAGCCCCTCGCAGAGCCAGGCAGAGGTGCGGAGGGAGCAGCGGCACAGAGCCATGTGAGCGCAGCGCTGGAGGCTGCAGGAAGATGTTCGCTGTCTCGCTCAAGTGCCGGCTCGGGGTGGTGAGACGGAGGAGCAAAGGTATGGTCAGAGCGGAGCAGCTCGCTCCTGCCTGCGAGAGGGACTTGGAGGGCTCTCACTTCAGCATTTACTTTTCCTTAGCTGGGCAAGAGGAAAAAAGCTACTTGGTCTGTGATTGATTCTCACCCTCTGTGCATTGGCAGACAGGAGTAGGATTATTTTAATTTCTTGCATGTCCTATATTTTTCAGATGCTGCATTTTTTTTTTTTTTCCCGTAGACTCTGGATTTTTTCTCTATTCATCTGCCATGGTTATTACTGCAGTAAAGCAGATTTAGGTGTGCCTCAGTCTCACAAGGTTTCCCTCCTCCCATGTGGGAGCTGTTACTTTTCAGGGAGAATCACTTGGGTGCCGGACTCCACCAGACGGTTAGGGAGTCATGGTGCCTATCCCTCCCCACACTCCTTCCAGAAGGGGAGTGGGTTGAAAGGATGAGAAACCTGGCAGGATAATGGGGAGAAAATCAACTTCTAGAAGATGTGAGGAACAGTAGTATTTTTTTTCAGAGCAAGTTAATCTGAGACAGGACAGTTTCTGTACTCACCATCCTGCAGTGTTGCATGTGATCAGAAGTGAAGAAGTTTTGTGGTGCTGGACTGTGATCCCAGGGTCCCTCGCCCCCAGTTTTGCTGTGCGAGTGTTCGGAGGTGTCTGCACTCCCGGCTCACGGGGTGTGCTGCAGCCGAGGCTCGGTCCCGCTGCTGTTGCCTTTGATTTCTGGGAGGTTTGCATTTTAATGGAGCCTGGAGCAGATCTCACCGCTGGGAGCTCGACTTCCCTGTGCAAGCCCTTCCAGCCGGCGGCACTCCTGCAGCAGATCAAAGCCCTTTGCTGTTAAGGAAGATGACCCGCATTTTTATAGGGACCTCTAAAGCAAAACAGCTTTTAGGGGCTCAGTGTAACTCGGATGCTATTGATTCCAGACTTCACTGAATGCATAAACTCAGCTTTTAGCCTCACTTTAGGGGAGAGAGACTTACATGCTGATGCAGGGATCTGTGTGCTGACACACAGAAACTGTCAGGACCGGCAGGTACAAAACTTCGGTAGCAAAAAAAGAGGCCTGAACACAATGCACAAGTTTGTGATGTGGATGGGACCTTAAGTCTAGGGTGCAATTTTTCCATGTGCGACTTGCCTAGTAAATAAAAAAGTGTTTGCTCCGATCAAGGCTGCAATTCTATGGGGCAGACGTGAGTAGAGAGCAGGAGCCTGAGGGCTGCTTCACTTGACATGGATTACTGGGGTGCTAAGAGAGCAAGGGAGCACGTGGGCTGTGATTGCCCCGCTGTGCTCCTTCCTCAGCTCTGTGCACAGGCAGGGAGATGCTCTCTTGTGTTCTTTGCTGCACACAAGGGCACGTTCACCCTGGGGTTACAGTCCTGCTGTGGCAGCCTCAGAGCTGAACTTATTTCAGATGTATGAATTTATATCTGGTGTCACTTGCCTTAGACAGTTTATCCTCATGCTTCTATGTTTCTTTGCCTCCATGGTTTGGAGGCTTCATGGGCTTGTCTCTGCACTGGAATGAGTTTCATGTTTGCAATCAAACAGGGTGGCACAGGCAGGATTTCCACCTTCTAGAGTGATGCCTGGAAGTGTTTGGATCAAACGCAGCCCTGGAGTCCCTTTTTCATTGGCAGATGCCAGGAGAAGATCTGGTGCCTTATTAGTTTTTACAGTTCTTTTTCCCTGGCATGCTCTTTTGCTAAATATCCTTAAGGAATTGGCAATAGTGTTGGAACATGAGGGGTTTTTCTTCTGCAGTTTTCCAGGAAAGTTAGGAACACCAGGCAGAATTAGTGCATTTGTGCCTGCAAAACACTGAATATGCAGCCTGGGATTGTAATGAAGGTAAAAATAATGCTGTACTACCTGATAAAGTTTTAGTGGCTTTAGTTGAAATATTTAGAATTGACTTAGATCACCTGCATTTCTTAGTGACAGATTTAAATGTGAGAATTGCTAATCCAATGCTAAATTTTACTGCTTTGATCAAGGATTAAACTGAGCTGGAAGTGGCTTTTGGGACTTGAGCTTTGAAATGAACAACCAGAGAGAGAGATGTTGTTACTTGTCTTCAGCATTTGGGGACAGATGATGTTTAAAGAACATCCCCAAAAGATTGATCAAAAATAAATGATGCCTGGGCACTTTGGTACCAGAGCGAGCCCATCATGACTGGGCAGCAACCAAGGACGGGAGCTGCTATAAATTATGTTTGTGGGTAATGAAACTGCTGCATTTCACATCTGTAGATGCTCAAAAGCTCATTAGCTATCTGTTGCATTCTAGGAGATGGTCAGGCCATTATTTGACACTAAAAATTCCCACCACCTTTTGAAGAGAGAAAGGAAGGCATGGCAAAAGTGTGAAAGAGAGTGGCAGATACCCCAGCCCAGGTATCTGTCTGTCCTGTGGTCCAGGTGTTTATGACCCGGTGTCCCAAAACCATGCTCTGCCTGGCACTGCAGGTGGATGGTTGCTTAGGGGAGACTCCTCTGCTAAAGTGGATTTTAATTAATTGTAAGGTTAGGTGTTCAAATCTCAGCTATGGTGGCTGCTGTTAGTTTTGTGTAGTTTTAACTTTAAACATCCTCTTAGAAATGGGGATTGATCCCCCCATATTAATTGCTACTCACTGTTTCAAAACAGACCCCTTCCCCCAACTTTCTGCCTTCTGTGCTATTTTCTTTTCCGTCCCTCAAACTCTGCCTGCTCCTCCCCAGCTAATCCCCTCGCTCTGGAGAGAAATTCTTGCTGTCAGTCCTCTTGGATTCCTGCTTTCCTTCTCTTGCTGAGCCCTTGAGCTTTTCCTGGCATGAGGAACATTCACAGTTAATCCACCAGGCATTCATCTGTTTGGCTGGGGCTGGCAGCACTTCCCTGCCCACAGCTCTCAGCTGTCTTTGGCCAACATCAGCTCATACAGCCATAGGGCTCCTCAGTCCTCTTCAAGGACTCTTGATCCTCTGCAGAAGGTGCTACTGAAGACCCCCAAGGAACCTACCGTCACTTGTCCAATACAAGAAATAAACTTTCCTCAGTATTAGTGTGTTTTTCCATTGGAAAAGCGAAAGGATTTCTGTCTGGTCATGCTTGTCATTCAGCTGAGCTCAAATGGGACTGTTTGGGGAGGGATGGTTGGTGGTTGCCTGCCCTGCTAGCCCCCAATTACTGCAGAAAATCAACTGTATTTTATAAATAAGTAAACAGAAGCAGAGGAGAGCTTAAATAATTAACCAGATACATGTGTCAGACTGAAAAGTAGCAAATGAGGCAATTCAAAGGTGTTCTCACTGTTTCCCCTGCTTTCCAAAGCCTGCAGCCCAAGGGGAGGGGGGATGCTCTGCAAGAGCTGGTGAGACCAGCAGCTGCCTGAGCAATCAGTAGCACACACCAAGAGGCCTGGACCCCACTGCCATGGCAGAAGAAAAGCTTGGTTACTTGGTTTGAGACATTCAAGCTTAAAACAGGTTTATTTTTGTCCACTCTAGTTTCTCCTAGTGTGTGGTGTGAATGATGTAATGAAAGTAATTTTGCTGTTCCTTTGTCAAAAGCTGTCATCTGGAACATGCCAGGCATCACATCCTGCAAAAGAAAATACATGTTCTGCTTTCCATTTACACACCTCTGTGTTTTTCAGCCTTTTAAGCTTCACCGAGTCATGTTTACTACTTTATTTTTTGGACTAGATGCTTTCTCCTGTATTTTGTTCTTCCTCTCTTGTGTTTGACTGGGAACTGAGAAAATAAATAAGCAAAGGAAGAACACCCTGAAAACCCCAGGGATAAACTAGAAGAATATGTTCAGAAAAACTGTCATACAGAGTGAAATTTTCAATAAATAACCAGTTTTAGTTCAGCAGCTTTTATAGTGAGACCCAGATTTTCAACGAATACCACATTTAGGCATGTAGGCATCATTGTCCCTTAGATGGAAGTTACTGCATCCTGTTCAGTGTGGAAAGATGTTTGGTTTTTTTTCCATGTTTTTATTGAGAACAGTGTCATGGGAATCAATCCCAAGCACTGGGAACATGCTCTTGTGCCACTTCACCTTGTTTGCTGTACAGCAGTATTGCATTGTAAAGCGTCCTGGCTGCGTTTCATAGCAGGGAGTGTTGCTGCAATTGGGTTTCTGTCACAAAAAGATTTGCTCACTTCAGGAACACAAGAAAAGTTTTGGGTCTCTGCTTGGCAAAGCAAAAAAAGAAAAAAAGGGCAAGCAGGCAAGCTGCTTCCATCCTGTGGTGTGGTGCCAAGACCAGAGCACCGCACAGCGATGTGAGAGAGTGAAAAGTCCTGTGGAGCTTCTACTCCTGGAGGACACAAGCATTGTCATTACTGTACTTATCCTCCAGGCCCAGAGCAGCCAGCAAAACAAAGCAGATGGGCAACCAACACACAGAGAAACCAGACTCATCCCCAAAATGAAGCTGTGGTGCAGAGATTGAGCCCGGGGTCTCAGAAAGCTGAAGCCAAGTGCAATGTTATAGCCCTCGCTTGGCCACCTTTTCTTTAGGACGATTGCTGCCTCCTAGGATTTATCCTTTGAAACCTGCCTGTTTCAAAGCAGAAGGCATCTTGGAGGTGTTGCCGTGAAGATTTATGGGGCTGTTCCTGCTGCAGCGATGAAAACCAGGCGGTGGTGAACACAGGAAACTCCCTCAGCCCGAGCCACTGAGCTGGCAGTGGCTGTGATTCCTTGTCTGTCAGCGTGGCTACACTTCAGCCCTTTCCATATCTCATTAATAACTCATGACTGGGCATGTTTTATTTATGTCTCCAAATGAAGCTCATTTTTCAGCCTGATGCAGTAGCATCCCAGGTGACTGTCACCTGCTCTGAGCACTGTGTGGCTCCTTCAGCCCTAGCTCATCCCTCATCTTCCTCCAGGCTCCAGCAGCAGAGAGGATATTGATGTCTTAGGGGGCTAATTGAATGAAAAAAGCCCCTAGCAGCCCAGAGGCAGGTGATAAATCCTTGCAGGGAAAGCAGTGTGCAAGACAGTGTGTCTGACCTGCTGGAAAGGTACAGCACGTGCTGGAATCCTGTGTGCAAATCCTACCCGGATCCCACCTGTGCTTTGGTTGGAACAGGAATGAAAGGCCACCCTGCCTTGCTGTGGATACCTTACACAAGGGCAGTAGCACTGGCCCTTTGCTGTGCTGCACAGGGAGTCCCAGGCTGCTTCTGGAGTGGTTTGGAAAATCTGGGCCTGGATTTTGACCCTGCAAAAATCACAAGGGGTCAAATCCTTATGCTCCTTGTGTGTATCCATTCATCCTTTCTGTTTTGCATATAAAACCATGTGGGGCTTTTGGGGGTGTTATTAAAGCTAAAAACAGGGACTGGGGACTCTGTCTCACACCTTCCCTTTATGTTGCTGTGATTAACAATTTGTTGTGCAGGTGATTTTACTGGGCATTTGTTTTCTCTATGACAACTACTCCAGCTGTCTCGCTTGAGAAAAGTCCAGGATGGTAAGAACAGGTGCCTATTACTGATCAGGGCTTGTTTATGTGGATGGATTTGCCCACTGGATGCAGGGCATCACCCATCACCCTCTGTCCCATGTATCCCCTGGCACAAGGACATGCCACAGTGACACGTGGGCAGCCCCTGAAGCTGGGAAGTGCTGCTGATTTGCATTTCTGGCTTGCAAGCTCAGACAGGCATTTTTGGAGAAAAAAGAGTAATTCCCTTAACTCAGATGACATTTAATTTCCTTTGTCATAAAGAAGAAAACCAGGCCTTGAATTTGGAAAGCTATAGAAGGTCCACGAGGTCACACTGGCCTATCTGCAGAGTGTGTGAGTGAAGGAAATGCAAATGCACATGGTACTGTGGTTTGATAGTTGTCATTTAACTATTTTTAAAATAAAATCCAGTTGACCGAAGTTGTAAGATGCAGGGTCAATAGAAACAACATTAAAAAATATTATTTCAGAATTACCATCTTGCTGCTTATAAGGTGTGTCTGAAGTTTCTTTTTTTCCATTGTGTACGTGTCACCAGAGAGGGTTTGGATGTTACAACCATGGATCTAAAGAAAGTTGTTTTCCCTGTTTGTCACTGAGCTACTTTCCTCTTGACTCCATTCCTTACATACAGCTATGAGATGTTTTTGTCACAGTCTTCTAAGTCAGTGAATAATACAAAGCAGCTTGGAAGGCAGCATTTAAAACAGATGAGGAAATATCTTGATCTCCTATTCCCCTGCACCTGTACAACTTTTTATCCACATCATTTCTTCCCTCATGTACAGGCATCTGACTTTGCATACTCACGGAGATGTGCCAAATCACAATTCTGCATTTATTTTGGAGCTGACAGGGAGTCTGCAGTGGGCCTGTCTGGAGGCCAATCTGCTCCAGTGTCTCAGGGCTGTGTCAAGGAGATTGTATTAGCTTCTCTGCTCTCTCAGTGTGGCAGTAAGTACTTTCCTTTTAATTGTAAAAATCCACCTCAATTTGACAGAATTGAAAGTCTAAAATCACCCCATGGGCACCCTCAGTAAATTCTGTGTGATGCTGTTTTCCCTCCTCATCAAAGTCTTAAAATTCATGCTCCTACCAGGCTGACCTGTGCCTCCAGTGTGACATCTGGAACAAGACAAAATTATAATCCTGTATCAGTAAAAAGGAATCTTTTTCTTTAACTTCTTTCTTCTATATTCACCTACAAAAATATATTCTTTAAAAGTGCTAGAAAGGCAGGAACTGAAGTTATCTACAGACTGATGTTACTAGTATGGGATGTTTTATATACTTGCTGGCAGATCTAGGCTTTCTATCCTGTCTCAGTGTAAATACCTGGTAAGGAAGTAGGTTTTAATTTCATACTTTGAAGGAATTACTTTGAACAGTAATGGATAAAACAAAATGAATTTATTAACTAGCAAATATTTTAACAATGTATTGCAGAAGAGTAAGAGTACAAAAATAATGTGAAGTGAGGTTTCAGCATTCTGGCTCTGGTGGAGTCCTGAGATGATAAGGCCACATATTGGCAAGGTATAAAGGTCTGTATTTTAATTTTGTATTTTTGTAGTCTGGCCAAAGAAGATGTTTCCATGAATTACAGACACAAACAGAAAGCTAAACAACACTGACTTTTGCTGTAGGCTGAAATTACGGTAATTTTTCAATTACTTTCAACAAATCTGGTGGCCACCAGCTGTTCTCTTAATGCAACTGTTAGCTAATAACAAGAAATGCTTCCCTAGCTTTCTACTCCCTCCTGGATATGTTGTGCTGGCTCATTTAGCTCAGTTAAAAGGAGTGGTCTGTCTCCTTGCAGTGTGTTTGGAGGGGGTCTGAACAGGATTTCTCTACTCACTTTTTACTCTGTTGCATGAGCTGCTTACACCCCACCGTACTTAGAGCAAAGAAAATAGCAGTGTGTGCCTCATCCTTGGGTCTAAGTCCTTGGGAAAAAAAATCTTCTTTTTTTTTAATATGGGCTTATAAAAGCTTTTCTGTAAATGTGCTGTGTTGTGCATTTGAGGCTCACTAGGTCTGACGTGCTGGAGTTAGGGCTGTGTCCTTGCCCAGGCTGGCAGCCTAGCGCTGAACTCTTCTCCTCTTCTTGGTTTCCCTCAGCTCCTCAGGGTTATTGTAACCTAGTTTTTTGTGAGCGATTTCCTTTCCTCTCTGTTCCAATTGCTCTTTTTGCTTTACGGAGTACAGCCAGATTAATCATACAAAGCCATGGGAATCAACAGCAGTGTGTAATTCAGGGCTTGATAACTGACTGGGGGGGGGGCACAAGGGAAGGGTTGTGCTCTTTACAAAATTGCCACATGATATGTCAATCCCCAGGACATATTTCTGTGTTTCCTTTTTTACAATCTATTTCAGGAAACACAAACCAAAAGGAAACTAAGTGCCTTTTAAAATAAATGGTCTGTCTTTGCAACCTATCCGCCCCTTCTCATCCGAGTGCGTTGGAGTGTAGCAGAACAGTCATGAGATAATGTTTTCTCCTCATACACACTCTTTTTTCCACTGAGAAAACATGCCTGAGCAGAAAATGAATGCTTTGGGCAATTGTCCAGAATCTTGCAGTGGGTTGCTTCATGCTATTGCTGTGTCTGTGCTGCTTGGAGAGATCAGCATGCATTGCACTGGGGCCAAATGCCAATTACAGAATAAAAGTGATTACAAACCAGCACTTGGTGAGGTATCTGTGTGAGCATAATTTTCACCGAGGTACCTCAGCCTAAACATGAAGTTAGCAGAGGCTCAGCACTGTCTCTGAGAGGATATGGCCTTTTCTCGGCTGGCATGTAACCAAGATGAGGTATCAGCCTTTTTCACTTCAAGCCTTTGCACGTTACGCTGGGGGTTTCCCCCCCTCCCCTCTCTGCTTGCTTATATCTTGTTTTGCTTAAAATACATTTGCATATCTTTAAAAGTTTTGGGAAATCAGGAATGTAGCTGATACCTTTGGCAGTGAGGAAAACAGCATCTTTCTCTCCATCTAATTCCTTCTCAGCTCTACTGCAACCATATAAGTGGTCTAAGAAATGAAGATTAGGGAGTTTTTTAATTAAAAGGGAGAGTCAGAACTCAGAGATGCATGGGATCTGCAGAGTTCTGATGTACCTGCCATTAGAAACTCCTTCGAGAGTCCAGGATGAGCTTTGTAACCACAGTCAGAACAAAAAGAAAGAGACATTTTCGTGAGAAATAGGTATTTGACTGGGTGGTCAGGATACTCACGTGAGCAGAGATCCCAGCTCAGATCCCTGACGTGCCTGATTTAGATCTGCAGTTGGAATTGCCATCTCAGGTTATTTTAGGTTATCAACTATGACATGTACAGCTTCTGTATCATCATAGAAACAACAAAAGAAGTTCTGTTTTTGCAAGACAAAAAAATACTTCCCCACTTGGATTCACTGCCAGTGCAACAAGAAAAGCACAGAGATATGAATCCAGTAACACAGGTCTCTCTTCCTGAAATAATTCTTCCTCTGCCTCTAAGTGAGGGCTCCAAGGGTAAGCATTGTTTTTTCCAATATCTGTTCAGTGATCCCTGCTGGAAAATAAAATAATGTCCAGTTAGTTTACTTTACTAGATGCTGTAGCCATATATTAGCAATACCTGTGGTCTTATATCTCAGAGGTATTGGCAAGGTCTTTTTTTGACAAAATCAATCCTCAACTGATAAAACAGGAAGAAATAACTCCTTTTTGTTTCTATGATGTAGCTGAACAGTCATAAAAATGAGACATTTTCAGAAAGCAAGGAATTTAAATAGCAATAATATGCTGTCTGTGTTCCACCTGTAAAGCAAGCGTTGCTTCCCTGAAGAGCTCATTTCTTATGCATTTTCTTTCTTTGAATCTATTGTCATGTTTTCTGATGAACTCTCTTCCTGCCCTGGAAAGAGCTATTGCTTACAGTTTTGTCTTCAAACAATGAACATAATAATAGATATTAAAATGACTCAAGAAATTCAGGTACTAGAGCATCCACATTTATACATTCCTTTCTGGGAAAAAACCAGGAAGAAATATAGGGAAGGGATAAAACAGACTGATTTGAACAACAAAAAGCATTTCTACCATCCCTCACAGGGAAATTAAAATGATTGTGGCATTTCTGATAAATTTTTATTGAAAAACAGTCAAGAACAGAGCTCTTGTTGAGCAAGTTCAGGCGCTGGCTGGCTGGCTAAGGTGCTATCATTTGGCACAGTGGAGCAGGCTGACTTCAGGTTGCCAGCAGCACAGGAGATGTGATGATGGTTAAAGCCTCTATGGCAGGTGCAGCCTGATTTTGGGAAGCTCAAGGGGTAAAGTAAGCTCTGCACAAGCCCTGACCCTTCAGCATATCTGTATTACTGTGGTTAATACAAATGGATTAGCTGCAGTCTTGGGCTCATGCTCCCAGTCCATAGGGACACACCCAATGAGAGAACAAGAGCTGGGTCCTGTTCCCACTCCTAGGCATCAGGTGAAGCTCAGCCCAAGGACAGGAGGATATCATCAGCCTTTAAATCCCGTTGAAGCTGAAGGTCTCCAAGGGTGGCCTTGGGTCAGAAGGAAGTTTGTTCATGCATGTCCTACTCATACATGGGTCAGAGTCTGGATATCCTCCATGTTCATTCCTTGGGGACCCATTTCAGGTCTGTGCTGCCTCCCCAACACTGCCACAGGGAATATGATTTAGAGCTGTAGTGCCTGGAGGGAGCCCAGTCTGAGCAGTGGGTTGGTGTGTTGGGACCAGTGGCACAACCTTCATTGCTGGCTTCACCCATGGTCTTGGGATGCTGGAGTTTCCAGCACTGGCTTGCCAGAACTCTGCCACACCTAGAGTATTTAAAAAAACCCAACTTTATCTGCTACTTTTGCTGTAGCTTGGGGTAACATGATATTTTCTTTTTCCAACAGTTGCACCACTCTTTTTTTCCTGCACATAAGCATCAAATGCTGTTTGCTGAATATTTCACTTGTTCTTATTTGGGCTGAAGGTTTCTGTTACCACTGGCCCTTAGGGGACCAATTTAGCTGCACTGAACCAGTTTTGGCGTTCAATTCCTTCTTTTCAAAGAGCTGCATTTACACATCAGTTGAACCCTTCATATGCTGGCATCTTCCACACTTCCAGCTCAATGAATGTTTAAAAATGATATGTCTATCCCCCCACACAGATATGCTTCTGCCTTCGAAATACTGGGGGGACATGAAAGTCCTGCTGAGAAGTGGGGGAGATTTTGATGTAAATGATGTCCCGCAAGGGACACAACCTCATTCCAGCTGAGTGAGGTTTTATGCACAGAAATGCAAAATATTCAGCCCATGTATCATTAAAGTGTTGCAGCAAAGCCTCCCCAAGCCAGTGAGTGCCTCAGTAAATACTGAATTGCTGACCAAGTCTCAGTTCTCTGTCCCCACCTGTGCTATGAGATCGGCTTTTACAACTGCAAGCACGTCCGGCAGCATCCTGTTGTTTGTGGGGTTCTTGTCCCTGGTAAATCTTGACCCTGCTGGGTCTTGTGGGCATACCTTGATGGGCAAGCCTACAAAATTCACTCTGCTCTCTTTCAGTCTTAGTAAGAGATGCAGGAAGAGGAAGTAATTCCATAGTCTCTTGTGTTTTTCTGGTAAAATACACAGGATTAAAGTTCTTTTGGTGCCCATAGGATTGCACCTGGATATTGGAAATACACCAAGTGTGAGTATTGTTTTAGATTATGACTTTCCTTAATTTAACCAGAGTTGTGATGCTGATATCATGGTGGAGGAGAGAAGGCTTTGTGTTTCATTACAGAGAATTTTCAAAAGTGTCATTCTGACATCAGCACATGGGTCTTTTCATGAGGCTGGTGCTCTGCAATCTCACAGAAGCTGTAGAAAAGCCCATCTCACTGTCTTATTTGAATCATCTTCCCACACTCAGCTGCATAGGAATCAACCTATTCAGACTTTATAGGATAAAGATACTAGAGCCAAAACAAGCTCCTGTAGAGGATCCCTGAAGGTGGTGTATGCATGTGTGCTGCACTGAGTGTGTGAATACCCATAAGTTCTATATATTCCTTCTGGGCCATTAAGCAGGATCCTTATTTCCTGTCAGATTGTAGCATTTGAGTGATGGATTTCAGAACCCTGCCTATTGCCTGCCAATCAGTTTAACTTCTCAAAGCCCTTTTGGAAGCCATGGTGCTGTATAAGCAGAATATATAATTATTTAGAGTTTGTTTTGCTGTAGCTGTTGGCACAATAGAATCCACATGGTCTTTACCCCACTTGGCACAACCCTTTCTCACTGTAGGATGGAGAAAGCCTGATACAAGGGACTGTGATGCAAATGTTAGTACTTAAGATCTCCATCACAAGCTGCAGTAACAGAGATGTGTTCTGGGTCTGGTGTGGTGTGCTGGGAAGGAACATGATTTAATGCTGGTACTGCCTGAACTGTATTTTACTGGCTGTGTCCTAGTATTAGCAGTATATGATAGCCCTGTCATCTGCACAGGGATAAACTGTGTGCAGGGTAAAACCCAATGTGAATGATTCTATGATCTGACCTCAGTATGGCTGACTAGACAGAGCATCCAAGAGAGGCATTTCCATGTATTTCCCTTCCCATCTCATGTTACCCCTGCTGGCTCCTGGATGCTGCTGCTCAGTTCTGCGCAGTCAGACATTGCTATTTAGGGATGGCACTGAAGCAGCATTATGCATTTGCTTTTCCTACTCCAAATGCATATCCTCCCTTTCCTTTAAGCTGCAGAGAGAGTGGTGTGACACGTGCAGAAGACCTCTGCAATGACCACCCAAAGCCTGGGTGTCTCTCAGGTCTCCTCCCTGCAAAACATGCTCTGAACTGGCTCCTTTGGTGGCAAAGGTGTGAAGCTGATCCCCTGCAGAAGCCCAAGGGGGATATTGGGATACATTTATTTTTTTTGTGGCATATCCTCTCAGCTTTGGTAGTCAAGTTATTAAAATGAAGCTTGTCAGCACACTGAAGAGGGTTGGGGGGCCTTTGCATCTTCCATGCGGTTTGATCCTGTGCGGCTCGTTAACACTCAGTTGCTTTTGTGATTAATTATTTAGTCTTCTCCCTTGGTACTGGGGTATAATAACACAACCCCCATTTCTGCTGAGATTCACAGTTCTTTGCTTTTCCCTTCAAGCCTTTCACACCACCTCGAAGCGCAGAGCAAGGCTGTCCAGGCTGCAGCACTTAAAGAGCCCGGCAGCTCCAGAGCTGCTGCTCGCCCTGTGGCACTGCTGGGAAAGGACTGGGGCTCAGCCCGTGGGTGGCCATCAGTCCCAGCTCCTGCACTGCCCAAGTCAGTGGAGAGCAGTGGCACAGCTGCCCCTGAGTGCTCTGTCCCTCCAAATATGGCCTCTCACTCCAGTGGGTATTTGTGTGAGGGGAGACATCAGACAGGGCTGGCATCGACTACAGGTGCAGTCAGACACAGGAATTGCAAATTGGAGGCGAACTTGTCAGCAGAGAGATTTTATTTGGGGAGTCAGGCTCGGCAGCCCTCTTCCCTTTCTCTTTTGGATGCCTTTTGAACAGCTTTCAGTTCAAGTTTCTGTAATCACCCAAGCGTTGCTTCTTCAGCCTTTTGTTTTTGGGGGTGTTGCTTGTTGCCTTGATTTGCTGTCTCTAGTTATTTGTGCAAAGAAGTTTGCCCGGTCTCTGCATGTGGCAGGGCCTTGTGCCCAGTGTGGGGCAGGTGTGGAGTGACCATGAGTGTGCTGGTCTGTCATCACACACTGGATGTGTGTGGACAGGCACAGGGTGAATTTGGGCCCAGTGGGCGCTGTGGTTGTTACTGGGGGTGTGTTTCAAAATGGGTGAGCTGAGAGCTTGCAAAACCTGAACCTGTTCTCTGGGGCATCAGGGCCATGGACCACGTGCAACTGGTGGCTGAGGCAGGGCTAGCAGGAACCCCCAGCACTGGAAAGCACCTTCTTCCTTCCCCAGCTATCCTTGGCTGCGCTTCCTGTGTGAAGCTGCTGGATAAGGCGAGGCCTGGGGTCTGAATAATTAGCAAGGAATTAGCTGTGTTTTCTTTATGACACAGTCTCTCCCCATCCTCTGATGTTTGCATCCTTCTCCTTTCATCTCATGCCTCTGTGGCAAGCGCCTTGCACAGCTATGGGATGCGTGGGAGGCTCAGCCAAGGGGCAGACAGGCACATCCCAGTGCAGCAGGGGCTGGAGCTGGTGATCATGTCCCCACCCTGCAGATGTGCCAGATGTGACTCAGAGAGTGTGAGTCTGTCCTTTGCCCTGCTGCAAACTCCCTGTCTGCTGCTGGATGAGCCACCCTTCCCTCAGATCCATGAAACAGTGAAGTGCCAGCTCCCCTCCCCACCAAAGATGTTGGAAAAGCTTAGGAAACTGATGAAGCATTAGTCTTGGTTTCTTTATGTTTTATTAGGGCCCATAAATTAAATGGAAACTCACAATGATGTGGAAGGGAGCCAGGGAGAGCAATTATTTGTTGGAAAGACAACATGACTAATGGTTTTGCTACGTGTTAATTGAAAGCATTGGAAATTTTAGCAATGTAACACCTGAAGGCAGCTGGTTACATGAGTGTTTAGAGCAGACTACAACAGGCTGCACCACTCATTCCTGTTTAGGGAGATCAGTAATAACCTAAAGTTGTGAATCAAAGAGCATCTTTAAGACTTGGAGCCAGATGATGGAGCCGCAAAGCCCCAGACCTCTGAACAGCCCCAGTCCTCTGATGTCCCCCTGTCTCTGTTTTTAAAGCTGAGGCTCCTGCTTGCAGACCAATTTACTGTCTCCAAATGTCTGTGCTACAGTTTCCTGTGCTATAATTTTGGAATGTGTCATCCCTGACAGATCCATCAGGGATATTTCACTTGACCTCCCAAGGCTGTACTTCGGTGTAGATCTGTGCAAAGCCCTCTTTGTGGCTGCCTGTGCAGGTGTGGAGTGCAGAGCCGTGGGTGCTCCTGCCCTCTGCCCACAGGCCCTCACCGTAACACTTTCACATGCACATCCAAGACCTCAAACACCTCCCAGGTGGGCAGCAGTGGATCTCTGTGGGCCCTGACTCCCACTACAGCATGATGGGGACTGTCACTGTTGTGGTGTGCAGTGTCACCGAGGCCCTCCCCGTCCCTGGGACCACATCCAGCTTGTGGGAAAGACATTTCCAACAGGAGAATCCTTGCGCGTGCCTCCACCTCCAGTGTCCATTAATAGTACATAAATAGCCTGCTGGGTCAGAGATGCTGAGGGTAACACATAAGCTGGAAAGAATCCAGAGGAGAGGCTGGACTGGCTGCCCTGGCAATTAGGTCATAGTAAAATTAAAATTCAAGCCCTAAATGCCCATTTCTTTTTCAAACTTAACCAACTCTTGAAATTACATTGGGCCACACTGTAAGTGTGGGTACACCAGGTAACGTTTTTTCACAACAAAACAGCATTTTAAGACCCCAGTATTATAACCATTGAGCCATATTGATCATGTTATTTATTAATAATTACCATTTTAGGGGCTGGATCTTAATATATAAGATTCAATTTATTCCACTGCTTAGTCTACTTAATGCTCATGGAACTATTCATGTTACAGGGAAGCTAATATACATAATAACTTGTGGGATTCAGGCAGTCTATAGGAATATGTTTACCTTCTCAATTTTCAAGAAATTAGCAAAATAAAAGCTAGTTCTGTAGTAAAATAGTAGATGAAGTAAAGAAAGTTAAAATACATGTTATACACAACATCTTCATAAAGTCTCACAAAAATAATTAAATATCTGAAATTATTTTATTTATATTATGTTGTTTTTTAATATGCTTGATTATATTCTACAGTGCCCTGAGCACCTTGACTTCATAAATAAAAGAATTATGTGGAATCTTTGTAATATGAAAATTAATGCTTAAATGCTTAGAGACATAAGCATTTCAGGAGGTTTTCTATGGCTGGTGATAAGGGTTCATAAACACGTTAATTTTTCCACTCAAACATTTCAGGTCAATGGAATACAAGAGGAGATGTTAACACAACCTGTGCTCTTTTCATGAGAGACTGGAGTGTTTGGAGGGCAGCTGTTCTACTGCAGCACTCTAATAACATCTCCAGATACTGCAATAGCAATAAAGCATGACAGGATTGTATAATAACTAACATCACATTTTTTAGTGCATGAAGAGGGTATGTTACAGCAGCCATCTAACCTATGCACCCTTTCAGAGCCTTGGGCAATTCGGGGCAGTTACTGCAGAGGGCCACTGTCCATTGTTTTAGTCTCTGAACTGACTAGAACTCCTTTGGGGGGTGGTGCATGCAGTGTGTTTTGCTTCTTGGAAGGAACTGGGAGCAGGACATGCACGTGTGCCTGTCCCACCTGCCTGCCAGGAGAGGCTTTGGGAAGGGGGCAAAGCCAGTCTGATGCAAAGACATATTAAACCTGCTCACCCCAGTTTCCCTCTTGAGCTGATCTGGAGTCTTTGCCTGCATCATTTATGTGTTTTCCCCCTAGCTTTGTGACCTGGGGGATGGGGCAGGAAGAAAACTCTGGGGTGGGAGTGCCTTTGTGCTGGGTTTATAGTGGGATCCTGTCTGGCCATCAGTGTCCTCTCCAGCCCAGGGTTAGGTCTCCTGAGAGCTGGTGCATAGAAGGATCCGCATATCACCACAACGTGTCCCTCAGGAGGGGAACTGCTCCAAAATCCTCGGTGGCCAAAGATTCATCACAGGATAACGCTGCAGGCGGTCTCTGAATGGACAGCCCCTTGCTGATTAGCACAGTGTGGGGAAACTGTGGGTTCTCTTCCCCCTTGTGTACATTTGCACATCTAATGATCACTTGGGTAGCAGACACATAAAATTAGGTTGGATGGAGAGATTTCCAAAAGGATGCTACTTGACCTCTGCCTCCTGCATGTTCCAGAGCTTCTTGGTAGCCAGGAGGCGTCCCAGAAGAAGATAATTAGGCTCGCGCTATTTCAACTTCCTCTGATCCCTGAGAAAGAGTTAATTACAGTCTTCTCCCTCTTGCTCAAAGGTGGCTGGGTATTATTATCAGAGCTGTAATTATTCATGCTAATTGCTTATTTGGAGAGGGAGAGAGCATGAGAGAGAGAAGCCCCAGACTCCCCCTCAGTGATTAGCAGAGCAGACCAGGTGCACTTTGCGCAGGCTGCACCGAGGTAGTGCTGGGGATGCCGGAGTGGTTGTGAGCGAGCTGTGGAGCAGCCCCGGTCCTGCTAATGCTGCCACCTCCTCCGGGACTGAGGAAAAAGAGCATGCACTTCTTGCAGACCTTCCTCCGGTGGAGGGCACTCCGAGGTAATTGTACTGCTAACCGGAGTCTTCGTTTGTTTTGTGGCTTAATTAACCTTTCATCATTTGTTTTGTTTTGTTTCAAATGTCCCTTCGAGGGAGCAGGGTGGGCTGTGAGATGCATGTCTGAGGTCTGTGTTCAAGCTCTTCTGCAGATTTTGCCGCTGATATTTCCTTAACTGAACAAAACTTCTACGATCCCCTGACTGCCTCTGTGTTCCTGAGTTTGAATTGGGAAGGGGAAAAAGAGGTGACATGTCTGTTCCCTTCCCTAGTTATGGACTTCTAATAATAAAGCTGATTGCCTTTGGAGGCTTATTCCTGTAACCAGATCTGGGGCTTGCCTGTTAAAAGCACTGGGTTTAAGCCTTATTTGTTGGTGACTAAGGGTATCAGAAGTGTGATGGTCTTGATTAGATGCTTTGAAGGCAGCAGTATAGGAAAATTTAGCATGCTGCAGAAGCTGGGACTTTGTGGGAAAATGCAGTGGGAAGCTGTCTCCTTGGGCACACCTGGAGCAGTTTGGAGATGGTGGTGTGCCATGGGCATGATGGCACACTCTGGCTTCTTCTGAAGTGACCAAATTGTTGGTGAGGTGGGTGCTTGTTGGGAGAACTTGAGTCATCCCTGAGAAGTAATTATTTTATTTGACTTTATTTTTTCCTGGAACAGCAGGACTTTGTGTTCTGCTTCACTAGGGTTGCAGACTGCTCCTGGTATCTAATCTCTGCATGAATCAGTGCGGTGGTGAGTGGTCTGCTGTGGCAGTGAGCTGTTTTCTGTTGCTCTTTCTGTTTTCTTTCAAGTCTTTGGTTCCTGCTGTTCTTAATGCTGAGGAAAACAACCTTAAGAATTGCACTTATAGGTGATGTAAACTATGCAGTTTTAACATAATAACTGGAAGTAATTGCCACCACCAAATACCTTAGGATGTTCCTCTATCCTTCTATAAAAGTGTCTGTGCTGTGTTCCTTATGGACAGCAGCCATGTACTGTGCTGAAAGCCAAACCCACTGCTCTGTCAAGAGATCTAAAATTATGATCCGTATGCTTTAACTTCCTAACTGGCCATAATTATGTTTTAATGTACTGAATAATCTTTTCATCTGGATGTTTTACTACTTACTTAAATTTCGCAGGCTTTCCTTGTTCCTATCCTCTTCCTGACAGAGGAATTGGCTGGGGACAGAGCCCTGCTGCAGCACAGTCTGCAGTCATCCCCATCCTCTGGGGTGGGAGGCAGGGACAGGGCTAGGGAGATGTTTCCTTGTGAGTATTGGAGAAGTTCGGATTGACAAAGAGATCAGAGGCTTGGATCGCTGTTCTAACAGGTATTGTGTTGCTGAGCCTCAGCTGAAGGTTTATTCATAGTTTTCTAAGCCTTTTGCATGCTGATTATTGATAAAACTGTTCACCTTCAAGAAGCCACAGAATCCAAATATGCAGTGGTGATATACAATAGAAATTGCATTTAGTAACCCAGTTCATCCAAATCTGGATCCCCTAAAGACAGAAAACTTTTGACTTCTTTCAAAATCTTGATTTTGAAAGAAGAATTAAGAGTCTTTTTACTTCCTGAGGCATCTGCCCAAAGTGCAGTGATATATTTTAAAAATTTTTTTTCTCTCCATATTTTCTGACAGTTACAACTTCATCCTTTGCTTTTCTGTTCCCAAGCTACATGCATGAGCACGTTATCCAGCTAATTACTACATACTGCTTTCTGTTATCCAGCGAATTATGACTTATCTCTTTCCTATGGACCTTAGATCTCCCAAACACCTCCTAAATAACGCTGTTGTAGAAGATCAATATACCTTTGTGTGCTTCCATAGCAAACCTCCCATGCTCTACCAGCAGTGCTTGCTGCCTCTGTGTCTGTGGTTTATTCTTTGTGGTGGGGTTGCAGGGCTGTGAGTGAGTGTTGACCTTCTGGCAACCGTGTCACTCAGTGTTGACCTTCTGGCACCTGTATCACTCAGTAGTTCAGCTCCATGTACAAATTGCCTGGGGAGGTCAGAGATCTTCAGGTTTTAGACCTGATCTTTGCATTAGAGGGGTTAAAGTGTGGTGTGCTGCTGCCATCCAGGAGAGTGATGCTCCAGAGGAGTATACTCTGGAGGCCACCAAAGCCCATGGGAGACTGTGATCTCCCTAAGGAGGGAAACACGCCCCTCCACGGAGCACCTACACATGGCAGTGTGTGTGTGGCTCTCATTGAGGTCCCCTGGTTGTGGGGCTCTGCAGGAACAGAATTTGCTTTGAAAATCTCTACAGTTCTTCTTGTCTTTTTCAGGTCGTAAAGGGATTCCTTGATGGATTTTTGTGTCCCCTATTTCTACTTGGATATCAGAGTTAGAGTATGTAGGTAGGGAGAATCCTTAAATATTACTGGAATTTTCCATTAGGCTGTTGTTAGTAGGGGAACAAAAGTCCTGTAAGATGCTGTGATCATGATATCTCTGCTGGCTTGAGTTAATGCTGGCTCTGGACTGACTGGGGTTAAGCTATTGCACCGCCATGGTTTTCATTCCTGTCCCCCAGGAAGGGAAGTGACACGGCTGCCAAGAGCAACTTGTCTGCTCGGTGTTGGGAGCTGAGGCTGGTGTGTGTGTGTGTGTGTTCAGTGGCTGCAGGGTGACCAACAGGAATCCTGGAAATGTTAACCACTCTTTTAGTAATAATAATAATGATAATAAATTAAAAATTACAGCCTTAATGATGTGGAACTAGCTGAGCTTATGTGTCATAGCAAGAAAGATGTAGGATGTCCAACATGAGTGAGTCCCAACTGGAGACAACACTGTTGCCTTTGACCTGCTGACATCCAAATTTCTGGGATGCAAGTAATGAGGCTTGGAGCAAGGCAGTTGCAAGTACAGGACTGAGTAGGAAGTTGGGGAGTGCAGTCTTGTAGCAGTTTGGTGCTTGCTAAATGCCTGCCTTTCATCTGCTGTTGACCTGTGCTGGACTCGGAGCTAATCAGGAGGTATCCAGACAAGCCTTTCAGAAAGCAGGCGTGTCTAAGCAAGCTTGGTGTGCTTTGATCTGTAAGACTCTCCAGTAAGCATCAACCAGCCTTTCAATTGGTTGCTGTGGGAGAGAGGTTTTGATGGAATGAGATGGCACAGCTGGGTTTACTGGATTTTTTAAACTCCTGTGGCTGAAATCAGAAAATGTAGATGAAAGGCTTTGTAAGAGGCTGGCTTTGGGAATGAGGGGACAGGGGAAGCTGACTCTCCAGTCCACATCAACCACTGCAGTAGTTTGGGCAGTGTTATAATTTTCCTTTCTTTTCCTGACAAAATCCATTAATTAAAAGGTTATATCAATGATCATTCATTGAGTTTGACAGTTCTGAGATTCAGTGCTAATTCATGGAGCAGCTCTGCCTAGTGTGGGTGTGTGTGTCTTTAGGGGCTGGGGCAGCCAGCAAATCATCATCTGTCACTCTGAGTTCTTGCTCCATCTACTCCTGGTGTATCTGTGAGGGGGAAAATGTGGGAGGGAGGCCTTACACAACTGGGTGAGATTAGTGAATATCACAGGAAAAAACAACCAAGCAAGCTAAACATCTGTGTGTTAGCTATCAGAACACAGGCACTGACAAAAGGTATTTGGGCAATGACCAAAATGCTTTTCCCAGAGAATACCTACACTTCTTTATGGCCACCCCTAGCAGGACTCTGGGCCAGGCCCCAACAGTGTGGGGCTGCAGCCTTAAGAATGGTTTTTTGCAAGTTAGCCCTGAGAAACATCCTAGCTGGAAATAATTGTCTGTTCTAAAGTATAATTCCTGTACTAGGTGATGTTCCTTGAGGTTGGGTTTTTCTGACACTTTCTGAAACAAGATTGTGAAGGGCAAGTGCTGATATTTATTAGTTTTTTTTTCTTTTTCCTTGAGATATTCCTATTTCCTTTCTTTTCCCTCATAACACTGATGAGGGCATCCTTCATTATCCTCATCCCTGGCAGAACTTTTAAACCCAGGCTCAAATCCTTCCTTGTCATTTTGTCTGAACAGTGACATGCAGTGGTGACATAATGTGACAGAGACATATGTAACAAGCTTCTGTGGAGAGACATATGTAGGAATATATCTATATCTATCTCTATATATGTATATAAATATTTTGGTAGCACTTAAATGTATTACCAGTTTCTCCCACATTCCTTTGGTGGTGCAGCAACCGATGGGGGGGATTTTGTGCCTTATCCCCAAGCTCCTAGGCAGACACATTGCAGCTTTCTGCTATATTCCACTTTTATGCTCAGCCAGAGTTACAAGGTCTTTCATAAAATAGTGATCACTGTTCACTTTCCAACATATACCGAGTAAATATTCTTGATAGTATTATCTTGACAATAAATAACCTGTGCTGCTCCTGCTTTGTGCTGTGTTCTCTTACCCACCGTAGCACTACACAGTGCCCACTCCACTGTTTCCTACTGAAGTCTGTAAAGCTTTGTTGCTGCCACTGCATGAGGGCCTTTTGTATGTCCATCACCACAAAATGAATAGGTGCTGATCTGGTAGGGATCTGATTGAGCAGTCCTGGGTGCATAACTCAGTGGAAATAACACTGTGTAATCTTACTCCTCACATAATCGATACCATGGTACAAAAAGCTCTTGTGTGAACTGTCTTAACCCACTCCCCATCACCTTCTAGTTGGCTGCCCTGTGCCTTCAAAAAGTCCTGGCTTCAGGGGCTGAAGTATATTAATTTTTTTTCTTTCTTTGCTCTTTGTGAGACTTCATTCAAGTTAGCCCACGAATTTTGTGTTTTGCTGAGTTTACACAAGGGGAGCAGCAAAGGCAAATGTCAAAACAGGATCTCACTTCTGTCAAAAGGCTGGGAAAGGAAAAGGTAAAGGGTATCCTGTGCTTCTGTTGGACTTGACTGTTTTATCAACAAGTTATTACGATGGCCCAGTCAGGCTCTCCTGGCTTCAATACCTGACTTGTGAATCCTGAAATGCCTGGTGTAACTGGAGTGAAGTCTGTTCTGAAGCCTAACTCCCCCTGACACCTGGTGTTTTTGTTTGGTTTTGGGGTGGTGTTTGTCTTTGCTGTTTGGGCTTTTAAAATAATTTATTTTTAAACTGTCTAGCAGTTATTTAGTCCGGTAGGTTGGCTTATACAGACAACAAAGCAAGAAGAAAATATCAACTGTGTATTGCAGCAACACCCTCTTTCTTGCAGAAAGAAAAGGGTCTTGTTGTGACCCTGTATATACATGGGTGCAAGAATAAAAATATTAACCTGCATCCCTTTCTGTCTCCGTTGTCCTCCTGCAGCTCTCCGTTAGCCATTTTAAAAGGAGTTGTGGAGTCCAGCGCTCCCAGCTGAAGGGACATGCTGCTCCCTCGTGGAGCTCCACGCATTGCAGGCGAGGCTGGAGCACAGCGCTGCTTCACCTCGCAGCCCTCGGCTCAGCCCTGGTGTAGCAGCCTCTGAAACGAGTGATGCTCCTTTTTTGGAAGGGAAAATCAGATTTTACAGGTGATGAAATGAAGGGATTTCCTGTCTTTATTTTCCAGCCAGCTTCTGCTTTGGAATGGAACATGCAGGAATATATTGTGGAGCTGGCTTGGCTTTGGTGAGCGGTAAGGAAGGATGAGGACGTGATGGTAGGGACAGGTTTCTCCAGCCTTTTTTAGAGATTAGTTGAGCTGAAGAGCCTGTATACATACCCAGGATATTAGAGGCTTGCGTGCATGTCCAGCGTGCTCCCTACAGGCAGCCCTGTGTCTGCAGTGCTGCAGCCCGAGGCAAAGGCAGAGTGCTGGCCACTGCCAAACACGGGGCTTTTGCAAAGCGTGGAGCAAACCTCAGGTCTGGGCTGTTCCCAGAGACGAGGAGGAATTGCCCTGAGTGCCTCCTGCTCTGTTGAGGAATCTGCTAAATCCTACCGTCATCCAGCGGCTTCTGTCTCTTGGAAAATTCAATAAATAAACGATAAATTTAACACGTGTGTCGGAATTAGGTGCTTTTCTGGAGAAGCCCCTTTCCCGCTGATGTGCGGGGAGGGCGGAGAGGTTGGAAGCCTGGCTGCAATCGCAAGAGGGCAGAGTTGGCTCATGGCTCCAGAGCTCCTCCAGCTCATGGACCCAGCACGGACAGCGGCACTGGCCTTGCCCTTGGCCCCGGTGGCAGCCAGAGCAGCCGCGGTTGCTGAGCTGTCGGCACAAATGTGACTCCATCCCTCTGACTGTGCCCTTCGGCACCAGCGTTACCTGGGGAGAATGTATAAATGAGACAGGAATATCTCTTGTGACCCTTCTCTAGTTGCTTTGAAAGGTCAGCAGTACCTGTGCTACACTTGTGGGCGTTTCTCTATGACATTAATAAAAGCTTCATATTAATATTGATGTTAGAATTGAAAACATGAATTGATTGCTAATTAGCAGCTGCACTGTGGCTTGAGCAGTGCTGGTAATGATGCATGGAGGCAGCTTCCCAAGCGGTGTCTGCTCTGAACTCTGCAAATAGCATAAATGCAGATCACAGGTCCTGTTTGCAGTTAAAACAGTAGAGGTGCCATTGCTAATGAACACGTCTTCTGAGCAGATACTCAGCAGGCTACTAATACTGGCACTTTTTGAGCCTGTCTTTTGTGACATTGCCTGGAAGGAGCTGGAGTGTTCATGGTGGGAAGCTTCCTCCTGGTCACTTCTTGGTGGTTGCTCTTGGCACTTTCAGGTAATGCAGAAATGCAGAGTTCAAGGCTTTTAAAGAAATTCTAGATTTAGAGCGATGGGAGGAGAAAGTCTTGTAGCATCTCTTTCAGTTCCAGTGGAAAACAATGACTTGGATAAGTTCAGCCACTGCCTCTGGGATCCTGCCTGGAGACTGAAGTGTAACACAGTGCAGGCACTTTCTGGAAGTCGTTCTTGCTGAGATTGAGCCTCTTGTCTCCCTCTGAGGTGCTCTGTCTGCCTGTAGAGTATCCTAGGATGGGAGATACTTTTGTTCCAACTTCATCCAATCAAGAGTAGATCTAATACACAAGTGCCCACACAGAAGACACTGAGGTCCCTGATCCTAGACTGGAGACAAAGCCCATGCTGAGTATCTGGGCTGCAAACACAACCTCAATGCTGAAGCAAGTTCTTCAGAGACATGAATTAATTTGGAACTGAAAATTTGAAACAGCCCAAGGCTCTGTCATGTCCCTGAGCATATTGTCTGGCTGAAGAAAACCCACAGGTCATCCTTCCCTGCCTCCACTGCCATCACTCTCAGTCCACAAGTACAGGTGTCTGTCACATGGAGTGGTATCCAGGCTCCCAAGTGCTTTTTAAGAAGGGTCTGTGGAGGTAAGAGATTCCTTACAAGCTGTCTGCTGCCCTCAACCTCAAGATGAGGGGATTTGTAGACTGTCCCCAGGACAAAGGAAATAGTGCTGCTTGCTTCAACTGGTTTTCACCCTGTCACAGGGAAAGGTGTTGTCAGCCAGAGGTCCCAGGGCTGTGCAGCACTGTGGTGGAAGATAGTCCCTGTTTCCCACACTGACAGTCCAATTAGATCAAAGTTTTAAAAGGCAGCTGAAGCACAGCAGAAACATCTTGTCCTTGGGAGATTGGTGGCTGAGTCATGCTGCCTTCACCCCTCTGTAGCTCGGGAGCTTCTCTTCCTCAAGGGATTTTTCTTTTTTTATTTAAACTTGGAGGATTGTTGGAGCTACATGGCAGAGAAACAACTGGCAGGGCTGGATTGCTTTACTCCAGCTCTCCTCCCAGCTGCAAGGTACAATCCAAAGACCATTTCCTTGTCAACAGCTTTTCCTCTTGGCTGTTTTGGTCTCTATGCCAAGGAAACACAGGTTTGTCAGCTTCTCATTTCAGCAGTGGACTAACTTAGTGGGAAACAACCAGTGACAACCCATCAGGCTTAGTGGGGTTGGATGTTTTCCTTCACTTTTTTCCTTTTTTTTTTTTTTTTTTTAAATTCTTCCTAACTGGACAATCTTTGAACAGTGAATTGTTTGGAAGTGGTGTTATCCTTCTGAAGTGTAGCCAAACTGTAGTGTACTTGCTGCAGAGGTACTTGCTGGACTGGGGAGGGTTTTTGCTTTGTGTTGCGCTTGTTGTTCTGTATAAGAAGTTATCAGGAGGAAATCTTTAATGTGTGTTATTTAGGCTGGTTTGTGTCAAAATAGAAATCCATGGCACAACTCTACTGAACAGTGTGAAGTGTGGCAATCAATACAAGTGCGACTCGTGTGATTTTAAGGTAAGACCCCATACAATCTTCACTCCGGTTTTCTGAGCTTTTTTGATGCCATGAAGTCCAGCAGTAAAGTTACGATGAGTGGACATCTCCACATTCTGTGGAATTTCTCCTGGGGTGTGGGAATAGCGTGGCATTTTTGGCCCTCTCTTCCAATTCTTTCCTGGAAAGAAAAATTGGAGTTGTAAAACTGAAGGCAGAGCCACGCCACCATCCAAGTCATGCTGGCAGTCCCTTGTGTGGCTGGGGAGCAGCTCCTGTGTGCAGCTTCGTTAGGGTTCAGAGCCAGCTCTGCCATCCATCACGCTGTGAGTCTGCACTAATCAGGTGCAATACTGGTGGCTGGATTACGGATTCTCCTCTAATGAGGTGATGGTAGGTGGTGCATGCTATTAACCTTCCAGGCTGTTCTAATTACTCAGTTTCTGATCAGACACAGCTTGTATTAATATGTGATGGCTAAACTCAGTAGTGTTGCTGGAGCATCTTAAGCTCTACAGACTCCAGAGCAGTCTCCTCTTTCTGCTTCCCTCATTCCCCTGTTCCATGCACGAGGAAAGTAAGGCTGAAGCTCAGACTTGGAAGATGGGTTGGGGAGGGAATATGGGCAAAAAACTAACATTAAAGAAAAAGCAATCTCAGTTGTTGGGTGTGTTTCCACTTAGTAATTTTCTATATTTTTCTTCTTAGTCTTCATATTTTCCCCTTAATTTTTGCCTCATCAATCTTGGGAGTTGCTTTAAATGGGACTTTCCAAATTTACATCCCCACCCCTCACTTAGTTAGTTCAAACACTGCTTTAATCCTCTCTTGCCCCTACCTGAGCCCAGCATTTTCACAGGATAAAAAAGAAAGCTTCTTTCACTGGTTAGTTGTGTTTTCTCTCCAGCTTGCTGGCTGGGTGACTTAACTCCTTGGGCTTGTAATCCATAGAGAGGTGGTGTCTGGTGGCAGACAATGCAGTGCTTAGGGTGGGCTGTGCTACTGGGGGTGGGAAGATGTGTCCCCATAGCTCCTGGAGCAGAGCCAGATCCTGGGGCCAAGGGTGATGGGGTGCACCTGCCTAAACAAGCAAATGCTCCCCTCCAGAGCAGGTGGGTGCCTATGGTGATGTAGGTGGTGGGGCTGCCAGCCATGGCCTCCAAACTGGAGCAGCATGAGAAGGATCCCAAAACCTCAGCACTGGGGTGGCTTTTCAGGGAAGCAAAGAGAAGTGGCCTTAACTTCTCCCATTGATCCAAATTTCACTGCAAAGCCTGAGGTGAGATTTCCCAAGTGCCACAGATGAGTTGACAGGAAGACACAGAAGGAAAAGGACTTTCCAAAGTGAAACAGGCGCAGCGGGAGGCATTCAATTAGCAAGGGAGCTGGTGGTAAACATTGTCCTCATCTTGATGGGAATGCATGGGGAACATAAATGTTGGTACATTTGACTTAACATGACTGAAGAGCCTCATCTAAGATGCAGAGTAATGAATCTGATGTTACTTAGATCTGAACTTGTCCCTAGGCAATGGTATTTGCCTCAGTGAAGACTCATCTTGTACTGTATGTTCATTACAACTGAATTCTGTTTAAGGATGCTTATTGTATAACATCCCATAAAATAAAATCAATTATGCTTCAGCCATCTTATCTCTGCTAAATGTAAAATGGGGATTGATTGCCTCTGAGAAGAAAACTCCATGTAACATTTCTCGTCTGCGTCTAAATGTGTTCCTGGTAGGCCAAAATCGTTTAGAAACAGCTGCAGCAAGAGTTGGATGCTGGGCCTGGATGGGACCTGGCACTGCCTTATCCTGTCCTCAGAGAAAGTATAGGAACAGCTCTATGTTGCATTAATACAGCATCCTTCTTGTAAATGTATTTGAACAACAGTCTGGAGACCAGGACAAAATGTAATACCTGATCAAATCATGCTCTTGGTGTGTCAGATTAGTTTCAGGTGCAATAGCAAAGCAGTCTTGTTTAACACATTTTTATCTTCTGTAGCAGTGGATCCAAATAGATGAAAAAGATCAGGAGTGCTGGGCCACAGCATGTGGGAGGAAAGCCTGAGTCATGGGTGGTTATTAAGTGACAGCAGAATTGAAATGCCACCAAAGCCTGACCATGCACCTTTGAAGGCTGCTAATTGTTGATGATCTGCAAAGTCCTGGCTGAACTTCTGAGTGCCCCGTTTCCCTAAAGGAAAAGAGGAATAAAGCAGCCTTTTCTCCAACCTCTCAGCTGGGCTATGAAAACATGTATGACAGAGAAGGCACGGCCTCCCCTTGGGCTGCTGGTTGAGATGGGATGGCATCAGCCCCCTGGGCCCCCAAAAAGCTTCTCCCCCACCTCTCCCTTGGCACCAAGTGGAACTCACCTGAGCGGCCTGAGGCTCTCTTGGCATCCTGGTGGTGGTGGTTTTTTGTGCCTCTGCAGGTGCAAGGACTAGGGTGCAAATGACAGCTGCACCCTTTTATTCTGGGGGAAATGAGTCCCAGAGGGTGATGCTGGGGAGGGCAGGAGTGTGGGGCAAAGGACTGCTGGATGCAGAACTGCTCCTGATAGTGCTGAGAACCCTTTTTCTTTCCCAAAAGGTAAGGGTGCCCTTCTAGTATATAAAGCTCCAGGCTCTTTTTCCTGATTGAGAATCATCTTCTGTTCTGTGGTTCCCTTATTCACCAGGTCTCTTGCTTGCACATGGGCTGGTTTTAATTCTCTCCAGGCTGTGCTGGAAACTTTTGGTCAAGGCTGAGGAACATCAGGTTTGACTGGAAGGAGGTATTTTCACCAGGTAACAACTGTTGCTTGAGGATTTAGTTGGACAAATTTCTCAACCTGTTTAATTTTCCTACAACCCTGGTGTCATGAGGACTCACAGCTCTATGAGTCACTCCCTGGCCTGGCACTGGTGGCCTCAGGGGCACAACGGAGAAGAGCCAAGTTGTGGAGGTGGCATGCAGAGCTCTGTGGCATGCTGTCACCAGGTTCCCCCGACAAAAATAGCTGTGCCTGCCTCAGGTTGAGGCTCTGTGTGATGAGAACATATGAATTAGGAGCTTACTTCTCACGTTGAAGTCAGTAGAAGAAGGACCAACTTGATCCTCCCTGCTGACAGACCCAAGAGATTACAACTCTTCTATCTGTGGTTTAAGATGACGTTTTGCCCCTAAACCCGGTGCTGACTAATACTGCAAAAAGACATGTTGGAGCTATAGCTCAGTGCCTGGGGAGATGTTGGAGGTATTAGCAGGTCACTGGTTAAAGCTATGTAAAACTCTCCAGGGCTTAGTTTGAGGTCAGAGCCTTGTCCCCAGATGTAAGACCTGCTTATTGTGTGGTGGGGCTCAGACACAAATCCCTGCCCCCCTTCCTCCCCAGCTCATTTGGGCGTGCAGCACTGCTGGCTCCTTCCTTGCTTCCTTATCGACTTGGTCATCTCTACGAAAACACAATGCTTTCCTAAATTTAGCTGTGTAAGTACTGTGGGCATTGTCTCTTCTCCCCCCTTCCCCAGTTTCAAAAGCCATCTTAAAAACTGCACAGCGATTTAAATGGCAGCTTGATGGGAATCCATAGCAAATGACTCTGCAATTAGTAAATCTCTCCTATTGTGACAGCTCTATTATTAAACTGCCATAAATGCCAGGCTATTAATCTGCTGTCTGCTCAATCCCCATGCTTCCCCTTCCTTGCCTGTCCTTTTCACCATTTTATTATTTTTTTAAGTTTTAACTGCCTTCCAGCAAGTGTATTAAGGGAGAAGGGTGTGAGGTAGCAGTGGGAGGAAGGCTTTGTGGCACTGTCCTTTAGGAACTCTTCACCTGTAAGAAAGGTGAGAGAAAACAGTGAATGGTCACCTCTCACTTGCTTTGAAACTTTCGCTACTTCAAAAGTGAAGTGAAACCCCTAATTTGTTAATGTCCAAGGAAGGTGAAAGGATAGAGAGGGAAGCTGTGACAGCAACTGGGCAGCAATATTGTCTTGGGAGAAGCCATAGCTGTCCCAAAGGCACATTGAACTTTGCAGCTGCCATTTCCTCCACCCCATGACAGAGATGAGCATCTCATTTCTGAGCCCATAAATCTGCTCTGTCACCCCAGGGCTCAGGGACAGGGGACAGGCGATGTGCTGGGACAGGAGCCTCCAGGGCTGCAAACACCAGTGACAGCAGAGCCTCAAATTTCACCCCAGAGAATGTTTCCATAGTGGCAATATGTTGTGTAAGGGCAGCACACTCTTGTGCACTCACCCCTCTGGACAAGCAGAGGCTGCCAATCCAGGGGCAGAGGGAGCAATAACATGTAGAGGAGTAGCTGCTGCAGCATGGGATTGGAGTGGCAGGAAGGCTTCACCTTTAATCTGAGCATTGAGATCAGCCTGTTGAGGTGACACTTCTGTCCTGGGGTTTTTGCTAGGCAGGGAAGCTGTGTTCTCTGCAGTGATGTGAGGATGAGCTAATCGCAGGGATGTGTCCGTGGGCTGGTGAGAAAACACACGGGAACGTCCCCACCAGCCTTAAGTCTGTCACCTCATGGCATAGAGCTGTGGTTCAGTGTGCTCCTGCTCTCAGTGCAGAGATTTGCCCACCCTGCAACTCCCCATGCACCAGGGTGGCCTGTGGAGGAAGAGCTGATGATGGTGCTGTCCACGGCCGCCTGGCAGCTTTGCAGAAAATCTGGATGTATACTTAGAAAATGTGCGTGCATAGCTGTCCTGCTCTTCTCCAGTAAGAAGTGATGCTACCCAGTAACCAACCAATATATTTCCACCTGCTGCTTTGAGAAGAGTGCATCTTGTAGTACTCTCTGGACTAGGTCTTTCTGAAAGCTTGAAAATTTGGGATTCTATGGACTTCCAACAGATGGAATATAAAGAAAGCATCTACCCAGGAATGGGCCTTGGAAGAGGTAACAGAAAAGTGACCTATCAACACAAAATCTGAGACTAAAAAACTGTGGGGGGGATGAAACAGAGAGCAGAAAAACTCCTCTGATGGGGAACTGCATCTTTTTCAGGCTTTTCCTTCGGCCTCAATGACTTAAACACAGCTGTGATGGCATAAATCAGCTGCACCATGTAAACACCTAAATTCTCTTTGTGTCCTGTTGCTACAGAAACTTTCCCAAAGTCTGGGTACCAGCACAGCCACTTGGCTGTTTTAGGAACACTGGATGCCTCTGAGCTGGGGCATCCAGTCCAGGAGATCTGCTGTGAACTTAGGCCCATTCTAGAAAAGACTTTTTTTTGGCTGCTGAGGTATTAAAGAAAGTGAAGATCTGCATCCACTTAGTGCCAGCTTTAGTCCCTGGTGACGGGAGATGGGTTTCCACCAAGCACGCTGCCCTCTGTTAACTGCGGGTATTTAGGAGATTCTTAAATACAGTATTATATCCCTAATTATGCAGAAATCCTTCAATCTGGCGTGTTTCATCTGGAATTATGCTTGACTGTCAAATCCTGCCAAATGCCTTCTTAGAGCGAGGGAGGCTGGTGCACTTGGGTTGCCCTCTGCAGAGAGGAGAATCCCCTTCACGAGGCTGAGGCTCCCAGCCCTGGGCAGGATGAGCAGATGTGGGTGCTGCTGGAGTGGCTGTGCCCTTGTCCCTCTTCACAGTGGACAGCAGGTACAGCCACAGGCCCCCACCTTCCCTCACCCATGTGGTCCCAGTGTAAACATTTATGTTGTTGGAAGCTTCCCAAGTAAGGGGATTTTTTTTATTTGTCCATGGGGTTCCTTCATGACAGTGCTTCCAAAGGAGGTTCCTTCCAACCCAAGTGATTCCATGAAGAAGGGAAAGGAGAAGAGTGGCTTGGGGAGAGGACTGATGTGGCAGCTACAGGAATGACCTGTGAAGAACATTTGCACCTTCCTCCTCCAATACCCTTCTCCTCTGGCTAAATCACTGTACACCAGGAGTGAGTCATCCTGGGGATAACTACAGCTGCATGATGCTTTGTATATTTAATAATGTATTTAATGTGGCTGCAATTCAGATCACAAATACCCTTTGCAATGGTGTGAGTACTGCCTAAAAAACATCCTGATGGGCTTGAGGCAATGCTATTTCTAAAGGAATCCAGTTTTTAATTACCTTGGAACACCACATAAAATGTAGGTAATTGTTAGTCAGCCATACCTGGGCACCATCTGCATGCAGTGGTCTCCAGAACTATGTGGTTACTGCAGGGGTGCACCTGAAATCTTACAAGGAAGCTTTGATGTCCCCATTGTGACCCATCCCTCAGGTGTTGCCTGTTGGTTCAGAGACTCTGTAGGCTTCACTGCTCTGTCTGGTCATTTTGATCAAGACCTATTTTCCTGTTGTCTGTCTCCCAACATATGTGCATCAATTCTCAGCGATAAAGAAAGCAGTCCCATAATTTTCACTCAAATCTCCACATCCTACTAAGCCTTGTGCTGCTTCTTAGAAATGAATTAATAGTTGAGTAAAAGGGGTTTATAGTACAATATATTTTGGAGAATAAATATTCTTAAGTGATCACTCTGTAAGTAATTGGACAGAATATTTCTATTACAAAAAGCTTTCTCTAGGGAGCACTTCTGTAATGCTAGCTCTGTTCTGCAGTAGGTCTGTAACTACATGTCAGGGATGTCAGCTAATGTGAAGGTTGGTGATCACAAAACTACAAAACTAGGTCTTCACAGTGCTTCTTACAGCTTTCAGAAAAAGATTTTCTCTGTGCTTCTTTTTTTTTTTTCTTTGAAAACCAGAAGACAGTCAAAGCATCTTTTTGCCAAATGTACAGCTTCAAAACTTGGTTTTCTCGGCCGTAATTCATCCAGTGTTGATTCTGGCTTGGATTCTGTGTGTTCATCTTTGTGGAGTAATATGGTTTTCAGTATTGTTCCCAGTGGCCCTTGCACAGAAATACACTCTTGGAGTAGGAGGTGTAGCTCTAGAGAATCAGCTTCTGCAGGATTTTTGTGCCTTTGAGTACCAGAAACAACACCCAGGAAAGCAATAATGAACAAATCTCTAACTTTTAATGCCTTCTTGCACAAGTAATTACTGCGTTTCAGCATGTGAACAGCTGCTGAGGTAGTAGAGAGTGTGCACTTGCTGCCTCTTCTCATGTGTAATCAAAAGGTACAAATGAGAAGGCATCTTTCCCATAAACTGGGTCACTGGGTTAATAGAGTTTTGAAAATATCCCCTCCTCACCCATGCCTTTAGTATCTCAGCATCCATCTAGATTTTAATGCTGTCATATGCTCATGATATGTGTCTGTCATCTGCTTGCTCTGAGGATTTTTTTCCCTTAGTTGAGGAAATACTCTGCAACATCAAGATCACTGCTGAATGCAGGATGATGCTCTGACTGGCAACAATTCATCTTAATTTAAGCACTAAATATTCCAATTCACTAGCTAATGAAAGGCTTGAATTAGGATAACAACTTCGTGACTGTTCCAGGAAGGGTTTGAAAAGGCAATATTGAGCTGTACTTTACATAAGTTCAGTTTTTGAAAACTAGCCGAGCTTTTGAAATTTCTGAGTCTGGTACCCATTCCCTGGCCTCCTGTGTCTTCTGCTTCCATGGGTTTGACTGAGACACTCTTGTATGGGTGGTGTTTGCACTGCTTCCTTCCTGGGTTTGAATATGTTCTTTTCAATAGTGATTCAGCAGAAAATTCTAGGGTTTAGGGGGAGGAGGAATAAGGGAAGCAGTTACTGAGCTATATTTGCTGTTCTGTCAAAAGAGATGAATTGTCTCTCTAGTTTACAGATTGCTAAAGTTAGGAACTTAATTCAAGGGACTTGAGATGAACTGTTCTCTAGGCAAACATGTCCTTCTTCTTGGCCATTCTAGGGGAAGCCCTGGTGGTGCTGTTAGCTCATATAGGTGGGGCTGGATCCCTTGCCTAGTGCCTTCCTGAACACTGCTCAGACATTATGACATAAAACATTAGCTTGACTTGTTGATTCAAACACTGAATGCTTTCTCCTTCTCCCCATACCTTTTGAGCCCAAGTGCTCTGTTGCTTTTCTGCTCTCCAGTCTGGGCAGGGTGGGCTGGCACACTGCTACTCCTAATGGTGGGGCCTTCCCTGATCTGATCGTGGGAATAGGAAAAGTTGCTTTGCTAACAGGTGTGTTACCCCTTTGGGACTGGTAATCAGGATCTTGCAAGGAGGTGCCAGATGCCTGGTTTTCTGTGCAACAGGAGTGCAGATTTCATGTGAAGAAGGACTTGGTCCTCCTTGCCCTGCAGCAGCAAGAGCTGAATGGCCACTACCTTATTTTGTTCTTTTAAGATATCTTTGAACGTGCTTCTTCTCTCCCTCCCCTCTTTCTGAGAAATAGGCTTCACTCTGCTGTTGCTATTAGGGATCCTCCTCTCCTTCTTTAAGTACATCTCTCCCAGAGAGATCACAAGATCAAGCCAACCCCTTTTTCTCATATAATGCAAATACCATCTAGTCCGGGTAGTCAGGATTCCCAGCTAGCTTTATGCGCAGTCTGTGAGAGTGATAGGTTGTAGCTGTCACTGTGGTTAGCAGAATTAATTTCTCTCTGTTTAAATGGAAGGCAGTTGTTCTCCCCACTGGCTCCTTTAAATCTTCTCCCAGCCTAGAGCTTAACAGCCAGGTCCCAGTCACCCTGAGGTTTGTGGGATCATGTTCTGACTTCTGTGGGATAATGACTTTTCTGCCCATGTTCAAATGATGCTGACTACCAGTTACAAAAGGAAAATGGTAAATTCATCTGTTAGCTGCTCTCTCTCCTGCAAGATTTACTTCCGTCAGGGATTTTTACAGCCCAATGCTGTGTCTTTCGTGATGGGGATGTGTGGTGGAGGAAATTTATTGTTCCCTTCCTAATACATAGCTGTAATTTCATTTCAGAACAACCACTTTATGTGCAAGAAAGTGATTCCATTATGCCACCACACAGCATTGGGAGCATCTGTGGCAGTGGGGCGTTTGGATTAAAGAGAGTAAAGGCTACACATCTGCTGCCCTCCACCCCTATTCACAGAACAAAGTGTTAATCCCAAAGAAAAGAGAGCAATTAGCTTGTAAACCCTTCCTGAACCCACTGGAAGATTAGCCATTTTCAATTAAAGCTTTTCAGCTGGAAAGATAATGGGCTAAAATTTCCAGCTTTTAAAAAATACTATTATTGACCATGTGGCTTTATTTCTGTCAATTTACATCCTTTATAATTAGCTGCCCTGGGATAATTAGGACTGCCTCACGCCATACCCTGATCCCCACTCTCTCCCATTACAATGCAAACGGGAAACTGACTTTGTGGTTGGTCTGTTGGCCTGTTGCAGCTATCATGGATCCACTGTTGCTGTGTGGACCCACGCTGGGATGAGCCTAAGCAGTATTTTATAGGTCACTGTAACGCACGAGTGAAAGGATAAACCTTTACAGAGTGCTGTGAGCGTGCTGTGACTGCTCCCGGGGAGACTGGATGGGAGCAGGGAGCCTGATCCCATCTTGCAAACCTGCAGTAACATGAAATTTGCAGTCCCTCAGGGAGCTCCGCATGTTCTAAAGCCAAAATACTTCATAAATCACTGGTCTCAGCACTTGGGGGTTACCCGGAGCTGCGTGTGGCTCTGCCTTGCCCCAGCTTGGGAGGTAAAACTTGACAAGCTGGAGCGGGAGCCAAGGCGGCAGATGGAAACACCTCGCCCCAGAACACGCGTCTGCATCAACCCTGTCCGAAGGCGTCGGCGCGTTCCGGCACTCCTGAACGCCGCATCCCCGCTCGGGGCGGCTGGGGAGAGCCAGGAGCCTTCCTGAGGCAGCAGAGGAGCCTGGCCTGGTTTCACCCCTCGCTGGGGAGCTGCTGGCTGTGCGTTGCAGTGCCTTTTGGGGCATGTCTGCTCTCGGTGATCAGCTCCCCCCGTGCTCCTGCTGCCACCGCTGAGTGTGGCACTGGTGCTGCTCGGCGTGGTCAGTGCTGCCCACCCAGCATGGGGGAGAGCTGGGGGCTGGAGCCGACACCAGCCCGTGGCCTCGTCCAGCGCTGTGTCCCTGCTCAGCCGGGCACCCCTGGCTGCACTGCCTTGTGTCCCTTGCTACCACGAGTTAATGTCACCTGCTTTGGTGGCTTTGGTCACTACATGTGACTCTGAAGCACAACGGTGCCTGTGCTGCTGGCAGTGGCTGTGCGACATCTGAGCAAAACCAGAGAGGCTGACCTTTCAGGGAACTGCTTGGCCATGCAGGCTGAGGTGCCTCGCATGAGGTACCTCCTCAGCCAAGGACTTCTGAATGAGGTGAGCTCACTGAGATATCGGAATGCAAAACCATCCGGAGCTCTGACTCCTGGGTGCAACGTGGGCTGTGCTTTTTCTGAGTCACCAAAATTATTGGTATTGCTTCTAGTTCTTGGCTGTCTCCCACACAGACCTTGGCCAGGTCTCACCTAGCTTTGCCTTGTCTCTTCTAGAAGAGTTGCACAGCATAGATGCTGCATGGTAGCATGTTAGAGCATTTAAAAAAGCCATTAAAGCTTTTTTTGGTTGAGGAATACGGCTTGGTACTTTTGGGATTTCACTGGCCTTATCATGCTACTGATACTAATATCGTCTTTTGCAGTCAGCGCTTTTCCTACTATTTCTTTGTTGAAATACATGTGAAAATGTGCCTTGGAAAATATTTTACATCTGAACTAGTTAATACAGCACCTTGGAGAGAAGGTGTCTGATGCAACAGAGTACAAATGAAGCCTCATTAAGCAGGAATTCAGTGATTCTACTGAATGCCCCAGCAATTAAATTTCATCTCGTTTCATATGCAGGTCAGGGGAGTTTGGAAAGAGAATAGAGGCAGCAGAGCAATGTGGCTCTGTACTATGCAAATTAGTGTTAACATGGCATTTCATTTATTGTTAATGCATTGTTACACTGCTACTCATTGAAAAGAAACTGTGTGACAACAGGTAAGACTGATGACCCACTTGCTTATTTTTCCATCTGCATTGGCAGCATTGCCTCTGAAGAGACCAGTGCCAAGATAAATCCTTTAAGGGGAAGACGCAGAGGTTTTTCTTCCCACAGGCAGGAATGGAGTTGGATGCTGACTAAGACCTGTCCTTCAGGCTGTAGCATTGCCTCTCTCTCTGTCTTTTGGGGCGAGATGTGGCATGGCCACATCCCTGCTACTAGAAGGGTCCTTTGTTTGAGCTCAAGCACTGGGTCCTTTTGGATCACGAGGAAGAAGTCTTCAGTCCCTACTACAGCAAAGAGCTGAGCTCTTGTGGCACGTAACATAGTAAGGGGTTCAGGGATGCTGATGTTCTTTGCAGCCCCATCCACACGCTCACATCTCTCCCCCCTGCCATCCTTTGGGCTGATTGAGCTCTAGGGTTGTGTCCTATTCTTGGAGGGTTGCAGTGCCAGTTTCCCATTTTCTCTCTATATCCAAAGGTCTATGACAGAATATGTTTTCTCTCATCTGTATTTTGATTATGTTGGAGCTTGCTTCACCTGAATTGCCCACCCAGAGTGCGGAAGGAAGGTGGATGCTGGCCAGCTGCTAACAGAGCCATCACTATTTTCTTTCTTGGTGACATGAATAAAATATAAAGAAGAAACAGCACTTTTGCTGAAGAGGAGAGATCAGAAACAGGCCCTTTCAGGGCAGCCACTGGTGCAGATATTGAAGTGCCAAGTGCAGCTGCCATGCACTCGCTGTAGATTGGAGTGGTTTAATGACCTTAAAACTGGAAATCAGTCCCATCACTGAAAAGCTTAGACGCTTACTTGCCCTCCAGTTTTTTTTGCTGTCAACAAATTGTTGTCATTCCAGTGCATGGATCACTAAAAGCTGGGAAGATGGGAGCTGTCAGGCATTTTGTTTCCTCCAGTACTATGGCGCTGCGCTTGGTTTCTGTGTCTGCATGGCTCCTCCAATCATACACATGCTTGAGGATTTTACCAGTGTCACAAGGCTGTGGGATACCAGCCAGCTACATCGCTAGGAAAGTTTTGAGGAGGGTAAAAAGTAAAACCAATTAGGAGAATCCCCAAATGGGGGGGGGTGGGGGGTGGTGTATTTTGCCCAGAAAAAAATGCTTTTTCTTTACATAAAGCCACAGAAGTAGAGATAAATGGGAGAAATATGCTCTACCTGAAAGTGTTGAACCCACTTTCAGATGCTGTACGTGCAACTTCCAGAGCTCTGCTCCTTTTGGACCAGGTCATAAACTCTCACCTTGCCCTGGTGGTGCTGGAGGATCATTAACCTCCTGCTGTATTGCTTATTGCTGTGTCTTGTCAAGCTCATCTCCATTTGGCTTAAAAAAATCATCGTAAAGCCAAGATTCACTTTTGTTGGGATGACCTTTGCTAACAAGGTCCCTGAACGAGCTCTTTTGTATCGTTAGAGCTGGCTGGGGAATAAAGGACCTTGTACTTTGCTGCAGCCTATTTGTCTTTCACTGTTTCTCTTCTCAGCACTGGGATCCCCAACCCCATAGTGTCCTAGTCTGATTACCCAGAAAAATGTGCAGGAACCATTTTATTGTGCTCTGGTGGTGGAGGGAATGGATGGGAGTCTTGGAAGTACCTTTAGCAGTGCTCTCTGTCTCAGTGCTCTGCATGTGTGCGTGCAGCAAGGGTTCTAATTACTTACTGGATGGGTCAATTTGTCTTTCAGTGTTCATTACCCATAATAAATTAATGTTTAGGACTGGCTGGTGGAATTTGCACTTAAAGAAAAGAACAATAAAGGGCTTCTTCCTCTAGCTCCTTTATTAAGCTGTTTAAATACCCTTTTCCTTAAAGATTTTTTTGTTCAAGTCCCTTCTCCATTTGCCATAAAAATGTATTGATGAAACAGTGCATTGCATTTTGGGGTTGTATGTAAAAATCAGGGCATCTGCTTAGACCAGAGATGAAGCCTGAGGCTGATACACAGTTGTCTGGGGTTTCTAAATAAGCACAACTATGTAAAATTGGAGCAGATGAAATGGAGCAAATGTGCAGCCAGTGGGTAGCTGGGTAATCAGCTGTGAAGTCTCTTCCACCAAGAGAGTGATGGGTCTTCCTTTTGTCCCTCCTCCTCCCTGTCTCTTGCTACCAAAAATAAGTCAAGGAAAGGTGTAGGCTCTCCAAACTTTTTGATTTTGTGCAGAGGTGGTTAGAATTCCCAGTAAAAATCGTCTTTCCCAGTAAGATAACTGGAAGCACTGGGTCTGCTGTGCCAGAAACAAGCCTTGAGAGGGTGGATGAGCAGGAAGATGAGTCCCCAGCCCCAGGGAGACACTGATGTGCAGGCGTGTATTATTAAATGGAAGAAGTAGGATGAGAAGAAGGAGATGGCAACAGAAAATCTTAATTTAACATCTGAATTTAAAAAAAGTAGAAAGCATCTGTGTCAGTCTCTTCTGAATCTTCCTTAACCCAAAGCAATTTCTGTTGCTATTAATATCATTTTATATGCGGTTGGAACTTCGGCGTTTCTCTGCGCTCTGTAAGTGCATGTGGTTGGGGGTTTTTCCTCATCGTTTTCTTGTGGCTCACTGTTCATTATGTTCATTCAGCTGTCTTCAGAGAGTCTCCTGAGACTTCCTAATGTGGAGTGATGTAAGATTCTCTCTATGTTTTCCACAGCTCAGAGCATGTTCAGTGCTAAATGGTTCATGTCAGGATCTTGTGTAAGCATTCCACAGTCCTGTGACTTCTGACAAGGATCCTTTTGGAGGTGGTTAAATAAGTAATGGTTACAAATACCCATCAAACATTGGTCTAAATAATGGATATTCTGAATAGCCTGTGATCTTCCCTCTGCTGTCCTCCCTGTCTTGTTTGCATAAAAGTGTATTCTGTAAATGTCATCCCAACCAATTTAGGCCATGTAATGTTTGCAGCATCACTCCCACTGAGGTTCTGGGAGGATTTGTAAGTCAGCTCTGGGGAAAGATATATGAGGTTCATGAGCAGGATAGGATATGTTGGGTACAAGAAATGCTAAACCAAGCACTAGTACATGTAGTGCATGGAAGGGTAGGTACTCCTTACTTACAACACATGTATTTTACTCAAAGGTCACCTTGTTCCTGAGAAAAGTAAATGCCCATTTCTCTAGAGTGGTGGCTTGTTCACTGGCATCTCCACTTCAGTTGTATGGATGAGAGCCACCAGCCTGCACAGATGGGTGTTTCCAGTAGAGACCACCCAGAAGCTCTCTGGCCATGGCCTGTCCTCAGCCTGTGCTGTCTTTCTCCTTGAACATTTTATACTGAATGGGGGGGTGCAAGAAAGCATTCCCTAAGCCCTCTTTCCTCCTGGGATGGTGATAGGAGATCAGAATATGCCAAAAAAACAGAACTGAGATTTTTTTGTTTTCTTTTTTTTTCTGTGGAAAGACTTTTTTAACATCCCACCTCCACAAAATTAACTTCTTTTTAAAACCATACATTCGTAGGTGAGGCTTGTATGTAGTCGATTTTGGCAGAGCATTTTTGGAAAGCTGCTAATTCTGAGCAGACAAGCTTAAAGTTTATGTCAAGAAGGTACAGGACAATGCACAGACTGTTCCTGAAAAATCAAAGCTCTACATACTGTTCCTCGAGTTTGTCACCGTTGTTTAGGTTAATGCCTCACGCTCTTTTATGACACCTACACATTTTGATGCCATACCATATGTTTTTGGGCTGCCTTGTTTTGTTGGGGTGTGTGGTATATCCTTTCCCTTCCCCATTAGAAACTCAAGCTGTTCACTTCAACTGGTTTTAATATAGTGCCACCTGAAACATGAAGAAAGTGTTGTGTTTGTAGATTTTGGCCAGAAACCATAGAGTAAACATCTTTATCCTCTCCAGGCTCCTGGTGCACTGGTGTCTTGCCAAGCAGCTCAACAAATGCCACCAGCAATTCTGGGCTCGAAATGCCCAAATGCCTCTTCCTTCTCCACCAGCATCAGAGGAATGGCGCAGCTCCAGCCAGTTCTCATCCACAAAAACAAGCAGCTTCAACTGTGTATTAGACCTGTCCTCTCACACACTTTCTTCATGCAGCAGATATTCTGGGAACGATTTTATGGTGGCATAAACACAAACAATTGTTTTTAATTTTTCTTTAAAACATCACTTTGGAAACATCCATTTCATGGCATCCAAAGCAATGGGCTGTTCTCAAATTAGCAGCTTCTTGTATTTGTGGTGCGACTGGTGATGTTTTTTCCTTGAAGATGAAATTTCTCTGCAGCAAAAGCATTAATAGCTGTGTGAAAAGATTTCTAATTATAAATTTTGCCTCAATTACTAATTAAGTCTATTGTCAGACTGAACAACTTCTTTTAAACAAATTATGGACAAAAATATCTCTTTTGTAAGTAGTTTTTTATTACTTAGTAATTTTATTGCTTTTGTATAAGTTGTCCGCTCATGAAACAGCTGAGTTGGAACCACAACAGAGATGCTGCTGCATTTCAATCTGAACAAGAACTCAGGCATTAGGCTGAAACCCAGTTATCCTCCTCCTCACAGAGTTCGGGTTCCCAGGTCCGTAAAAATTTCCTGCTGGCATATTTAGATATGTTTAGGTCCTCTTGATTTACCCTGATTTCTTTCCTGAGGAAACGAGACTTAACCTTCCTGCCTCTCCATGAGCTTCCTTCTAAATTTATAACTTCTTGGCCTCTTTTAGACAAATCTAGTGGCAGTATCAACCATGACTGGACCCTCATACAAAAATGTAGATACCTTTTGTGCCTTAGTCCATGCTTGTCTTGGTCTCTCTTCACTGTTTGTGGGTATAATCTTGCTGTTATAGATGACAGTAGTTCTCAAGGGAATAGGGTGGCTATGGAGAACACTCCCATGAGCTGGTTGGCACAGTTTGTGTCTCACAGCTTGGCTGAGAAGGGGACCTGCACAGTGCTGGAGGACTGACCCTGTGCACACCCCTACAGCCCCATGGCCAGGGCACTGGCATACCCTGCATGCTCTGGGTCTTCAACACAAGTCAGCCAACTTTTCCATTTTAATAGTAAAGGAAGGAGATACTGGTTTACTGCAACAATTTCTTCCTCGGCCAGTGCTCTATCCCCACCCCCAGTGCAGGACCAGCGGTTTCGAGGGAAGCCAAGCAGCCCCTTGTCCTGGAGGGCCAAACTCCCCATGACCAGCTGGTTCCTAGCACTGCCCCCAAAGCCTCCTCTCGCCAAAATCTCAACACGGAACTTGCATGCATTTTGCCCGTGCTGATTCCTCCGCCCTTCCTAAGAAAGGGTTAAACCGAGATTTCAGCAAACGCTGTAGGGAGGACACAAGACTGCAGCCTCATATTCCCTTACGAGCACCGTGTGTGTGTGTTTGGGAGGCAGTGTAATGCTTTGACAGCAGCTTGACATTGCCTTGAAAGGTGCTGGAGGCTCTGCAAGCACTTGCCAAGAGGGGGTGGGGGAGAGGAAAGTGTGTCAGGCAACACTGCAGTCGCAGCCTCTTCTCGTGCTCAGCCCCGCTGCTGCTGCTGCTGCTGCAACTCGGGGGCTGCTGCGCGCCTCCGCTGCCGGCCAAGTTCTGGCGCTGAGCGCGGCGCGGGGGCAGCGCTGCCTCCGCCGCAGCACCGCCTGCCCGCCCTCCTCCCGTCTCTTTTTTTATTCCCCCACCCCCCGCCTGAAATGCCCATGAAAGCCACCGAGGGGCTCGGGCAGGAAGGGGCCAGCACACCTCGATGGGATGATGCCCGGTCTCCGCCGGCGGGGCGCGGGGTGGAATTCCGCCGGGAATGAAGTGCCCGCTCGACATTTGCTGCATCTGCCGGAGCGTCAGGGTTCAGTGGCTGCCTCCCCTTCAACCAGCTGTTCCGGTTAATCACTGCGCTTCCAACTTTTGCTTGGCAATGCCTGATGGCCAGTGGAGCCCAAAGAACTAGCACGGGATTTTTAGGACCTCATAAAAAAACCCCCATACCCTTCATTTTCCTATTTCTGCACAAGACTGGCGAGTCGCACGCTAGTCAGCCGTGTAAAGACATTTCTTCCTAAAGGATTGCCACATTTCTGAGCCCTCGCAAACTGGAGAGCCCGGACGATTTGTGTTCGATCTCGCTGCCGGAAAGTGCGGGAGCCGCGTGTGCGCTGCAGCCGCGCTCGGCGGTGGGAGGCAGCCCGGGCTGGCTGGGAAGGGATTCCAGCGCAGGCAGGGAGAGAGAACGGAGCGGCTCTCGCAATTAGTTGAATGATTTGATAGATAACAGCAGACATGCTTTGTGGACTGAAAAAGGATTTGCAGTCAGACTTTGGTAAGTGAGCCTTGTCTGTATTTTTTCCGCCCATGTTCAGTAGTTTACTTTTGTTTAATCTGATTTTCTTTAAGAACCTTTAATACCATTAACAGCTTCAAGTGCTACTTTGAAAGTGGTTTTACAAATCCAAACCGCTGCATGCAAACTTAATTGCTTTGATTTGTGAAATGTATCTTTGCTTCTCCGTAAAGAATTTCTGCCTGTGACCACTGGAGAGTACCCTTCAGGCTGCCTTCTCCTTCTCCACCTGGAAGATTGGCAGTCACAGGGGCTGTTCTCATGCAACCTCAGATATTGCGGAGCCTTTACAGCTGTTTTGACTTTAAAAAAAAAAAATCTAAATGCAGCTCTTTATTTTCCAGAATCAATGTATGAATGGTCTGGGCATTCAGCAATGGTGAATAGGGGGCTGGGAGGGAAGACGGGGGTAAGGGACTCTGCTGAATGTGGTGGGATCATTGCCATTGCCCCACCTCCCGTATAATCCACTATTACCTTGTCTAATAAATATTTCAGCTCCTGCTAGAAATCTGCCATTTCAATGAGCTGCTAACCCCTGTTTTAGATATGTGGGGCAAGCAATTCACTATTATTGTGGAGTATTAAAAAAATCTAATTCATTTCTGCAAAAGAGTAGGTAGATGAGTGTAGAAGGGCACCTTTATAAAGGGCAGACATCAAATACTGGCCCCAGTCTTTCCAGGATGGACAGGCTCTTATGTTTCTAACTGAGTGCAATATTCAGGTACTTTGTTGCATGCTGTAGCTCTGCTTGTTGCAGCTGAATGTGCTGCATGGAGCTTGTCTTCCACTCTCATGCAAGCATTTCCCTTCTGAAAGCAAAGACGTTGGAGTTGGAAGTACAGAGGTAATTTATGGTTTCTGAATCATTTTGCAGTGCCTGAAGGAATGTAGTGAGACTTTGTCCTCTCCTTGGCATCAAGAAGCCCTAAAGCATGAACCTAACTTTAGAAAATTGTTTTCCCTCCCCAAATCTGGGGGTAAAATGAACTAGGTGGAAAGCAGCTTAGCCTGTCTATGTTGCCTAATCCCATGGATGGTGACTGGATGCAATGTCCACCTACAGTACCAGCACAGCAAGAAGCATTTTGGGGGCTTATTTTGAAGCTGCCAGAGACATGTTGATAAGTCCTGATAGGCGAGGGAGTCTGGGCATGTGATTTAACAGGGCAGGAATGCACTTGTTCCGTGGAAAGATCAAAAGACAACTTGGCAGGAGCTCACACTTCTCTTGGGGCTGAGCCAGGAGCTGGGCCCTGGCTCAGAGGTGGCTGACACCGACTGTGCTGGGGGGGTCTCCTCGATGCCACCAGCCACAGAGGGGGTCTCTTATGAAGCTCTTCCGACGTGTCACCAGAGACATCTGGTGTTTCAAGATTGCTGTGTTGTTGCAAATGGTGATGTTGTCTGGATGCTGGGTGATCAAATGAGAAATTTTCCTGATGTCATCCCCAAACACTTATTGAGAATCTTGGGTCAGTGTTGTGTTATGTACAAAGGAATGGTGCAGTCTCTGGGTGGGTAAGGAAGCCTTTTTTACCCTCGTGTCAGACCCTCACAGTTTGTGCTTGTGGTGCTCCTGAGGACCAAGCCCATGCTTTCATGGGAATGCTTTCTGGAAATCTAGGATGGAAGCAATGAAGGGAATTGCAATCTTATCACTCGTTTTAGCATTTTAAGTGGAATAGGTGAAACCAGATGGATTGTTTCAAAGAAGGACCCAAACATTTCAGAAGTGTTTTCTCGGCCCACCACTATTAGGGTATTGGTGATTTCTTTTCTTCAGTCGCTCTCAGAAGTTTTTTGATGAGACATTTTAATAGTAGAGAGATTTTGTCTGTCCTTCAGAATGGAAGGGTCAGAGAATGCAAAGTAGCAATGATGTTTTATGGGAGGTGGGGGAAGTGTTTATCTTCTAGTTAGAGTGAGTGGTTCTGCTGATAGCAGGGTGATAGTGTGTTTCCACAAGAGCGTTTGTAGTCTTGCTATTGGAGGACTTCCCTGAAATGCTTTATGGCCTTTCTGAAGTCCAGGAACACCCTCTATGTCTTGCTCTAGCAAACTTCATGTTCAATTAGTCCTTACTGCAGGATCATTGCAGGAATGGGCAGAGCAACAGAACTCACTGAATCTCCTTCGTGCTGCTCCAAGTCACCCGCAGAGGATCCCATCCCAAACCAGCCCAAGTCAAATGTTAATTGAGGACAGCACAGACAACTTCAGAAGACCATTTGTCTTTCAGATGTATCCATTTCGGTGGCGTCATTATTTCTGATTTTTTAAAATACAATTTGTATAGAAGGCAAAGGAAGAATGAAGACAGTAGATGAGTGAGGATGTTCAGTGCTTTTCTGTTTGGGTTTGTTGTTTGGTTTTAGGTGTGGGTTTTTTTGTTGCCATTAGAAGCCATGCTTTTAGCGTGAGATGGACTCTCTGCAGACCAAGGAGAGCAGCATTTCCTGTCCCTTTTTCCAGACTGGCAAACTGCACCCTTTATTGCAGGGTGGGAATGGCCAGAAAAAGGGACCTGTTAATAGATCTCTGCCCCTTCCTGTTCTCGGTTTTCAAGGGACCAGCTCTCCTGTTCTCTCTCTGCTTGACAAATAAACAGGGGGAAGAATAGAGAAAAACATGCCTGAAAGGGATAGAAAACTAATGTGAGGAGCTATAATAAGACAGGAGGAAATCTTCATAGATAAATCTCCTAGGAAGAAAGATTTTATCTTTCTTATTGAAGAATTCATCACAATAGTGCTATTTAATATAACTCCTGCTCATCAGGCTGCTTACGTCACTTGTCAGCTTTGCCTCCGTTGCAGCCAAATGAAAGATTAAGAGAAAAACTAACTGGGGTGTGTGTACCAAGACAAACATCCCTGGGTCTGAATCATTGATCTTAATTTCCTTGAGCCAAAACTGGGCAGAGAGAGTTTGTGCTATTCCTCTGTCCTGAGACAGTATCGGCCATATCTATGATATCATACTTAGACATTGCATTTGAATATATCCAATCTGAGAACACCACATCAGCTCAAATTAATTCAGTAAACTGAAATATTAAGGAAAAGCTTTGCTTATTTGTAATTTTTGTGCCTTTGCTTCCTGTCCTAACACAGATGACAGATTACTCCTTTCCCTTTGTGCATCACACTTCTGAATAGGTGAAGAGAGTAATAATACCTTTTTTTCTTCCCTCTCTTCTTTTTAGCATAGACAATTCGTCTCTCTCCCCAGCCTCAGAAGTTGTGGTCTTGCAGATGTGTGACCAGCCTGCACTGATTCAATGTGAATGAACTCCACCTGGGCCACATCGTTACTGAGCTGTGGAACCCAAGCCTGGAGACTGCATTCGAGCTAAAGCTTTTGTCAGTGCTGAGTAGAATGACAGGATGATTTTACAGATTTTGTAGACTCTACTCACCTTACTTGTACCAGGGTATTAGCTCTTCTTGCATATGACATGGCACTGTGGATTTACGTTTGATTTGCAGCCCACAGTATTTGAAGAGTCCTTGCTGTCACTTCAATAGTTTTTCCTCATCCTTCATTTATCAGATTGTTCCTGCCTGGGTCTGGTACCTTGCATGCCCCTCTACCAAATTGTACATCTGTCTTTTCCAACATGTATGAGTCATTCTGGGTTCAAAATTTACTTCCCAGCCTGCTTCCAGTCCCACATTCCTGGTGGCTGTCAGTAATAAGGTCTATCTCTCTGCAACCATCCAGGTCATTTAGTGAAAACTTGGAGCCGTACCAGGCTGGTGAAGGGTCCCCACAGAACTTCATTTAATACATCTTTCCCTCCTCATTGTGAACAGTGAACAACTGATGAATTTTCTCAGTGTGTGGTTTCCCAATCAGTTTTGCATACACTTCATAATCATCTGTATCCTGCTTCCCAAGTATACTTACAAAAATAGCATGTGAAACAGTGTCAGAAGCGTTTCTAAAATTGAGGTATAGCAACTTGCATTTTCTGTCTATCCAGAAATGTTGCTCTCATATGGAAAGCAATTGAGTGGGCATGACTTATTTGTGGTAGTTCAAGGTTTGCAGTTAGTCCTCCTCCTTTGGTGTTAACAGCTCACACAGATAGTCAGCTCCAGGGACTGAAAGAGAGGGTGATGGATTTGTCATTCTCTCGCCCCCACTCTGGTAGACTGTTGTTTTGGTTTGGTTTTTTTAAGTTGAACTTTGCATTTTATTCTTCAGCCTTGTGGTTGACCCTCCTCCTTAGGGTCTTACTGATACCTGCTGATGGCTTTAGGACTTTGGTGCCCAGGTCTATAAAGTTTTGTTGACTAAACTTTTAAGTATGAATGAGCTGATCTGTGCAGTCAAAATGAATTCTTGCTCTTTTCTAGAGATGACCCATTCCCTGGACTTGCTCTTTATAGAAGGAAAAGGATGAAAGTAATATCCTACAGCTTTTCATGGCCTATAGAAATGAATTATTTTTTTATTCAATTTTTCTCCTCTAGTAGGGGGGTTACTGACTTTTCCTCTCAAAAGCTTGTGTTCAAGCACATCGTATTAGTACAGATTTATTAAGAGAAGGATGTTTTTCAGTGCAAAGGCCAGGGGGTTTTAATACAAATGTTGATCCACAGTGTCAGTTGAACAACTGCTACAGAGGTTTTCTCTCTAGCGTTAACAGTTGGAGTCCAGTTTCCAGCCCAGGCATTAACCTCCCTGCCAGCCTGCTTAAGAAAATCTCATTGCCACTGGAAGAAGTGCACTCTGGCTTAGAGTGACCCATAGAAGGGGACCGAGTTTCATGTGGTGTGTTAAGTCTTGCTTTTGGCTTTATGTCCAGGGTCATTATTCTTTATAATGTTTGTTCTGTTTTATTAATCCATGGAAGCCAAGGGTAACTGCACTGCCAAAGTGTTTGCATATGTTAGGGCATGCAGGATTTGATTTCTTTTGAAAATGGACTGTTAAAACTGATTGTGTGCAGATGGCAATGTTTATTGCTTGTGATGTTATCCACCTAACTCAAGAATGGAAATCATGCAATTTTACCCAGAAGGTCAGAAAAAGGTATTGGGCAACTTGGAGGGAAGGGCACCTCTGCTTTTGTGTGTAGGCATGTGTAGATGTTGCAAATAAAAGAAACAATTAAATCTAGCAAGTAGTAATAATCAGAAGGGAGTGCTAATGCACTCCTAGAGCCAGAGAAGAAAAAGTAGAGCAAAAATAAATATTTAGCAACGTTCATCAATTGACAATGGAATGCTACCAGGCATAAGAACATTTAAGGCTCTTTTCAGCTGTCAGTTCAGCTACTGCATAATTTTTATCATGTGAGTAATCCCATCAGGGTAGGCATGGTCTTAAGCCTTGATAGGATGGGGCCCCCAGGTCATTGTACGCCTGTCTATTCAAGGTGGCAGAATTCAGTTTCAAGACAAACGTGCTTGTGTGGGTGTTAGGAAATTCTGGGTCTGTGACAGTCTGACTGCCAGTCTCCTCCTGACTTTTTTTTTTCTTATAATATTATTATTATTATTATTCTGTTCATAATGAAAAAAAAATTACTAACTGAGCTTGATGTTCTTAGCTGCCAAGTTTATTAATCTGTGGATTTACAAATCACTCTGGTAACTTGAAATGTGCAAAATCACATAGGATGAAGAATTTCTCCCCCTCCATTCCTAACAATTGCCACCCCCGATTTTTTTATTTCAGTGGAAGTATTTTTTTTTTTCCTTTGACCGTGTGTTTTTGTTCAAGGATCTGATAATTACATGCTTGGAGATGATGGCTTTTCAAAAGCATCTTTCCCAGCAATTTTCAACTGGAGATGTGGATAAAAATATCTCCCCATTTTTTTATCAGAAATGTTTTCAGTAATGTGCAATTATGAGCTCTGCCTTCATTCAATTCATCCTGGAAGAATTTGCTTCACAGGGAAATTCGTTTCCTAGCTGCTGTAGATGCCAGCATAGTTGGCAGCTGCAGGTTTTGTGGGGAGGAGGGAAAAGAAAGGCCCAGAAATTAAAATTGCTGTGAAGTAAATTGATCTCAACACCTGGAAACCATGAAAAGATGGAATCTCATACGTTTTTGTTAAATCTTTGTTAAACTGCTTTGCATGTCAGTCCCAAAATGGCCCTGTAAATTATTTAATGTAGTTGAGAGATGAAGAGATGATCAACTTAATCACTCCTCACAACTGATCTGTTTCTTATTGTGCAGGTTCATGTTAGCAAGGTGGAAGGCGTTGTGGTTTTCTTCCCAGCAGTACTCCAACTTTCAGTCTCAATATAAAATTAACACTTGTGTGGTTTATTGTAACTAAGCTGTAAATTAGGAACTGGCTCAGGTCTGGGGAGAAGAGCACTAGTGAAAAGGACTGTGGTGCGATTTCAAAGAGCATAAACATGCTTTTGTCCTGGGAGGCAAGAACTTGTGCTGTAAGAGTATGATCTGGCTCCCTGCTGCCAGGTGTGTGGATGAAAACAGGATTTGTTGCATTCTTCTTCATTGCATCTTCATTTTCCCCAAAGGAGGGATGTAGATCCCTGATCTGGCGTGTGCTTCTGTTTTGGAGGTCACGTGCCAAGTTGTTTGCAGAGACTGAGTAAACTAACTTGTTTGAGATTCCAAATAATTCTTCTCTCCCAGCTTCTGCCCCTCCACAGAGCCCTCTCAGTACCTGGGGAGCCTGGAGGTCCAGCACACTCAGCTCCTGCCCCGTGCGAGCTCTCTCCTGAGGCTGAGGGTGGGATGGCACAGCTCCAGACAGCTGCTTTTCCAGTCAAATAGCCAAGCTACATCATGGATCTGCTCCTCGGTCTTCGAGCAACCACATGCATGACCACACAAATGGTGAGGGTCTGAGTCAAACCTCCAGCAGTCCCCACTGTTGTGCCACCAGCCCACATGGTAGAGTTGTTCCAGCAATAAATCTTCTCCATAAGATTTCAGTGGAGATCCCCTCCTTTCCCCTCGTGGGCATGATGGCTGATCCGTACAGGGTCCTTACTGCAGTGAATCGTTCATCCTGAAATATGGGGGATGTGGCCTGCTCCTGCCCCAGTGATTTATAGAGGATAATTTCTTTATGGAATGTGGTGCCATTTGGGTAGGATTAAACTCTTGGCATCAGATGAAGGTATGTGTTTTGCTAAGGAGTTTTTTTCAATAATGTAATGCATTTCCCATGCAACCCACTGCGTAAACAGATCCTGTTCCTTCCAGCCATGAGACACTGTGCTCTGCTGCTCCTGCTGCTAGAATGCCTCCAACCTGCAGCCTAACAGTCCCCAGGAGCAGGGGGGATCTTGGGGCACCATCTCTGCAGGTTCAGCCTCAGCTGATGCCTCTGCAGCAGTGAAGCCATGCAGGGGAATCAGAGGGATGTGAGTGTGAGGTAGGAATGGACTACCTGGGGTCCTGGGACACAGACATATGCCTGCAGTCAGTGGGAAGATGCTCAGGTATGTTCAGATCTGGATCAGACAGCACAGATGACAAACCTTGTACGTGTGGAGTTAAAATCAGAGTGAAGTTAGAAGAGTTCAGAGACACAGGGTACATCACTCATTGCTTCCTATTTTCCTCCAAACCCAGGTGTCACTCTGTGGTCCATTGCTCCCTTGCCTGTCCTTGCTGTGCAGCACGTGGATTTTTCCCTGCCATTCCCTGCTCCTTGCTGCTGTAACCAGGCCATGGGAGGTATGGCTGCCATCAGGGTGGTGGCAAATATCACCCAGCTCCGGGCTGGCTGCAGAGACAGTCAAGAGATAAGTGCTGTGATTTGTGAGGCTGGGCAAGAGGCTTGAGACAACAGAGAAAATTTTGTTATTATTAATTATAATAGTAACTTCAAAAAAGAATCAAAGAAACTCCTCTTCCCCCTTGTATTTCATTTATCCCCAATCTTCTCACTCAAGTGAGCTTGGCAGAGGGGCCCCATCACTTTGAGGGGGGATAAGCATTCACCTTGGAGGAACTGGAAAACAAAACATTTGGAAACTGTGGCAGAGGCAGGCGAGCAGAGCTCCACTGGCTTTCCCTCCTTTCTAAAGGACCCTTTATCATTCAGCAGCTGACTCCAGCAGCACCATGAGCTATAATAGGCAATTAGCTCCTAGAAGAGTTGTGTGACACTGTGTTTTATAAGCAAACAACCATGTGTGTTTAGCCATTAAATGGACCTGCTGTATCTGACATTCATGGAGACAATCTCTTCTCTCTCTTGTCCCTGAGCACACACTCGGCTCTCTTGCACCGGTATGGACCCACAGACATCCATACTTGTGCAAAACTGGTGGAAATGTATCATCAGCAGCTGCCTTTGGTTCTGGCATGCAGTGGCAAGAAGTAAACTCTAGGCAATATTTGCTCTCAGAGGATCCAGACTCCATCTGGAGGTTAGAGAGGTGGGAGTGGGAGATATCTGGTGCGGGGCTGTCCCCCCACAGTCCTGAGGACCTTTGATGAGGTGAGGGGCTGGGTGGGCACGTGCACAGCACCCTGCCAAGGGCTTGCATCCAAGTGGTTGCGGTGCTCCCCAGACTTTCCTGGACTTGGAAAGTAGTCAGGTTTAGTATTCATAGTTAATTTTAGATATACCTGTGCATGCTGCTCTTCCACACATCCATTACACACTCGACAGAGCCTTCTGGTTCTAATTTTTATTAGCACAAGTGCCTTGTTGAATCAAAATTAAGTGCGTATTTGGAAGCATAATGTGAAGCATTACATTTAATGGTCTGTGTTCCTGCCTGGAGAAAGGCTGTCACATGCATCTTCCCTCTTCCCAAGACTCTGCGGTCTTTAGCTACACCTGAATTTTCCTGAGTTCATTGCTACTTCCTATTATCTGTAAGCTGTAAAACTCCCAGCTGCAACCTTTCAGATGCATCTTTTCAGACACGTGGCCTTATTCTGGTATAAAGCTGCCTGGCCTCGGGTTGTGGTACATGGGGAGAGGACAGGTTTGGGGTGCAGGTGGAGCTGTGCTGCTGGAGCTGCTCAACCCAGCCCTGGAGAGCTCCTGCGCCTTTGCCCTTCTCATCCAGGTTCCCCTCCCTTGTTCAGAGGGGAGCAGGTATCTGCCTAGGGCAATGCAAGACTGATTTTTCCCTCAGTCCCAGGCATGAGTCTGCCACGAGCCAGTCCCTCTGGCGTTTGTGATGGTCGGGAGAGCTCAGACTCTCACCAAATTGCAAGTTCTGTTTTAACCAGTGTCCCTGTTTCCCAACCTGTGGCTCCTTGTGGCCAGCACCTTGCTCCTGGCTCATCCTTTGATTGGCATGGTTTTGGATTTTAAAAAAAGCCCACGGGAAAATTAACCCACAGAACTATAGGGCTTGAATTCTGCACAGAGCAGGATTTCCATGTGAAAGTCCCAAGGCTGTCTCTGCTTACAGGTACTCACAAGAAGCATCTTTGTGAGCCTTTCAGAGGGTCACAGAGCACAGCTTGCAGCAATTTGTTCTGAATTTCACCAAGAGTTTCCATGTCTTTAGTGAATTCTTGTGCTGGCAGAAGTTGAGACGGGGTTCTCCACCTGCTTCACGCCACCTGTGTGATGTAAAGCAACTGGAAACCAGCACAGCAGTTTGCATGAAGGCAGCCATGGAAAACAGCTGGAATACATTAATAACTCTGCTGGAGTGGGGTCTCATCCACCTTTCATACTAAACAGATGTTTGCTTTCATCACAGTGGTGCTGTGCTGATCTTTGACATCAGCCTGTTTGGAGGATGGGATGTTGGCAGAGCCTCAAGTCAAGGCTTGATGGGAAGCAAGAAGTGGGCAAACACAGGAGCCGAGCTTGTTGGAAGCAAGATTTAATGAGCAATTCAGGCAAATTTTTAACAGCTGGTTTGATGAGGTCAGGCTGCACCAGTTCCAACATCAAATAACTTGGAGCTTTGAAACTTTCATATTTCATCTTGTTGTCCTGCTAAATCTGATATTTGCTCTTTGATTTCTCTGCTTCTCCCTCCTTCCTTTCATTTTAAGTGAGGCTCTTGCTTAAACTTTCTTTAAACTATAAGCTTATTCCATCTCTCATACAGCTCCCATGAATCCTCCTGACACAGTCTAGGATAAAAGCAGCCCGGGCATGTACATGGGCCATTGCATAATAGATAGTTTGTGTGTCAGAGTCTAAAATCTACATATGTTTAGATCAGTCATGAAGTGGGAACATCTGTATGTATTCATATATAATGGTTTTTACCACATGAATGAATAATCCAACTCCCACGATTTGGTATTTACTTTTTTTGAAACATTGCTACTTAGCTGAACACTGAGGGAGAATCACATTTATGGGAATTAAGTCTTAGTGAGGTTTAGCAGAGCTTCGTGGATAAGCTGGAAACAAGTCTAAATGGGGTGCCAGAAATCTTTCTTTTAAAATAGTTAATGCTGTCTGGAACTTCTTCCTTTTTTTTGACTCCCACTGGTTTTTAAGCACTTTGCATCAAAATGCAGTGTAAATCTGGGATAAAGCACCTGATTTGCCACCTACTGCATTGAATGTCTTCCCCTATGATGTCACCTTCCTGCAGTACCAGCTGTCTTTGCAGTGCTAAAAGAGGTTCCCAAATGCTAGGGGCTGCACTGTGAGCCAGGGGCTCCAGCTGGGGGAACACCCCATTGCTGGCAAACCTGGCTATGAGATGCCTTGGTGCACTGGCCCATGGGATGATGTAAAAAGCTGATGGAGATAGGTTTTACCTAAATCTGTTTGCTCCCTTCACACCTTGATCCCTGGCTCATGCTTTTATTAAATGTTACTGCACTGAAGTGAATCTCTTCTGTTGCCTGATTTGTCTGGTTTTTTTTCTTTTGCTGTTTTTGTTTTCCTGTGGTTTGCATGGATTTTCTTATTGCTGTTGGCACTGAGATTGATGCATACCACACATGGACCTGTATCAATCTCAGCCATCTCTTGAACTGGCAGAGTAAATCTCCCAGATTTGATCCTTCATTTAATTTTCTGTGCCTTTCCCCTGAGTCAGAGCAGGCTTGTAACTGGGAGCAGAGAGAGGGTGCTAACCTGGATATGCGGCAGGGTGACCTTCCTTGGAAAAGCTCTCCTGGGTTCCCCTTGCCCACCCCTTGTTAAACCCTGCTGGTACAAGCATTGCTTATGTCAAACTGATGAGATCAGCAGGGGAGCAGGATGTGATTTGCATAAGAAGGGGCTTTTCCCAGCTCATCTAAGGAGTTATGTTTTCTAAAAGGTTTCCTTAAGCTTGGTTTACCTTTCTTCAATTGCCCTCCACATGGACTACTGTAAGTTTAGGGGTGCTAAAATTTTGCATATGCTCTTTGGGGCACATAATTTACTTTTGTAACAAAGATTCTCTTTAAAGTACTATAGAAGTAAAACAAAAAAAGGCATTACAACTACAATTAAGTCCCTCTTCATAAAGGATTACCAGGCTGAATGTTGGCACAATGTCTTTTTGCCACCTCTTCATCCCTGTCTGGTGAATCCAATGGTTTTTCCTTTGCTTTGTCTACTGCCTGTCACGAGAGATTTGCTCTTGACAGTTTACCTGCTGAACTGGGAAAAGTTATCTGTCTGTAGCAAAACCCAGAATTAAAAACGATTGTCTCAAGCCCGTAATTTACAAACTCAAGGACAACCAATCATAGTTTTTATTACTCTGGCTTTTATTTCAGAACTCTTGCTCTGTCTCTTCACTTCCTATCCAGGTATATATTGGGAAGTGGGTATTCTAGTTTTCCTCTGTTTGAAATGAAACGTCTTTTCACCAGAAAAAGGTAGCTCAGGGAGCCCTGTCAGTGATTGCTTTTTGTCTCTGCTGCAGTAATATTGACGTATCCTTCTGCTTCATTTGAGGTGGGATCTCAAGCTTTGAGCTGGTCAAAACTGCAGAAAATACTTATTAAGGACAAAAATTACCCTTTCACTGAACTGTGGTATTTCTTTTCAGACAATTTAATCCCAAATGGCACCTTCACCTGTTTTGTTTTGTTTTGAACACTGGGTTGCGAATGAGCCTTCAAAATCAAGTCTCACTCCCTGCATAATACAGGTCAAAGAGCTTAGTTCCTGTGAACCATCCTGTGAATTGCCTGAGGGGTGCAGTGCTTTTGAGAAAGATGTCCATCCATCATGACAAGACATTCTGTAATACAATGTCCAGGTGGTTAATTCTTTGCATTCAGTGCAAAGAGAGGACATGCACATGTTCCAACATCTAGGATGCGTCTGTAGCTTTCCTTCTCAAATTCTGGCTCTCTACCTCTGCACTGAAGAGTTCTGTGCTCTCCTGCCAGGCTCACACACCAGACCAGATTGCTTTCTCCCTTCTCTTCAATACAGCACTACCTTGTACTTAAACTCTTTTGCTCTCTGGAAAGTTAACAGCCTCTTGATTTAACAGTTCTTTTGTAAGATCTTGGAGGATGAAAGATAACAGGTACCGTTTTTAAAGCAATCATAATAGGGATTAAAAGGGAGTTTGTAAAAAGCAAAATAGGTGCAAGAATTTACTATCACTATCACTGCAGCAAATTGATCTCCATTTCAAAAGACGGAAGTCCAGATTTTTGTCTGTTCTCTCACCCCCAAGCTGTTGATTTGTGCTTCATGTTCCCACCCAGGCTGTGCATGAGGGTGCCCAGTTCTTGGCACTGCCAACGGCTCTTGAGTCCTGTTTCCCAATCTCCTCCCTGGATCTCTGTGAGTCCAACCCTAGCATTAGGTAAGACAGTAAAAACCCCAACAAAACCCCAAGATGAAATATCTTGTAATATGGATGTTGATAATATTTTTGGCTTGAACTATTGATATATCCAAAAAAAGCACTTTTGCCTGCTAGGGTATAGCCTTTTGACAAGCTGCCTTAGTTGGAAAGCACCTTGGAACCAAACTCTGTGCAGTGAAAGCATTCATGATGGTTTTCAATAAAACAAAACTTGTTTTCCTTTTTTGACTAACTCCAGGGTTTCTAAACAAGTAAGTAACAGTGGCCTCTAGGGTTAGGTGGCACCAGTGATTTGAGTGCTGAAGTCTAATAAACTGACAATATTTAATTTCATTTGATTGAAAACCCACAATAGAGCTGTCTTTTTAAATTTGATTTCACTCCACAATCACTTAGCATGGCATTTGGTGCTTGAAAGAAGGTAAGTCCTCAGGGTTTGGATTCAGCAGGCTGCATTTTGTATCCACCTCCATATTCAAGAAAAAGTTTGGAAGCTTACATGGAGTTAACAGGGAGAATTGATTCCCTTGCCAGCTAGGATTTACTGCTGCCTGCTGCTTAGATTAATAAATCCAGTTGTATCTAGCAAGGCATTCTTCCTTGGGAATGATGTTAGACTTTATTGGTCATTTCTCACATATTACAATTGCTAACTTGGATAACTTCCATGAAAGATCAGTCTGAAAATGTATCTTATTCCTCTTTAATTTTTATTTTTGAAAGGTAGTTTCTTCAGCTAACACAATCAGTATATCAACAATATTTCATCTTTCCAGCTTAGTGTTGGACTCTCCCCAGTACACTCCACGCTGCTTAATAAGAGAAATTGCCAGATTGACTGGAAAATGTAACTTTAATAACATCATTTCAGGCACTAGAACCATTGAGAAATAATAATCTCATTGAGCTGTTTTCTGCACTATTCTTGTCTCTCATGCACCAAATTACCGTGAATGCTCAGTGTGAGTCTGTGAGTGCAAATGACCTGCAAGGGGGTGAGGCACTCTAGGGGTTCCTCTGCCACTGGGTCATCCATAAATATAAACTGATGAAGCTGTCTGAAAATTCCTGGGAGGATGAGAAGGATTGCAGGAAGGGAAGTCTCTCTCCATTTCTCTCTACTTTTTAACACGAGAAATTCAAATCTTGCTGGGGACTGCTTAAGAGGAGTGAACTGTAGAGGGCTCACTGAGTGAAGAGGGATCTTCTTGGTGTGGATGTTTTTAGAGGATTGTTTGGAAGAGATGGATAAAAGTGAAGATTCTTGGGTTTTGTTTGGAAAAAGCTATTTGTGCTGAAGATCCAGCCTGTGAAATCCCTCAAGCAGCTCTTAATAAGCCTAACTTAATGCACAAAAGCATATCCTCACTGGAGTCAAGAAAGAGTGATCCCCGATACTTTTAAATGAAAGAAATGAAATCACAGGCTACTTCATAAGAACAACATAAGCTCCTCTGTGAACGAAAGACCAAAGGAACTCTTAATTTCCAACAGTTTTGCATCCACTATCCCTTGGTCTCTGCCCTACCATGCAGAGGAAAATGAGTGGTGAAGTTGGTCTAGAGCTGGTTTGCACAACAGCCCTTTGCTTTTCTGAGAGCAATAACTTGAGTCTTTTCTACTCAAAACACATTTTTACTGAAAGTTACAAGATTATAAAACTCTTTCAGGCTGCACTTGCTCCCCTCCAGGTTGATGGATATTGATGGATATTGACCACTGGGTTCCAGAGATGCAGAGGACAGTAGATGAACAGCATGGGAAGTTAATTTTCACAAAAAACCGGGAGAGAGAAAAAAAAGGAGCTGCCTTTAATAAAAAAATTTTGTCACTTTTTAAAGTATTTTTTCTTCCTTCTCTCAGTACAGCTTGAGTGGAAATTAAGAACTGCTTCCAGGTCCTCTATCAGAGTCGCTCGGATGTGCTGATTAGATAAAGTGACTTTGTGCTGGCTTCCAGAGCAATAATGGGAACAAACAATGCTTTATAGCAATGGCTCTGGTATATAAAAGACATGACTGCAATGGCAGATTGACTGTAGATTCTTAAATTGTGGGGTTTTTTCATTTCTTCCCTTTTATATATATTTTTTTTTCTGGAATGTAATGTATTTAATGAAAACATGAGGAGTACCAGATGTGGGCACTGCAAGCTGAGCCCAGCATTCATTCTTATCAGATGGGACTTGGATCAGTCCTTGAGAGGTGTTTAATATCCCGTGAAAGTTGATGTGAGTTAAACCTTACCAAAGCCTGGCTTTTCTGCAGAGCCAACTTAAATGGGTTTTGTGCACATAAAACTTGTTTACTAAATGCAGAAACTCTTCCCACATCTTCATGAGAAGCAGGAATCTTCCGTCAGTATTATCTACTACAGTCTTGCAGGGGGTAAGAAATACACTCTGGTATCCCTTGGAAGCAAACCTGCTTGGTAACAGGGACATGTTCTGGCTCATATCTTGGTCCCATAAAGGCCACTGCTATGCAAATAATTACCTACAGCATTTCAGTTTAAAATGATTGCTTGAAACAGATTGTTCCTTTAAAAGTAATTTTGGTTTCTTATTAAAAAGAAAAAAAACCAGAAGAACAAAGCACAGAGTTTCTGTTGAACAATAGGTTATTGTATCTTTCCTAGAGCTGATTCCTGTGAATACAGCAGCAGGTGTTATGAAATTATACATGCCTGAGAAGGGTTGGTAGGTGAATGAATACAGAAGAAAAGAAAGAGAGACGTGGAGGGTGTGAGGAGATGAATTTCATGCTGTGTCTATTGAGGAGAAGAAATTAAGAAGTACAACTTCCTCTTGGAATAATCTCGAAGTTTGGACAAGTTCTTCCTGGCTCAGAAGCCAGGAGCAACAATTACACAAGAGGACGGAAGAGCTGCCACAACAGCCTCTGGTGGCACAAGAAGCTGTGGTTGGTGGAGCATGTTCCCAGGCCAGGTTTGGGAGCACAGCATCGTTGCAGTGGGGCTGGCACAGAGACTGGCAGCAGGTTGATAACAATTTTTTCCCCAGAATTATCTGGGAAAATGGGATAAAGCTCAGTTGTTGTTTTTGGGGCAAGGGCTTTGCTTCCAGCAAGGGTGGTTCTTGTATAGCACGGCTGTTTTCCTGGGCTGTTTACTCAGAAATTTGTGATGAGAGAAGTTAAGAGGAAACTTCCCCAAGTTCTCTTTTGTCTCTGGGTGTCTCCTGAGTATGAGCTGGCAGGGGATTTGTTGCCAGTAAAAAGATAAATAAGAGGCTCTTCTTCACAAAAGGCAACTTCTGCCATTTGTACCAGATTTGTTGATAAAGTATTTATGAAATTAGGGAGGAGCTGCTCCCTAAATAACTCAGTCTGTTTCAGCCTGAGCTCACTGGTTAAGGGGATTTTTTAAAAAATCTTCCTGGTGCAAAGGAAGGGAAAAGCATTTCATAGCGCTGCTTGAGTCTGGCTTAGTGCTGTGGGAGAGTCACATGGAAGGTGCCCTGGGCTGAGGGAAGGGCTAGAGCTGTGGTGGACACTGGGCTTTTCACTGGCATTCTTCCAAAAGCCTCACCCCACCTCCTGGAGAATAAAAAGTCAGGAAACACTGGGCCCTTTCCAGGCTGGGTTGTGGGTTTTTTTTTTTTTGATGCAGCAAGCTAAAATCAGTGTGATGACAATGAAATTGTGGTGCAGAATCCTAAAGCAAAAGTGACTTTCTGTTTTCTTGTTTTAAGCACTACACAGGAACATGGACTATGTTGTCTAAGGATTTAGTGTATTTGTTGCTATATGCTTGGACGAGTTTTATGTAGGGCAGGATTATGCTTTAGTTCAACTTTTGCAGTATTCCAGGAAAAGCAGTCTAGAGATCACTGACAGATGTGCTTTATCTGTTTCTTTGTGTTCTATTTATTTATTTTCTTTAATGATACAGAGCCTAAGCAGTGTATTTCTAGAGATGGGAAAAGAACTGAGCAGCTGTACTGCTTATAGTGAACTCATGTACATATTTTCCAAGGGCCTGAGGAGCTGTGGATTTAGACGAGCAGAAGAAAATTCAAGGCACCCGCTGAGGAAGGCTTGTGGAAGGTGGGATCCTTCATGCAAACAGCCCCTTGTCTGAAGCAGACACATGGGAGGAGCTCTTCCTCTGCAGCAGACTTCATAATTAAGTAGTTTCAGGAAATCATGCAGGCTATTTGTAACAGTATTCAATGGGCTTTTTGTTTTCCTGTCCTGGCCTCTCTGGATCTACTTGTCTCCCACGTAAAAGGCTAAGAGCTTTGAAGAGGGGAGGCCACTGCTGTGCTGCTCTTGTGCAGAGCTGACACCGCTGTCCCCAACCTGCTGTGGTGGTGCTGAAATAACCCAAACTGCCCTGGGGAAGATGTGCTGGAGGGGCATTTGGGTACAGCCTTGCAATCAAGCCCAAATCCATCACTGGTGCATGAGATGCCTCTGGGTGTGCTGCCATGTGGAGTGCCAGCCTGGAGGGAGTGGGAAGGATTGTGTTACTGTCCTGTGATGACGATGGTCCAGCCCCTGGCCAGGCTGTAGTGGGGGCTGTGTCATGTGGGAGCTAAACACCAATTTGAGATTCAGAATGGGTGTGCATGGATATATCACTTTCCCCCTCCCCTCCTTCTGGTAATATATCAACTTATTAAAGGTGATGAGATGCCTAAAGATGCAGCTGGGTGATTATAGTCTGTTTTTGAAGTACATGTCTGCATCTTCAGGCACTCAGAGATCTTTAAAATCCCAGACCTTGGAGGTTTGCTCCCAGGGCTGCAGTTTGAATCATCATTAGCTGCCTGACCCACACTCGTGTACCCCTGGCTGCTCTTTGCCTGACTACAGATAAATGCCTCCCTTGACTTACAGAAATAACTCTCCTCAAAATGGATCAAATCGCACTTAGTTTTAGTCATTTGGATTTCTGCTTCCAGCCTCATGCTTTTATTCTAGCAAAAAATACCATCTTGCCTTAGTGTGAACAGCTTTTGGTTCTTAATGCTGGTTTGGTGTTCATTTCTCTAAACAAGGAATGCAATTACCCTGTAGCAAAATAACTGTCTCCAACCGTCTTTTTTCCATTAAACAAATGGGAGGTTTTACCTCTTGGTCTTCCCATAAGATTAATGCACTTTCTCTGCAGGAACTGTCTTAAAGCAATCCAGGAATCTGAACAACTTGCAGACAGCAGCCTAATTGTCAGAGTCTGATTTAGCCAATGCTCATTTTCATTAAGAGGTGATCCCTGCTAATAACATAGACTAATAGCTCTTCTAAACCCCAAACCTTCCTTTTTCCCCCCACAGGCTGGGATAATGAACTCCTAAATCAGTACTCTTTCCAAGGAAGCCCTTTTTTCTCCATTTTAACAGAGTTTGGCTTGGCACCTAACTGATGTCAGGACATCCTGGTGCCTGTGCTTGCAGGGGTAGTGGAGTCTGCCCTGACCTTCCTTTCTTCCTGCCCCCCAGCTAAAGCATGGAGATTTTTCTCACTCCTTCATCTGTCCAGTTTGTTTTTGAAGGAATGAGATGGGGATTATCTCTTCGTCATTGTCACTGTACAAGACGTGTATCACTGTTCTGCACTGCTTCTGCAGGGGAGGAGAGTTCAGAGCTCTGTGTGAAAGTGTAGGGACTTGGAAGTTCTTCTCTCTCTGGTGTTAGTGAGGAATGTAAATAGTAAAAGCTATTGTCAAAGATTTACAGGAACTTTAATGTTGTCGCAGATTCCCATGGGATCAATATATGGAAAGTGTTGCAATCTCAGTTTTATTGAGGGTCTTACGTACTTGGTGAGCTTTTCTGAAAGGTCTAGAGCCAGCATTATCATCGCTGCTTGAAAACCCTCAATTACACAATCTTTTTTTGGAAGATTTCTGGCCCCCTTGGTGTGAGAGAAAAAGCTTGAAAAATACAGCTCTAATAGCTCCAGCACAGATTGCTTGCAAAAAGAACCTGCACGGGTTTAAAACAAAGAGAGTTATTTTTCCAATTTTAAGGAGAAGAGAGGTTAATGGATTTTCAGTGCTTGGGTTGGTGCTGCGATTTGGGCTGAATGAGCAGTCAGGCTCATTACCAGCCTCACCTCCAAACTGGTGCTGTGCTAGGCAGAAAAAATAACTGAGGGCACAAAGAGAAGAAGTTCCTTTTTTTTAAAAAAACAACATAACCCCTTGCACAAACAAACAAACAAACGAAGTTCATACAAAAGTGACTCCATTATTACCAGTTTGAGTGGCAGAGCAGGAAATCGGCTGCAGATGAACAAAGAGCCGCGCACGGCGGGGATGCTCTTGCGAGCAAACGCCAGTTCCCATTTCGGCAGACGGCGTGTGGCAGCCTCCTTTCCTGTTCAAACATTTTAGCCAGATAATGAGGGGAAAAAACCAAACATTTTTCACATAATCAACTGAGTTTGGAACGGAGGAGCAATAGGAGAAGGGGAGCTGTGGTGCTGATTGTTTGCTGGCTGATGCGGCTGTCAGGAGCAGCGGGACGGGGCGGTGGGGGCGTTGCTAATTGCCGGCAGGGCCTGTAGCTCGGGTCACTGCTCTTGGCCACTTGGCTGCTGCTGGAGCTGTTGTTAATGCACAGGCAACCTGGTTTCTTGCTCAGAGGGAAGCCGAGGTATGCTTGCCAACAGCTGTTGGGGTAGGGAGGGTAACCAGTAGCGAATTGGGGTTTCTTATCCACATTGATCAGGGTTGTGATGGGGAAATGAAGCGCAGAAGGGTGCTGGTGACTGTCTGGTCTGGGGCGGTGTGTTTATGTGAAACAGATGGTTCACGGCTTTAGTTTGCCAGCAGATTATGGAGTTGGCTTCGAACCATCTTGCGTGGTTTCCCAGGAACGCGGGGATCCCGTCCGCAGCAGAACGTCGCTGCCTTGAGCACGTTACCTGGAGCAGAGCTGGCAGCAGTGCGCTCGTGTGGAAGGCAGCTGCGTGCTGGGGTGGTCCTCGCCCTCCGCAGTGTCCTGTGCCACCAAAGGCACCCTGATGCTCCAGTGCCAGCGAGAAGCTCCAGCCTGGGTGGTCCAGGCTATGTTGCCGGTGCCTTTTGCACAATTACCTCCGGTGTTGAAAAAGAAGCCTCATGCTGCATATCCTGAGCTTTAGGGTTCCTCTTCCCATGTGCTGCTGCATTTGGGAAAGCAATAAGGGCGGTTGTAGCTGTTGGGAATGTGGGCAGGGAGCAGTTGGATTGGCATTGTCCTGCTGCTCCCCTGGGAATTGCCACCTTGCTTTATACTCCCAAACAATCCCTGTTACCTGACTCTGCCGTTCTGCCAGGGATGGGGTGGCAGAGAGAGGGTAAAACAGTATATTAGGAAAAACCTCCTGGTGAGAGAGACTAAGATTTACACCATCTTTTTTCTATTTATGGGGAAAGTTGGCTGCCAGCAAACTGAACATTGGGATTGAGTTGTCTCTCTGCAAACCCTTGTCTTGAATGGGGCTCAACTAAAATTTTTATTCACTTTGTATGGAGCGAGGCAAAAACTTCTTTGTAACTCAAACATAACTTACTTAAGGGCTGTAGACAGGAACAAATGGATAAGGTTTTCAGTAACCTATATTTATACTATCATGTACAACTTCTAAACCTTTACAGCAACTGAAAAATCCAAGAATGTGGTCACTGAGAATGGGAGTTATTTGGTACTACATGGTTACTGGAAATTATTGATTGGAAAAGTGCTAGCTTTTTAGGAAATGCCATAAAAATAGACATTTTAGATTGGTGGAAATGAGATCTGTAGAAGCATGCTGCCTTCTCTGAAGATAACTCTCTAGCAGTCTTCCAGTAGGAGAATACAAAGACATTTAGATGCTTTAAATTTCAACTTATGCTGGACAGTGTATTTGCAGTGTACAATGCTATTCTCTCTTCACTCTGACTTTTTTTTTTTCTTTTAATCACTTAAAAGAAGGTGCTCTCTATATTGTACAGAGGCTGGAACAGCAGCAGGAAAATGTGACTTTGAAATAATGGGATCTATAAGAATAGGCAATTTCACTCAAATATAGTGATTTAGTGCCCTGTTAGTGTCCTGATGTATAACTCCATTTCCAAAGACCGTAAGTTTCTTCACAAGCATAATGACAGGCTTGAAACTTGTGAGACTAATGCCCCAGCTTTCTCTATCCTCAGCTATTCCACATAATTACAGGAGTAAGGGAATTTTGTTCTTTCCTAGCAGATTAGCTCCAAGAAGAATAAATCAGATAATGTTGCTGCCTTCTTGCTTCCCTCTCTACAAGGTGAGAGCCCACAAGGCGCAGTGCAAAGCTGGGGCTGGTAATGGTTCTTCGTGCCTGCAGTCTGTGATACAGATCTCATCCCAACTTTGGTGTCACCAGGACAATTTCTTTAAAGTGCTCTGGTTCAGTTGCTTGTGGCTTTTGGTTCTAATTTCAGCTTCTGTGTTTGCTCTGCTCACAGATGATGGCCCTTACTCGAAGGGGAGCAAGGACTCTGGTGGGATGGACGGAGCCCTGGTCTCCAGGAGGCAAAGCATCCCAGGTAAAGGAGAGGATCAGCTCCTGCTCCAAAACATTGGGGCATCCATTACACTTTACCTGGATACCCCTAAAATGAATAAAAACTCTCAAAACACTAATTTTGGTGCATCTATCAGCAAGGCTTTTGCTGGAGGACAGAAATAGATGATAGTAACTCATCTCAGTGAGTGGTGTATTACTGGTTCAATCCCTGTCTTGTGTGGGGCTGTTGATGGTAGTTACAGGAAGCTGGGAAAGGACTTATTCCTGCACTGGACTGACGCTCACAAAGAAGAAAACAGCAGCAAAGGAGAGAGGGAAGAAACCTTGCCATAGCTGAGCTCATCAGGCAGAGAGGGAGTCTGGCAGTGTCTGGCAAGCTTCGTATTTCCTACATCTGACTAAGTTTGTTTTGGTATTTAGTCAGTCACAGCAAATTTTTGTGTGAGATAAACCTTCCCATGCAGAAACACCCTGGGGGCTGAAGAAGTGGTAGTTCATTTGCCTCTCTTTGTGCTGGGCTTAATGTGCCAGCAGCACTCCAGCAGGTCTGGGTGGGCTGCCTCGGACAACATCTCCTTCCTAAGAAAGCCAAGGGCTTGATTTTGACTCCTGGCTGCCAATGACCCAGTCACAGGGTTGGTTTAGTGTGTTCCAGGTAATGGGGAGCAAGTGGGACCCTTTTGCTATTGCTTCAACATTCAGCAGTTGTTCCAGAGGATATTCTGTACCACATTAGCACTGTAGTGCAGCCCTGATGGGGAGAGGCTCTCAAGAGCCAGTGTGTCCAACAACCGCAGCTCAAGGCATCTCAGTGGGGAGGGAAAAATTCAGGTGTGCTCTTCCTGCCCTGGGATGCAAAATCCAATCATATATGCCAGTAGAAGAAATCCAAGACTGCTCATATATGGTGCTTAAAGACTATGTCTTGAAGGACCAGATCCTCCTTAACCAGCTCACTTTTATATTGTGTGGGTCTGTGACAGTGGCAGTAGATTTAGAGAGGCACGGGTCAAAATCCCTTATTGCTGACCTTGATTGATTGATTGATCTCAGGCACTTGCCTTTCTTGGAGCAGTGATTTCTCCTTGAACCCATAACAATGGGTAATTGCACTCTGGGAGTTCTCATTTTGATCAAGGATCAAAATTAAACCCCGTTGAAAAGCTAATAATCTCCCCTTGTGGCACCATCTGTGTTGATCAGTCATGTCTGTAGTTGAGAGGAAATTTGCAGGATGGTGCCGGATGTTGTTCTTTCCAGCATGGTGGAGAGCCCCTCCAAGTTTCTGGCAGCCCCTGGGCTCCCGGGTTGGTGAATTGAAAATTAACTTACTGCAGTTGGCAAGGGATCAAAACTGAGATTAAAGAGCAGAAGTATTATGGACCTGACATTTTTACAAGGAGCTGCCAGTGCCACATTAAATGGGTGCCCAGCAGTGCCTAAATGCCTGCCAGACTGGAGTTAGATTGCAAAGAGGTTCCCTACTCACATTAATCAAGTGCACAGATTATTCTTGGAAGTGCTTTACAAAACAGGTAGTGCATGGCAGGACTCTAAGTGAGCTGCAATTTCTGGTGTCCTGGTGGCTTTGAACAGGAGCAAAGTGCTGGTGATGAGGTACCACAGTGCCAAAGGACCCTGTGTTTTGGATGGATGGAGGAGGCCCTGCACCAGCATGGATCTTCTGTGTCAATATGCTATTTAAGGGGCCCTGCCTTGCTCTGGAAGTCAGTGTGCAAGAGGTTTCAAATGTTCCCTCTCCAAACAGAGCATCTCATTTAAGCCTAATGAGGTTTGCTGTGCAGACAAACTCCTGGGCCATTTGCAACATGGGGTTTTTGTCCACATCTGTGGGGCTGCTGTTTGTTGTGTGCTGCCAGTGCCCATCACCACCTTGTCCTGCATAGCCTTGGAGAAAGACACCCTGTGTGATGGTGACTGGTTTCCTCCTGCAAAATCGTGGAAGATTTCTGTACACTGAGACAATGGAGGCGGATGGATAATGCTATAGGCAAATTGTGTAAAAGCTTCTGAGAGGAGGCTCTGGAAAGGTGTGGAAATCATCCTATTTGCCCCAGGGCTAGCCCCCTTTGAGCAGAGTGTGAGGTCTATTGTGTGCAGTATTGCAGAGCTGCCTTTTGCCAAGTCTTCAGAGCTCTTGGTCTTTTCCTTAGGCCAGGGCTGACTCTCCTGCTCACTTACTGCCCTTTCCATGCCCAACCCAGAAGCTGGAATAATTTAGGAACCCTCTTTTTGTAAAACCCAGACATGATCTGTGATGAGATCAAAACTGATACCAGGTTGGGCTTATATGTAGGTGATGGACAGACAGGAGTGTTGTCTTAGACTAGAAAAGGTAAAATGTGCACAGCCTGCAGCACCCAGAGAAGCAGCACTGGTGCAGCAGGTGTGGGGTGGGCATCCCCTAAATCTGGACGTGTGTCTGATGGCAGCAGTGCATGTGGAACAAGTCACAGTATAAAAGTGACTCATGTTTTCAATTCCAGCTGTAGATGAGGTGGTAGTAGGGAGCTTGACTTGGACTGGGTGCAGATGGGTGAGCAAACTGCTGTGAATGAATCAAGGTCATGCCTTCCCTCCTCCCCTTGATGATGGCAGGATCTCACCCCTCTCCACATTTAGTTCTGTATCTCCCAACTATATTGATGTCTCATGATATTTTTTTTTAATCACAGTATTTTAAGATCCACCCTGTTCTGTCCATCCAGGCAGCTACTGCAGGTCCTGCTATGTCAGCCAGTCACAGTTACACAGTTACCTCTTCCTGTGTAACTGTGACTGCCTGACGTAGCTCTGTTAATGCCCTCGCCGCTCTGTAGCAAACATAGTTCCTGAGGTGGTCTCCCTGGACCATTGTTGAGATCCCATTACCCTGCCTCCAGCAGGGTATCAGGGTAATTACATTTCTACTGCCTCCAGCACCTCGAAACACAAGTTTAACTCTCATAAGCCCTTATTCCTCTGCCTTGTGTTCCTCGGTCCTGCCTGCCAGACCTGCATGCAAACATTGCTGTGGGTCTACCAGGCCACACTTCTGTTTTACAACTTAACTTCAAATAAACTGAGCCTTTTTCTTCATGCTAGTTGTTCAAATCATCCCAGATCTGCTTTCCCACCACCTGTAGGAAAAGGGTGTCCTTGAGATTGAGAGGAATGTGCCTTCCACTGAGTTGTTTGTCTTTATTCCCGATCTTTCAGAGGAGTTCAGAGGGGTCACAATCGTGGAGCTGATTAAGAAAGAAGGAAGCACCCTCGGGTTAACCATTTCAGGTGGCACAGACAAAGATGGAAAGCCAAGAGTCTCCAATCTGAGGCCAGGAGGACTGGCTGCAAGGTGAGAAATGGAAATGGGGTGCAGAGAGCACAGCAGAAATGGAGAGGAATAGTTGCATGCTCCAGCTACTGAATGAATAGAGTTATAATTAAAGTAGTTGGCACCCGAGTCCCTTGTTTCAAGTGCCCCAAAATGCAAAGTTGTTGCTTCAGGAAGTAGAATGTCCTCTATTTTGAGTTATTTCCTATGCTCTGTGCAATTATGCTCTGAAATTTTGTGTAGGGATATTTGGGATTCTGTGAAATTAGTCAGCCTTGTCAGGAGAGCTGCATGATACAATACATCTTGATCAAGCTAAGTGGTTTAATATTGTATCTGTTCTGAATACTGAGTGTATAAGTAACATTATTGGCTCAGAAAAGGAATGGGCAAAGAAAGGCTCCAAGAAGCAGGAAAAAGGAAAGAGTAATTGAACAATTTTGCAGAAAACAGGGAAAAGGAAAGATGTTTTCTCTTTCCCTGCTGGATTTTTTTCAGACAGCTCTTGGTGTGCTTTTGTTTGACTGATTGCTCTACATGAATGGGAACTGAGCAACAAAGGAGGGGTTGTGAACACGTACACTGCGATTGTTGCTATATGTACAGATCTGAACACTTGCCACCACGAAAGATAGATGGCTTCAATTTTAGTGCTTCCCTCTGATACCAGACACATGCAATCAGACAGCAGAGATCAGCCCAGTGTTGGTGGCGTGTTCAGAAAGCCCTACAGTTACCTGCCAGCTGTGCCAGTCACAGAGTCTTTGTGCTACCACTGCTTTTTATTGTATTTCTTTGCAGGAGTGACCAGCTGAACGTGGGGGATTATATCAAGTCAGTGAATGGCATTAACCTGACCAAGCTGCGGCATGACGAGATCATCAGCCTGCTGAAGAACGTGGGCGAGAGGGTGGTGCTGGAAGTGGAGTACGAGCTCCCACCAGCCGGTGGGTGCCTCTTGGACAACGCTGCTCTCTTTTCTTGGCTGCCTTTTGTCCTGGGGTGCAGATGGACTTGCTCGTGCAGAGCTGCCACGGCCAAGGCAGTGTCCAGGGGCGTTTTGCCGTTGCCTTCATCTGCTCACGCGGGCGGTGGAGGCTGCAGAGCTGTGTGCAGTCAGGGCAGAGCACTTTTTCCAGCACAGTGGGTGCCTGTTCATGCACACTGGCAGGGGATGGCTGATTAGGTCTGTCTTGCCTCGGAGTGACTCGGTAGCACAGGCCAATCTGCCTCCTGATGCTGCTTCAGCTTCTCTTTTTCCCTTTTGGAGCGTGGCTACGGGAGGTTTAATTCAGTCTTAAACACGTATTACCAGATGCTCTTTTCTGAACTGTGACAAGTGCTGTTAGTCCTCAGGATTCTTTGAAGTGTTACGTGTTTTTTGAAGGGAAACTGAAGCAATCTGCTTTCCAGCCCTGGAAAGAAGATGGCAAGCCCAACTCACAGGGCTTGTGTCCTGTCATGAGGGACTATATGCTCTTGCCCTCATTCGTTTTGATGATTAATGTTTCTGGTTAAAACAAATTCCTCGATACAGTTTCTCATCACAGTCTTTCCATTGTGAATACAATCTCCCCAGTTATTACTCATTCATTTACCCAGATCAGTCAGAGGATGATTGGGCAGAAGAAATAGCACAACTAAAAATAAGATGATAGGAAAAACAAAACTAATGAAATCTAAACATTTTGCCCCAGATAGGAAGCTATTTTACACTTCATAGCTTTGCTGTAGCTGCTGCCTTTAGATGAAAAGTATTGGATACAGAAATGACTGTGTAAAGCCCAAAAAAGAGTAAAATATTATCTGGAATAGATGAATCTGTATCCATCATTCCCCTCTGTTCCCCTCTAAATGTTAGTCAGTTTTTGCATCCACCTCTGGTAAAGCCATCTATGGCTCAAGTCTTCCATGTTCTCATGCTCCCTAGAGATGACCACTCTTAACCTTTCTCCATGGTATTCCTTATTCTCTGTGATATTCCTTATCAGGAATCTGATAAACTGTACTTGCCAGCCAAGGAGTGGTGCCAGCTCAATCAATAGCAGCGATGTGAGATGTCCTCGGCTTTGAATGAGCAGGAAGAGCACACTGAGATAGTGACTTTCCTCCAGTGAGATTATTTGGGCTGTTTATGAATGATCCAAACAAAGAAGCACTGCAAAATACAGGGAATTGTCAGTTATTGCCTGGTTCCAATTAATTGTGGGCTTTTATCTGCTGTGACGGTTTGTTATTGCCGTGTGTGCTTGCCCCTCTCTCTCTCTCTCTCTGTCTTTCCCTGGGCAAAGAGCAGAAATATAGTGCAATTCAATAGTTTGTGCTTGTGGGTTTGACTTTTTCTCTCAACTTTGTAATTTCCTGCTTTGAAAGAGATCTTGCAAGTCCAAGTCTGGTTTTCAGGTCACTGTGTGGTATCATCTCTTTCATAAATAAACGAAGCCCTGTGTTAACACTGGCTTAGGTTTCCCAGCTCCCACTGATCTTATGAAAGGCTGTTGCAGCACTTCATACTTCGATGCTTAGTACAGAAATTGGATGGCTTCTGAACTTATTTGTGGATGCTTTATACCCTTTTCTTGGTATTTGAGTATCACCCCTTAGCTGGAAGCCTTCCTGTGCCCTGAGCTCTTCCCTTCTGGAGTATTTCTAGGCTGTGTCCCTGTTAGCTGTCTGTGCACAGCAGCAGGACCAAAGTGGGGACGGTGTTTGGAGGTTTATTTGGCCTCACTGTAGCTGGTCCCCAGGACTGTCTGCCTGCAGGGCAGTACCATGCCTCCACTGTATGTCTTTTGGGTTAGCTTGAGGGCTGGGCTAAGCCCAGTTAGGGTGCAGGTTGCAAGCCCTCAGGGTGCTTGGCAGTAAGGATTAATGTGGTCTGTGAGGACAGTAGGGAGATTTGCTTCAAAACCCCTCTCCTGAGCCAAGGGAAATGGCAGTGTGCATGTGCCTAGAGCAACTTTCACCTCCAAGTCAAATTCTTAATCTTTTTTTCCTGATTATCCTTGTGGCCATTCATGGCACTTGGTTTGAAAATTAGGAGTTTTTAGAGTGGTTCAGGCTGAAATGACACATGGAGTTCTGGGTGGAGAAGACTGGGAAATTGTCCCATATTCGCTGCAGTAGTGCAATAAATCATTAAATAGTAGGGGACATCAAGAGATGGAAACAATTTCTTTCTTTTTCTCTTTACTTTGTACATTTTTTATTTTGTACAAATAGTACTGTGTATTTAACATAAAATTACTGAATTGCCCCTAGGATCAGTTTAAAGGATTCGCTTAATCTTTTTTTAAATCCAAAATATGAGAGGTAAGGGAAAAAAACCCAACTTTACGCATTGAGGATTTGGGATTTTCATTTTCTTTAAGGTCAGCTGGTGACTTGATTCCTTATGCTGCTGCTGTTTTTTTTAATAAGTTTCCATCTGTGGCAGAAGCTTTTGAGAAAAGCTGAATGCATTAAAGCCAGTTGATAAACGAGATGGTTTTACTTGAATGTCAGAGTATTAACCAAGACAAATTTGAGGGGAGATGCACAACACTGAGCTGGTGAAATCATCCTAAAACATGATGGTTGGCTCTGATAAAGGTTCATGTGTCTGGATTGGGCTCTTTTTGCTTCCAAATAGGGAAGATAAAATACGGCTTTTGGGCTGGACTTTCATTACAGTGTTATTTGGATGAGTTCTGATATTATTTTGCACTGTGGTTGGAAAAGGTTTATCTGGGGTAACTGGGTCTTTTTCTCTTCCATTAGTACCAGAAAGCAGTGCTGGCATTATTCCCAAGACCATTGAAGTGTCCCTCTACAAGGAAGGCAACAGCTTTGGCTTTGTGCTGAGAGGTTAGTAGCTTCTCCAGTGAAAAGCAGAAGCAGAGGTGCAGAGTGGGAAAAGTAAGAAGGTGAATGACAAAAAGCTCAGCTAAGCAGCAAAAGCGTGTCCTGGAGAGGATCCCCTGCTGCCTCCAAGGACTGCCGGCTGCCTAATCCAGGGTAGTCATTTAGCTGGCAGGCTGTGTCAGCTGTTACGTGATAAATGTCTCTTCCTCAGCGCTCTCACTCAGACTTTCAAACCTCCAGTGACTTACGGCTTTCCTGGTTTGATTACAGGGGGAGCCCACGAAGACTGGCACAAGTCCAGGCCGCTGGTGCTCACCTACGTGAGGCCGGGCGGCCCCGCAGACAGGTACTGCTCGTGTCACACCTCCACATCTGCCCTCACAGGACAGGCCAGCAGCTGTCCCCAAGCTCCCAGATGTGTCTGTCCTGTCCTACTCCTGGTGCCTGCCTGGGGCTTCTCACGCTGGTGGTGTGGAATGGCAGCGGTGGTGTGGCACCTGGGCAGTGTGGGGAGGGTGGACACGGTGCTCCCAGGCCAGCCCGGTGCAGATGTTGTAGTTAAAGGCAGAAACTGCTCTTGCAGAGGCAGCCCATTCATTAGCCCTGTGCAGCTGAACTGCTGATGCTGTGCTAGAAAGCAGGAGCCAGTTTATCTACTCTCATGCTGATAATTTAATATGATGGACCTGGTACTATAAATAACCCAGACTATTGTCCAAGGAGTGTTCTTTCATCCTACAGGATGAGAGTAATTGACTTCTTAATATGTGTGTATATAAATATATACACACACACACATACGTGTGTACACACACAAATAATATATGCTTATATATTTACATATAGATAATATAGATGTATAACAAATTTGTCTATATAAATATAGATATTGATATAAAGATATATAGATTACTTATCTAAGTATAAATAAATATATATACATAAAAAAAAGAATTGCCTTTGGCTTCTTACAGGGAAGGCTCCTTGAAAATTGGGGACAGGCTGCTGAGCGTGGATGGGATTCCTCTGCACAGCATGACCCACGCTGACGCCCTCAACATCCTGCGGCAGTGCAGCCAGGAGGCACTTTTCCAGATCGAGTATGATGTGACCATCATGGGTAAGGACAAGATGGTTGTGATGGCATTTTTTTCTCTGACTGCCTGGAAAGTATGTGAGACTAGAGACAGTAATTGGGATACTCAGTTTCAGTGGAAAAAATGCTGAGCAATGTGCTGCCAGCATGGAGGTAGGGGGTAAAGTTCAAAGCTGGCTTAGTTAAATGCATTTGAAATGCCCTTATGCAGTGATGTGTCTCGATAGGAATGACGAGTGGCTTTAGAGGAGAGGGCAAAAGGGGATTTTCTAATGTAGGCAGAGAGGGCACAGGAGAAGTCAGAGTTAAAGGGGGCTGGAGCGCTCTGCCAGCACTGCAAGTAGCACTATTAAATGTGTGCAGAGGAGTGAGCTGCATGCAGGCAGAGACTTGCCATGGCTTTGGTTCTGAATTTTGACCCTGCTTAATTCTGGAGCTATTCCCTTTCTTAGAAATGTTACTTCAGATCTGCTTCTGAAATAAATGAGGGGTGATCAAATGCTTGACCCCAAGTAAGACAGAATTTACTGGAGGGCAGAGAATGAGTATTTCTAAAAAGCATTTTGCACAGTAGATAGGAAGTTTGATGGATTGGTGGTAGTTGCTGGTTTTTCTTTTCATTTGATGTTAAGTTTCAAGCCCTGGGAAAGGGTTTATTATTAGCTACTGTAAAGTCGTTTTGAGCTGGCTTTGTGACACACAGCTGTTACTGCAGGGAGCGTTGTTAATGAGTTTAAGGTTACCACAGAGTTCGAAGCTGTGTTGGTTCTGGAAGCTCATTGAGCTGTGTATTAGTTTGTGATGTTTCATATACATCTCCAGAGGGGTTTCTGCCTCCCCTGGAGCCATGAGCTGCTCTAGGTTGGAGTCTTTTCCACAAATCTCACAAACCAGAGCAACATGCCTGAACCTAGGATCTAGTGAGGAATAGGAGTCTGTGACATCAGGTTGTTTTCTGATTTGTCAGTGTGGAGGAAAATAAAAAGTCTGAAGCTGAGAGAGTTTGATACCATGTCACCCCTGAGGAAAGAGAGCTGAGAACACCAGAACTCACCCATGGAATGTGCACCAGGATAAGGGAGCTCCTTGTCACAGCCCCGAGGGCTTTCTGCTTCCTGTTGAGTCTCCTCACCACAAGCTTTCCTCTTCCTTTTGGTAGAAGCTCCACAAGCATGGCCATAGTGGCTGTCCCCTGGGGGCTTGGCTGCCAGGAGCTGGGCAGCGTGTGCTACACAGACACGTTCTCCATGGAAGAGCTGGAAGGAAAAGCTGATGCCTCGGTGGTTGCCTGCACACTGCCTGGCTTCTGCCACACCACAGGAGCAGCTTCTCTTTGGAAACTGCTGCTCATGAGAAAGAGGAAACACTTAGATGGGAAACAGGAACTACCCAAAACCCATTTTCTACCTTTCTATGACTTTTTTGGGGTACCTGGGCAGTAAGGGATATCCATTCCTCTCCTCGCAGGCTGCTCCAGGGAGTGGGGCAGATGGAGGTAAGGAGGGATTTTGCATGGAGCTGTCAAGTCTGAACAATAGTAAACAATTAATTGTGCATAGGAAATGGGTCTTTTGGAGGATTTATTGTTTGTTCAGTCCCTGGTGTCTATGTTGCAGAACACTTTTAAAACCTGACTTGCAGCAAAAATAGTCATGAAGGTGTTTTGGTGTCTTGGTGTTTCTTCTTGAGTAACTCTCCCACCTAAAACTGTGAGGGTTGAGTGAACGTGGAGGAACAGCAGGGTTTTATGCCGTGACTCTCCATCTTGTGTTGCTAACCTGTGGACCAGAACTACATACTTCCCAAAAATGTAAAACCCGCCCCTTTCTTAGATAATGTCTGCCTAGAGTGCTCTCCACAACCCTGTAAAGGAATGTATTTGTCCTGCCTTCTTTTAAGGCAAGATGATACAGAACATGTAGCTTACAAGAATCTCTGCAGGCAGCAGCTAGTAGTTGCAGTGGGAGATGAGTACGTTGTCCCCAGCTCACAACTACTACAGCCATTCTCTTTACCAGCCCCTGGAAGATGATGAGTGAAGGGAAGAGCAGGTGCTGAAAGTGTTCTGAGGGTATTTTCAGCTTAAAGGAAGAACTCTTAATTCCCATTTTGAAAATGTGGTGAAGGGGCTGGGGACACCACCATGAACTGGTGCTTGTCCTGTTCATCCTCAGGGAAAATAGACGTTTTTGCATGGTGCTCACTCTCTGCTGCAGCTGTATGTGCTGGGGTGGTGCAGGCTGACCCTTGAGGAGGGAAAGTTGTTTCTCTGCATCTGTCGTTGGTGAGAGACCAAGGTTGCTGCGGGGGAGTGTTGAATCATGGCATTCCTCAGCTGTCTCTGTGGTTTTCCAGCCAAAATTATATGCTGAGGATGATCTGCATGGGGCCAGCCCTGCTCTTGGTGTGAGGGATGGGGCAGCTGCCTGCCATTGCCACCGAGCATCCCCCGGCTGTTGGGATTTTGCCAGGGAGGCCGATGTAGGATGGGACCACGGCAGGCTTTTTGTCAGGTTGGCTGAGATTTCTCAAGGCCACTGAAGGAATTAAATTAATCTGCTATTTCCATTTAAAAGGAGTTCCAACTGGGCATGCACCTTCCTGGGGCATTGGGAAAATCTCTGCTCTTTGCTGACACCAGATAAACTTTGCAACGAACAGATGCTTTCCCACGGCTGCACTTTATCTTATGGGCTTTTTAAAAAATGGGGGAGAATGGAAAAAAAATCACCACAAATAAACTGATTAGCCAGAAAATGGTATTTGAATAGTTACTTTGGAAATAATCTGTGTGTGCCATGTACCAAGGATCTGGGCTACAAGCCTTTAGAGTTGACTCATGAAGAGGGCAAGGTCTCTGCCAGAGATGACAGATGAGCAAAGCTATTTGCTGTGTCCTTTTCCTCCTCTCCCTTCCCCTGGCTGCCCCTCCATCCATTCAGTTTTAGGCTGAAGTTTTTTAAGCCTATGGAGCTCTCCTGCTGTGGAGTGGAGGGCTGGTGGTGTCCCACAAGTGGGTGACTTGTCAGTGCCTGCCAAGCAGTGGCAGGGGCTAGAGTCCGAAGAGGGGCCCAGGAAGTCAGGTGCCTCCATGTGCCTGTGAAGCTAGGGACAAGAGCTGCTGGGCTGTGTTAGGAAAGGGGGTAACTCCCCAGTGTGGTTCTTCTAGGATTTTTTGGTTTATTTTGTTTGCCTTTGCAAGGGAGGTCCCTTTCCCCTTTCCCCTTTCCCCTCTTTCCCTTTCCCCTTTCCCCTTTTCCTTTTCCCTTCTTCTCATTTTCTATTCCCTCCTCTCTCCCAAAGTGCATTACAGCAGGAAAAATTAATCCCTACTGTTACACTTCACTTATTCCCCAAGCAATTGCACTTTCCAGGCTGGTTACAAGAGCCATTCCTCCTTAGAGAAGTGAGCAAAGCCAAGTGAGGCTCAGAAACCTCATGCAGGAAGGAAAACACCCCACAGTATTTCCCTAAAAAGAAGCTGCTGAGAGAAAGATCTTCTAGAAAACACCTGCCAACCCCCCGTTTTGGGTGGTGGGGTGGTCACCTCTCCCATATCCTCAGCACTGGGGTGAGCGAGAAACTGGAGCAGGCTCTATTTCCCTTGTATCCCTCACAACAGTGGTGAGTACCCTGCAAGTGTATGGGTTTGAGCAGGTGTTGCACAGCCCTTTGTATCCTCCTGGGAGGTTGTAGCTGTGCATGATGGTGCAGAAACACCTCCTGGTGCCAGTGAAACAATGCCAATTGACTCCTTATGGTAAAGTTATTACATGGCCTGCTCTGTCCCTTTCATATTTCTTTTAAAATTAGCTCGAGTGTAACAGCTCCATATTAATCACACCTCACAAATATTGCTGGATTGCTGACTCCTGACCTTTGATTTGAGCCACATCTTCCCCTAGAATAATTAATAGAGTCTTGGCTGGTATTTCCTCAATAAATGCCTCTATAAAATGGATTTGGAGCAATTCTTGTCTGTAATGGAGATGAGAATTAAAAGGGATGGTGAGGTGGCCTGTGCTGTGTGTGGCAGGAGGAGTGACCACGGGCTGGAGGTGGGACTGTGGTTCCCTACAGTCCTACTGGTAACCCCGGCCCTGAGGTCCTGAGGCTTGTTCTTCTCATCATCATGCTGAGACCTCCCTGGGAAGCTCCTGGCAAAGCTGAGAAGTTTGGACGCTGGGTAAATGGAGAGGAGTAGGCAGTTTCCTTGCAAAGAAAGGTCCGATGCTTCAGCAAGCTCTTCTCATGATTTTATTTTCCTTATCTTCTTCCCTGCAGCTGGAGGGATATAAATCCATGTCCCTCTTCAGAGGATACGTGCTGGACATTCACAGGCTGCAAAACTAACACATACCTGGTGTTTGCTGTTGGAAGAGATCCTCAGTCTCTTGGTGCTTCCTTTGCTAACAAAGGCTTAAGTGCACCTTCCGCAGGCTTTAGCTGGGTGCTTTGTGTATCTTTTGATTAAACTGGGACCGTGGTTTTTACTAGGGCCTGCAGATCTCCCCAGTGGTCCTTTTCATCAGAGAATAAACAGTGTTTTATGTGAAGCCTCCATAACCTTTAATGTGGCTCATTCCTCCTGCTTCCTCCCCTGTGAAAAATGGCACTGTGAGTAGACCAGAGCCTGAACATCCCTTGGCTGATCCCCAAGGGGAATTTCCAAGGTAAATTTCTGTCTCCAGAGACTCAGCATCCTCAACAAATCTCAGAAAAGACCTTGCTGCAGCTTAGCTTCCCAGATCTGCTTTAATGATCCCGTTTATCAGAGAGCAAGAATGAGCCATGCATCAGGTTTGGAGCCGCGTAGTATCAGCATTTTTAGTGGAGCATGTCTTTGGAAAGGAAAAGCCTTACTATGAATAATTAGGGGCTGAGGAGTCATCAAGTGTTCAGAGGGCTCTGCTGGCCTTTCCTTTGAAATGGATGGCTGGGTTTTCATGAGTGCTTTCATGGGGGGTGTCATCTACACATGGGGGGGCTGGTTATTGGATGTCTGATGGTGATAACACATTTGTGAATCCCACCTCTTTGTGATGGCTTTAGGTCATCTGGAAGCAAATCTGTGTAACAGAGCTGGAGGGAATTTCTTTCTAATCAGCCAGAAACACAGGCTTTCTTTGTCCTCCCCCTTCCTCAGAAGAGATGGATAGGTTTGGTGCAGGCTTATGCTAACAGGTGCCATTTCATAGGAGTTTCATAGTCTCACTTCCAGCATCTATTAAGCTTATTGCAGAGATGCATCTGTTAAAAATGAGTTGACCCTGTATTGTCTGATGGGAGAGGAGGCGTTTGGGAGCAGGGGGTTGGCAGTGCTGTGTCTGCTCCCACTGTCACACTGGAGGAGCTCAAATAAGCAGTTGAGGTGGTATTTTGAAGCTGGTGCTGAAGCACAGAGGAGTTGACTGGCTTGTCATCAGCCACGAGACTTCTGAGTACTTCAGAAAGTGCGATCTTGTATCCTTGTGCCTTTTCTTTTATATTGTTTGGGAAAAAGCCTGTAACAGCGATGTCCTTATGATCTTCCTTTTTTGTGCTTGTAATACCATTGACGTGACTGTTGCAGAGCCTTTGAGCAATCTATTCCTCAATACTGCTATTTAACCCAAAGTAAAGAGAGAGGAGAGTTCTTTTCATGAGTGAATTGTTGTAATACTCTTCATTATCATGTAGATTTTGTGCAGAGGCAATTTTGCTTGAGTGTTCTTCTTTGTTAAGTCACCACATGACAGGGACTGTAGATGTCCAAGCTAAAGGTTTGCTGCTTCACATGGCGAGTCAGCACTGTTGGCCAACCCCTGCCTTTAGAGATGGAAAAGGCTGTATGACAAGTGTCTTCAGGTGCTCTCTTGTTTTGCAGATACTGTAGCAAATGCTTCTGGTCCTTTACTAGTTGAAATAGCAAAGACTCCAGGGTCTACTCTGGGAATCACACTGACCACAGCCATGCACCGGAACAAGCAGGTCATTGTCATCGACAAGATCAAGCCAGCCAGCGTGGTGGACAGGTACAGATCTAACAGGCTGCTCCTAGTTCTGCTTTTCCTTTCTCCGCTGCTTTGTTTGTTCCTTTGTTAGTTATAAGCCATTCTTCCTGGTCTTGCCTTGAAATCTTCATGTCCACATGTTCTTAGCACTGTTTGTGCTAAAAATATCTGACCCAGCAGCAGTGGACACTCCTCACCAGGAATGAATGTAACTCAGTGCATGTGAAAGCTGAGCTTTAAAAACCTCAGGTCTGACTGCCCTGAAGCTGTGAAATGGCTAAAGCCTATTATGGAAACTTCTGGCTGGAGCCTTTTCCTGACAGACAAGGCAGGAATCCTTTTACCCTGGGGATGCACAGACAGGCTGCTGTGCAGTGCTAGATGTGTTCAGTTGTGTTGCTGAGCTGAACTCCTGGCTCCCAGGACTTAACTACACTGCTGGGCAAGCCCTCAGCCATCCATGGCTATGAGGGGGCACTCTTACAGACCTAAAAGATTTTTTGCCAAGCCACCAACAGCCCTGACTCAGACATGAATGTGTCGGTTCTGCATGGCCTGGTTTTTGGTAGCGGGGGGGCACAGAGGTGGCTTCTGTGAGAAGCTGCTGGAAGCTTCCACCGTGTCCAGCAGAGCCAATCCCTGATGGCTCTGAAGATGGACATGCTGCTGGCCACAGCTGGGCCAATTAGAGACGATGGTAACACCTCTGTGAGAACAGATTTAACAATAAAATCAAAACAAAGTGGGGGCACAGTTCTTTCCTAGCCAGNGTTGGAGAAGTTCTCGGAGAACTGTCTCCCATGGGAGGAACCCCACAGTGTAGCAGGGGGAGGACTCCTTTCCCTGAGCAGTGGAAGAAAACCTCAGGTGATGAACTGACCAAATCCCCACCCCCTGTCTCCCTGTGCTGTCAGTGGGAAGGAGGAAGGTGTTGGGAGAAGAAAAGGTGTTCTTAAGAGCTTATGTTACTTCTCATTATCCTCCTCTGATTTTGTTAGTAATAAACTCACTTTGTACCTTTAAGCTGAGCCTGTTTTGCCCTTGGAGTGTTTTCTTCCAGTTCTTATCTCAACTCATGAACCCTTCGTTTAATTTTTTTCGCTCCTCTGCCCAGCTGTGGCAGTGGAGGGCGAGTGAGTGGCTGTTGTGGGTACCTGGCTTTTGGCCAGTGTCAAACCACGACAACCATATTAGCTGGTATTTTGGGTAACGCTTGAACCTAAGGTTCAAATTGGAAATAAAAAAAATTATATATGAAATTAACAAGAATTTGCACACTAATTCACAGTTGAATTTTGTGGGTGTGTTCCTGACTGCAAGGACATGGATTTTGGGGTGTGTGTAATTACCTCTCCTGCTGTTTCCTTTGCAGATGTGGTGCGTTGCACGTTGGTGACCACATTCTCTCCATTGATGGCACGAGCACAGAGCACTGCTCCTTATTAGAGGCAACTCAGCTTTTAGCTGCCACTTCTGAAAATGTCAAGCTAGAGATATTACCTGTTCACCAAAGCAGGCTGCCTTTGAAGCCTCCAGAAACAGGTGTGTCTTCTGTGCCTACACTGTTGGTCACCCTCAAAACTCACTTTAGGTCCCTACAATGGATTCTTGCTTTTGAGTGCTGGCAACAGATTCCTAAGAGAGACATCTGTAGAGTGAAAAAAAAGGATGTTTTGATGAAATGTATGTGATTAGATGACGTTCTTCAAGGATGTGAATAGGAAAAAGAGGCAACATCTGAACATTTGTGCTTGAATGGGGAAATTGGAGATGGGAATCCCAGGGTTTTGCAGTGCTGAGTGCTGTGCAAGCCACTTCCTTAGTGCCTCAGATAAGAGACTTTAATGGAGAAGAGAGGAAAACAACCTTGCTGCTGGCAAATATATTTCCAAGCTCAGTTTTTATTTGCTGATGCCTGGTAAGGCTTTGTAAAGGATGCGTTCAGTAGCTGGACAGGGTCCTGATGGACTTCCAAAGCTGGAATGTGAATGTTCATCTTTCAGACCAGCCTGCTTGAGAGGCAGCTGTGTCTGGGCAGCCAGGGGTAGAGTGAATCCATCTGTAGCTGCTGGTCTCCACCACTCATACAAAAGAAATACTGAGGAAGTAAATTCCAGCTCCAGTAAGATCAAGCCCAAAATGCCTGTAAAATGTCATTAGGAATTCGCCCTGGTAAGCATTCTTTTTTCCCACCTTTAGTTCCTTCCTCCACATGAGAAGCTGTCTCAGGCTCTCCTACAAATTTCATTGTGACCATGGCCTCAGTATTATTATATTTGTAGCAGCTCTTGCCTGCAGTTTTGTTACAGTCTGTACTGGCAGGCTTGTAATTCAGGTGTTTTGGGTGTGACTGTTCAGTACCAGTCCCTTTTTCCACCATTTTCAATCACTCGTCTCTCAGGGACATGCATTTCAATAACGTTGATGCACAGCTGCTCTTTCCATTCTCTTCTAGGGTGATTTAGGGAAAGGAGGAAAATATCTTATGGTCTTCCTTAAACTGATAGAGTGAAACCTAAAACCTAAAAGCATCTCCATGTCTAGAAATGAATCCCTTACATGTCCCATCCAATTTGTGCTGAACTGAAGCAGTTTAACAAAGGGAATGGATGACTTGACCTTTGTGCCCAAGAAAAAATGGGAAGCTATAATCCTTTTTCAATGGCTGTTAAAATGAACTATTCTCCTCCTTCCATTAGTGCCCTGTTCCTAATCTTCTTGCAGAATATGTGCAGTGAGCAGCTGCTCAGGAGAAGGAGACTCTGTGGAAGGACAGCTCGGTGTGATCAGAGCCTGTTTACCCAAACCCCCATACCCAGATCAGTTTCCTGTGGCAGAAATACAGAACACAAACTTGGGACAATAACTGCAACACATGAGTATGAAAACTCAGGGATGTAACAATTGTTCCCACTTTTGATTAAACTCTTTGACATGTGAGGGATCATAGGGAAGGATGCTGTGCCAGCTCCACAGGCTGCTCTTTTTGAGTTTAGCAAACTGGGATAGTGAGGAAACATGGACCCTGCAAAAACAAACTCTTGTGGTTGGCAAGAGAGTGGAGCCCAGGGAAAGAAGCTGAGGAGAGGAGATGATGCAGATCCCTCCCTGTTCAGCACTTGCATTACTGAATCCTTTCAGCCTGTGCCTGCATGGTGATTGTCATTATATTTTTTTTTAAACTGCCTTCTTGTGCAATCAGCATCTGGTTGGAGGGTGGAGAGGGATCTGAAGCTGGATCAGTGGCCATGCGAAAATATGGCCTAATGCTGGAGCATGGGATTTGTCAAACTGAGTTGGCTTTCTCTGTGGTTCTGGGGGCACTTGGAGAGTTTGTGGGAGGATTATGACCTGCTCATAGGATCAATGGGAGCAGATGGTGCCCAGAAGCAGTGCAGGAATGAATGGGTTTCCTCAGGCAAGGATGAGTGTGAAAGATTGGGGAAGGCTGTTGTAGGGTTTTTTTCAGAGAATTGTCCAAAATGCCTTCTCTTCCCCAGTTTGCTGACAGCTGAGTTTCAAAGGCATACTTTTTTCTGTTGTCAGATGTAAGCTAAGAATTAATAGACAAATGGGAGAGTTTTAGTTGTTATAAGTGGATTAAATTATTTTGTTTATATGCCCATAAGCTCTGTCCCTCATGTTCAAAGTGTTTAATTTTATTAAGAACTTTTCTTTTTGTCTAGATATAGCTAATTTGATGGTTGTTTTTAAAAGCTGCCTGGCTCCAAATTTACATTTGAAAATACACAAAATAGAAACCCCAGAGCTGGAAGTGTATTTTTAAAAGCTTGATAGACTAAGTGCTAAACTCACTAAATGTTTAGCAAAGACTAAATATAATAACTATATTGTCTGGAAAATCTGACCTAAATGATTTAATGCCTGTGATGCACACACAGAAAATGGATTTCTGCTATTCAAGGCACTAACAAGATGACCTTTAGAGGAGAGCTCTGGGTGGACTCAGTAAACAAAATAAGTCCCTCTCCCAGGTTTACACCCTCAGAAGGTTCTGGTAGTGCCAATGCTGGTGGCATTTCTGCTTGCTCAGAGGACCCAGAGGCAGGAGGAGATGCCATCCTGGGAAGGTGCTTGCCAGTCAGTGCAAGTGGCTGCAAGGTTAAGAACCCTGGGATAATATGTGGCTGCAGTGATGCTCTGCTGTGGGATGCTCTCCACGCTTAGCTGAATAAAAACAGCTTGAAGTCTTGCTTGCCAGCCAGAAATTCCTCTTGGAAGAAAAGAGATCCAGACAGCATGGTGCAAAGATTTGGGACAGAACACCTGGTGCTGGGCAAGAAAAACCAAACTGACCCTGTGCTGACCAGGGGCAAAAGGAGCATCAGTGAGAACAGACGAGGGGCCTGTGCCTGGGGACTGTTTGAGGCACTTCAGAAGAGACTTGTGGCATCCTGACTTGGTGTTGCAAAGCTGCAGTTCCTGGACAGTGGGTTTCCAGATGATGGACATCACACTGCAACAGATTCTGCCAGCATGTGCTGGGGTTAGGGTTGAAGTTAAAGCAGTGGTGTGCCCTTAAACAGGCTCTGCCATGTTGGTGCTATTCTTTCATTTGCTGTTTGCCACAGCACTGGCATATTTTTCTGTGCTGGTGGCCTCCTTAACTGGCCTTAAGCAGTGGTGTATAAACCCCCTTTTGTTGTGGTGAGCTGGAGGTGGCTCTCTGCTACTCCCCTCTTTCATCCATGTGTGCATTCCTGTGCAAGAGCAGCTGCTAAACAACCAAAGGCTGCAGCCAAGCAAAGTGCTCTCAGCAGTCCTTGGCGTGTGGGGAGGGCGTTGAGCCTTGTCACAGGGAGGGCACTCTGGCAGCAAGGTGGGAAACAGCACAAGGAGGCTTCTCGGGTGCTGTTGGAGAGTGCTGATGGCCTCTGCAGGAAACTCATGGCTGAATGGAGCTTCTGCACGTCGCACAACAGACTGCAAGTGGTAGTGACATGTGTGCGCTGCCAGCGTGGCTGAGTCAGGCCGCTGGCACAGGATGCGGAGTTTTTTGTGGGAAAGGGGTGGATTTCTGCCACTTTGCATCAAGTGTCATGAGGTTACGTGGGGTTGCATTTTTGCTGCTGATGCTTGACACACTATGGTTGGGTCCTGACTTGTTCAGAGTCAGTATAAGGCTCTTTACAATCTCCTGGCTTATGGTTCTTAACTTTTCTTTCTTTCATTTCTGCTTCCTGCCTGTGGTGATTTCTTCTCCCCTGGATGCCATCAGTCAAGGTGCAGAAGAGTGACCACCACCACTGCTGGGACCCCTGTGTCAACTACTGTCACACCCACCACCCTGGACACTGCAAGACACCCACTTGGAACCAGACATCTGGACAGGATTACTGCAAATGTAACCTCAGTGCATGGCATTGCCCTCATCCTGCGCGTGCTCATTTTTGTTGTGCCCCTCCATTCCCTTAATATTCAGGTCCATAGTGTGGCTTGTCACTTATTTCCTCCTCAGTCATCTGGTTCTGTTTCCACAGCCCAGTGCTGAGGTACAAAATCAGTATCTGCAGCCCAGCACACACAGATCTGGTAACTGGGACAACAGCGGAGTGCTGGGCAGACCCATGCACCCACCCCTTAACCCCACGTTCCCGTGCCTGGTTTCATACAGCACAAATGAGTTGCTGTGGGACAGGGAAGGGTGTCTCTGGTGTTGTGTAGGAATGTGATATAGCAACACATCCAGCTCAGCCCTGGTGCCTTACAGCATGTTAACAGCAGGATTATGGCTACTTCAAAATCTGTAGATGGAATTCTTGTCAGGAGTGGGCTCTGTGCTGCCCCAGGTTTCTTGTCTTGTGGCAGTAAGATAGAGGAGACGTTGCACTGTGTCCAACGTGTGGGAAGCAAACATTCCTTGGGTCTTGAGCCCTGGAGCTGGAAAGCAAGAGCTGCTCCAAACCCATGAGGTGTTTGGTGACAATGTTAGTGAGTGAACCCGCTGCTGCAGTCCCCTGTGCACGTCCCTAACACGCTCTGTATTTCCCCAGCTCTGGTGGCTGCCAACTTCTCGTCTCCCACCATGAACGCGCAGGGATTCCCGTGCCAGAACTCCAACACGCTACCTCGCAGCTCCCACCCCATGAGCCCCCGCACCACCATGCTGAGGAGGAGGCAGAAGAAGAAGGAGCACAAGAGCTCACGTAAGAGCAGTCTTGGGCTGGGCTGGGTTGGAGGGGGCATGCACGCTTGCCTTGCAGCCCTTGCTGTCAACTGTTAGCTGGGGCAGAACCGCTCGTCTCAGCACTGTCAGTGCCTCCCTCCTTGGTCACTGTCCCCACCACCAGACCAAGGTCTGTGACCCAGGCTGTTATGTTGACCACAGCTGCCCTGACCTTCTGCCTCTCTCATCCTCTCAGTGTCGCTGGCCTCCAGCACGGTGGGTCCTGGCGGGCAGATAGTCCACACAGAGACGACAGAGGTGGTCCTCAGGGGAGACCCTTTGAATGGCTTCGGACTTCAGCTCCAGGGAGGCATCTTTGCTACCGAAACTCTGTCTTCCCCACCTCTCGTCCGTTTTATTGAGCCTGACAGCCCGGCAGAGAGGTTAGAGACCTTGCCCTTGGATGCTGATGGTGCTGCTGCTGAACATTTCATGGTTTGGTTTGTTTTCTCTCCTCAGAGGCTCATTTAGATATTTACTATCATCCTTGTAATATCTCCCATTCTTCACTGGGCATGGTTTACTGTCACTGCCATTTCTGCACTCGTCGGCTGACCGCGGCCTCCCTCGCACCCCAGGTGAACGTCTTGGCACCAGGCTGCGGCTGGTCTGGGAGGAGGAGGAAGGGAGAGTGTGTCTGTGTGAGAGTGCCATTCCCATTCCCTTTTTTTGTTCTTTTAATTCCTCTTTGAAAGATAAATCTTTTATATAGGTGCAAAAAGGGGAAAGGTCTAAATAAGTGGCCCCTGCAAAATGTTTCCTGACTGATTTCATTGTAGCAGAGCCCAGCTATATAAATGGCCTTAGAGACAAGGCTTTGAACCATAGAGAGAGGACTCTGGTTGAGGAGCAGGTAGGTGCTGCAGTTAATCCCTCCTGCTTTTGGCTGTGTAATGCTGAGAAAAGTGCAGAAGGGAGGAGCAGCATTAACTGTGCTCTATCACCCCCGAGGACACTAAGAACAGTGACTCTTCCAGTGGTGGAGCCTCAGCCCTGGAGTTCAGCTGCTCCCAATACCCTTGCTGGCTGTATTTAGAGTCTTCTTGAGTGCCTACAATGCACTAAAATGTAGGTGTCTTCTGGCAAGGCTTTTGTTACTAAACAGGTGAAGTCCTAGTATGGCTTGATCTCTTGAGAGGTGAAAAGGAGAGCTGGTTTTGTTAGGCTGGCACTTAATGTCCCTGTGCTTGTTTCTCTTCCCACCTGTGATTACCACTGTGGTCTGTCCTGCCTAAGGGTGCCAGAGGTGCAGCAATGGGGCAGTACCCAGTGCCTGCTGCAGACCCTTTCTTGGAGGAGTCTCTGATGGCTCCATCAGCATGTGCTGAAGGTTTGGTATCTCCAAGCCAGCCCAGAAAAACAGCACATGGGAGAGTTGTAGACTCATATGGCAGGGAAAGTGTCTGCAAAATGAAATGCAAGTCCTTGCTGTGCAGACCAGTCTCTGTGTTGTAGCCTCTCCAGTCAGCCGATGAAGAGGCAAGGTGGAACAGGAGTGCCTGGTGCTTGTGTCTGTGGGAGGACAGGGAGAAGGGGCTGGCACAGGAAAAAGATCTGTCTTGATGCAGGTTAGGGGAGATTTCAAAAGCCTGTTATGCCTTTTGTTTGTTTGATTGTTTCCAAACAGGGTTTAAAAATTAAGGTGATGGTGTTACGGGCTGTTTTATCCTCTATTGTGGGCAAACTTGCCTCATATTGCAAAGCACCAAACTCCTTTTATAAATTAGGCAGCAACAAAGCCTGCTGTCCCAGGGGATGAGGGAGATGTGCTGAAATCCGCCTCGCTTTGCTTTATCCTCTTGCCAAGCCTGGAGGAAAAGCAGCGACTGGCGGTGCAGCCGTGCCTGGCTCTGATGTGTCACACACGCTGCTCGCCCTCGCGCTGCCCACCCGGCAGCATTCTCGCTCCTCTGGCTGCGGCTTTCTGGAGACTGGGAGCAATCCTCTCTGCATTTGCAGCCTGGATTTGATTTGGGGATTAAATCTCTGCTGTGTATTTCATTCTTTCCTAAACCATGCGGCTCTTCCTAGCTGGCAGGAAAACGCTGTCTTTCCTCCCCATCTTGAAGTGATAAGTGCACTGGGTTTGCAGTGAAGTGAAAAAGGCAGTTTTATGTTTTCATTTCACTTTTTGTTTCTTGCTATTTCACAGAGCTCTTTGCTCCATCAGTCAAGCTCCCTTATTCCCTGCTCTTCAGAGGTTCTGCTGTAGCTGCAGCCCAAAACATTAGAGCCCTTTTCATCCCTTTTACCAGGCTGGGCTCCTGGCTGAGGCTGGGCTGTGCTCTTTCTTGTGCTGCAGTTTTTACTCTTTGCCAAAAAGATGAGCTCTGGGGATACAGAGATCAGGCTTAGCAGCCTGGATCTGACCTGGGTGTTCACACACTCTGCAAAACCTGTGGATCTGAATGTGCTGTTGTACAAGCACATGATCTATGCTGGCTTTGTTCATTTGGATTGCTGTGGAGAAGCTGCCTCTGAGTGCCCAGCAAGTGTGAGTACTAGCAGGGAGGAGCATGGCATCACCCTCTTTTCAGGGAGCTTGGACTGCCTCACATTTGTTGTCTGCTTTGTGCTAGCTTGTGGCAGGCAGATTGATGCAAAAATTCTCACCTGTCTGACTTGTGATTTGTTTTACTGCAAATAGCCTCTAATAGACCTCCCTCCCCACCTGTTGTTTTGTTTCCAGGGTGCATGATAAAGCCTTTGGGTTCTGAATGAGACAGTGATTCAGCCCCTGTTATCAGCAGGGAGGGTGGAAGGGGAAGAAGCCTGACATCCCCTCTTGGCTGCCTTGAAGCACAACAGCTTTTGTGTCCTTCCTCCCCCAGCTGTCATTGGCAACAGAGGGAGAGTATCTGACTTCTCCATCCCAGTATCCAAAATCAATGCTTCCTGCTGAGCTACATATTTTCTAGCTCTGCTCAGACACAGTTGTTTGATCATTGTGTTTCTGGCTTTTGGGTATGAATAGTTTTGCAAAAGCAAAGTTTAGCAGCTGGCTGAAGCTGTCAGCAGAGTTTTGATCCATTAGGGGCAGAGACCCACCCAGCAATGTGCAGGCACAGATGTGCACACACACAGAGATGTGCATGTCTGACCTGTGCAGGCCAGCTCAGGGGCATGTAAGGGCACAAAGGATGAGTTTCTGCATCCAGCAATGTGGCCATGGTCACAGCTGCTCCCCCCACAGCTGGAGTGACCATGCAGATGTGGATGATGCTGAGTGAGCTCTTCAGTGCACATCCTGCCCGATGCTTGAATATGTGCTGCTCTGTATTAAGCAAGACACCTCCACTGCTCTGTTGTTGTCTTTAAGCCCAAGGAATGAGTCATAGCAAAATGCAAATCTGTTCTACCCCAGGGAGATATTCCCATCAGGGACTCCAACACATCCATAGGGCTGTCTTTCACTCCAGGAGATGCCTGTACTCTTGTTCTTTCTGATTTTAAGACACTTCTGCTCCCACAGTCTGAAAACACTTTGTAGGTGCTGATGTTAGACTGAGCATCTCTGAAACAAATGCCTTCCCTTTGGAAAAACTGTCTGAAGATTCTTGTAGGATCCTATGGCAGAAGCAAGGAGAGCTCTGCAAGACCCTTAGCTCCCCAGGCCCTGCTCACAATGCAAGGGCGTGTAACAGCTGGAAATGGATGTCTCTGGAATGATCCTGAAGGGTTAACAAGACATGTCAGGCCTCCTTGTACTTGTAGAGGAAGCCAGAAGGTTGTGGCTTCACACCACAAACTTTTACAAACCTACAAGACCAGGCCTTAAGCAACTGTGATTGACTGAGGCTAATAAAAGAAATAAAATACCTCTGACCTAACAGGTCTGTTGGCTGTAAAACACTCAGGCAAATCCACGCTGAATGAAGAGAAATGGCTGTTTTGGGAGAAGGCAGCTCTGGTGGGAAAGGTGGAAAAGGTTTGCTTTGATGCAGTGTAAAAGTATCCTGTGAGCTCCCAGCCCTCGTGGCTGAAACACGTGGCTGAAAAGTGGTGCCAAAATGGATTGTGTCCCTGTGTGACCTTGAGATGACAGTGATGTCTGAGTGATGCAGCTGCTGATCCCTCTGCAAAAGGTGCACTGGGGCCGTAGCGAGAGAGCTCTTGGTGGTGGAGGAGTCATCTCTGTTGTAGTCTGCACCATCTTTGTATTTATAAGCTGATATTTCTAAGTGCATCTATGTGGCTGCACAGCCACAAGTCCAGTAAAGGACTGTAATTAAACTTGATGTAATTTATTCACAAGGGTGGGTTCATTTATACATCGTGGAGTTGTCTGTCCTAATCCAAGTCTCCTTGAACAGACAACTCTGAATTTGCATCTCACAAAGTAGCCAGCATTTTTCCATGGATGGCATGAACTCAGGCAGAAGTGTGAATATACCTTCGTACCAGTAAAATGACCTCCCTAGGCTCTCTCCAAACTTATTCATATCTCAGCTTATGATGGGCCACTGGCACAAACTGTTGTGCTTATTCATTTTTCTTGAATTCAGATGTGTGTACTTTTTCTTGATAACTTGGCCTTTCATGTACATCCTGTTGTTTGGAGGTGAATAATACAGCCAAGTCTGTGTTGCCTTTGATGCCTTTGTGTGCCTGGAAGCTGTGGTGCTGTGTTTCCTTACAACTGAAATTGGGTGTGAGTGATGAAGAGTGACTGGAAGGTTTAGTGAAAAACAAGCTGTCTTCTGTGAGGTATCTGTGAAAGAAAGGGGAAGGCAAAATTGTGTTTGATCATTAAACAGGAAGGGAATAAAAATTCCCTGGAGAAGGCTTAAAAAAGGATAACTGATGTCTTCTGGAAAACCTCTGTGGTAAAATAACTCCACATTTTGAGGGGAACCTTAGATTTGATGCCATAACCCTCAGCCTCTTTTGGAGACCAACTCTGCAGCTTACATTAGTGATGCGTGAAGAATGGTTTCCCAAGCTCTGCTTAAGTAGACAGCTGGGTGATAAGTGGAAAGTCTAAAAAGATGTAGTTAAAGTGATCAGCTGATAGAGGAGAAGGAAGATGAGCAATTTCCCATGGTTACAGGGAGCACTGCAGTCTTGTTTTTGTAGAGCCATAGGCCAGCTCAGGTGGGAGCTGACTGAGATAATGTGGGAGATAACTTGGAGGATCATCTTGCTGGTGTTGCAGTATATGTAAAAAAAAGGGAGTGTGGGTGGGTACTGAATGTAGGAATGTGTGAAAAACACCTTGCTTATAAATGCAGGGGGGTCCCAAGAGACAAACTGTGCTGTAGCAATACATCTCCAACATAGCCTTGCCATCGTGTTGTCCTTCCAAAGTAAAAATCCTGCTGATCTCTATTCCTGGAGAAAGTGGGTCTAAACAGAGGGTCAGTTGTGGTTATATTGTCAGCCTATCACACTGGAATAATACTGGCCTTTAAAGGCAGTTAAACAGTATCACTGTACATTTGGCTTCCAGAAATGCAATTAGAAGGGATAAATGATTATCCAATTTGCTGAGACATTTCGGTGAGTTTATTGGATTGTAGCTTCAGTATTTGCCCTGTACTAAGCAGAGGAATCTGTGCAATTTTCAGTGCCATTAGTTTGTGTTCCAGAGGGTGCAGGTGCATGGGAAGAGCTGTTTGTGGTTAGATAGGGAAGGAAGTCACATTCCCCTGTGTTTGTCATTCTCATCTCTCAGCCATGTTGTTGATTTTCAGAAAGATGAGGGTTACTTTTTTCCCCCCTTTGTTGCTGCAAAAAACATGACCAGAAATGGTTATTTAGGAACAAAGTATGTTTGAACTTTAGTAACCCACAAAGGTTTGCTTCCTTGTGCCCTTCCAGGGACACTGGGACGGGCAGTCCAAAATTAGTTATTTTCTCTCTGGGGCCACTTCTGCAGAATTTGTCACTACTTTGTGTGTCTTGTAACAGATTTGCCTGGCAAAAGTAACTCATGGCTGGTTGTGGGGCTGTTTTTTTCCTCCTTTCCTCTTTTTCCTTGTTTCCTTGTTCCCGTTCCCTCTTTTCCCACTGTGAACTGCAGGTGTGGACTGCTGCAAGTAGGAGACAGAGTCCTTTCCATCAACGGCATTGCGACAGAGGATGGGACCATGGAGGAAGCCAACCAGCTCCTGCGGGACGCGGCGCTCACCAACAAAGTGGTGCTCGAGATCGAATTCGATGTCGCAGGTACGTTACCAGAGGAATCGCTGCTCCTCTCTGCCCACAGGACTCTGCCAGGGCCTTTGCTAACCCGCAGGAGGGAGAGTGTTCACAAGGCTCAGAGGGAAGAGTAAGAAGCCCTGTGAGGACCTAACATGCAATGAGGTGGAGGGCTCTTCTTCTGATCCTTTCATAAGTGTTTTGTGCTCATCGCTTGGCTGAGATAAGCCTAAGGAGTAGAGCAAGAGGACACACTTTAAATATTTGCCCATTAACAGGAATAATATTTATATTCGTTTATGGCCTTGAAGCCAGGAGGGAGCCAAAGCTATAGGCTAGGGCTAAACTGCAGCTTTATATTAAAAAAGAAATTTTTTTTCCTTTTAAATTGACAAAGCTGCTTCGGTGTTGAAATACAGTGTGATGTGAGCACTTCACTTGATGTTCAGAGCATGTATTTTTAATGAGAATCCAAATTTCAACCTGAAGTCCACAGGGCCTCAGATAACCTTATTTGAACCAATAAAGCAGTGCTTTATGGGCTTGTTTTCTTGGTTCCAAAGAAACCATCCATGCAACTGAAAACTCTCTTTTTTCTCCTTTTTTTCTTTTTTGTCTGTTTTTGGCTTTATAGAGTCTGTCATACCCAGCAGCGGTACTTTCCACGTTAAATTGCCCAAGAAAAGAGGTGTAGAGCTTGGAATTACAATCAGCTGTAAGTATTGCTCAGACTTGCAGTAGCGGTTACAAGAGCCTCTGCTTTCCACACAGGCATTTTAGAGGGCTCAACAGAGAGAGATAAGATTATGTGGGGTTTCTGTAGCACCCCAGTGCTCATAATTTATCCCAGAATCAATCAGATGTGTGGTTCCTGCCTCCATGAGCTGGCAGCTGCACAGAAAAGCAGCTTCATGAAGGGTTGGGACAAAGGATGTGTCTCAACTGATCACTTGATCTGTGGTGTAGAGTAATATTATTATTATTTCCTTGCTCACACTTGTATTATGTTCTTTTTAAAAAGAATTGACTGGGTCTGGTGGAACCCTTGCAAAAAGAGGTGGAGGGAGAAGAGCAAGTAAGAGCTGAACCCCACAGCTTGGAGGGTAGAGAGGGGAAACTACCAGGAGGAGAAGGAGGAGGAGGAGCATGAAGAGTGTGGTGGGTCTTAAGAGGTGGAGGAAGGTGTGGTAGCACAGATTCTTTCCCATGGGAATTTTTCTCTTCTTCTCCCTGTGTTCTATAAATAAAGATAAGGTTTGGATGTTATTGAAACTGTCTCTGGAAAGATGGGCAGTTCTACCTGGCCTATGGGCCTAGGGGGAGGTTTTGAATTGACCCAATCCGGAGAAACTTTTAAAAGTCTATATAAGTTTTAGAATTAAATAATAAAATCAGAATTCCGCCTCACCCGATCCAGTCTGGTTCTTGCACTCGGCTACTGCTCAACAGCGACAGGAAGGCACTTTAAATTCCAGAGTTTGCCAGGAATTGTTTCATTGACTAACTCAAGCCATGCAGAAGGAGAGCCATGTGCCAGGACTTGGTGTGCACTGAGAGAAGAGGACATAAACCCTTTTCCTTCTTTTCCCTCTTCTCTGCTCACTCTTGATTAATTATCTTTGTTTCTCTTCTGAGCATAGTTTTTCATTTAAAGATCTTTTGGCCTCTTTGGAGAGGATGCTGTAGGGGGATGATATAGGCAGATCCATCCCAAATTTCTGGCTAACTTGGGTTCTTGTTATGCCTTGTGTCAGTGCATTTTTCCTGTATGGCAAACGTGTGCAGGTCTCTGATCGCTCATCCCTCTTTCAGTTCTGGGTAAAGTGAGTTGGATCAGCTCAGGTTTGCAATGCCCAGAGACTGCCACCACTTCTGATCTGAAACAGAGCAGCTTGTGAGAGTGCAGTAATGGGATCTCTTGTCTAAGCCCTCAGGAGCACGGACCCAGCTGTGTCTGGGGAATGGAGTCGCAAGGGACACTTGAAAACTAGATTTCATTAAAAGAGATAAGCTGTGGTAATTACCTCTTGACATTTACAGCATTAGTTAGTGAGTTAATTGGAGGTGTTCTGGTCTAAGTGGGGTGATTCTCAGGAGTGACTGGAACATTGACAGGATGATGCCTTTGCACCGTGTGATATTTCTTCTCCCTCTTCTCAGCTTCCCCTATTTGTGCCACGAGGACAATCCTGAGAAATAACAGCACAGTATTTAACATTTGGCTTGGTAGCAATTACTGTCTGAAGACATCAAAGTGCTTTCTGAAAGCAGCAGGCTGTCTATAATGGCATTTCACTGGCGGGGAGCAGGGCACGGTGCAGCCTGCGCTGGGTTCCAACCTGCTGCCCTGCCACGGCCTTGGCATTCCAGCCTCAGGGAGCAACCTAGGATAATGGATCTGGTAGCAAAAAACTGGCTCAAGCAAGGCCTTATTAAGTTTCAAAGTTTAGTTTATGTCTGGGGCTAGAGAGTAAAATGAACCTGGGAGCTGCCTGGGAGTTTTTATTTGTGAAGTCTTATTTGAACAGGATCTGCTTCAGATGTGCATTTACACTTCAAACATATTTTTATGGTGGAAAGGTTTTCATTTCAAATTTGTTAAAAAAAGTGATTTCACACACTTCTTTGAAATCACTGCTAATAGAAAGAAACTGACCCCTGGGTTTTAAATAGATGCCCATTATCCAACTACAAAGCAGTTTTTAAACACTATGATTGATTTGATCTTTTTGATTATTGAATGTACTTGTAGGATGTTGTTTAAGTAATGCACATGCATAAACTTAAAATATATTGCAGTTGTTTGCTGAGTCAAAGCCAAAATTATTTTTTCAAATGGAGTAAAAGGCACCCAGAAATTGCGGTGGCAAGGATGAAATTCAAGCAGAATCCTAATTTTGTTTTCATATATTAGTCTGTATAAATCTATGTCCACATGATCCTTAGCAAATTAGATCATCATTTTGTCACTTTGCCTCTGACCAGGCAGATAAATATACCAGTTTCAAACATTAAAGCCAAAGCAAGCAGCCTTATGTTAAGTACTTCCTGCAGAGACATGATGTGCATGCAGGAGTGTGATGCAAGTAGCAAAAGAAAAGAGGTAAAAATAACCCTTCTCTGTTTTGCTCAGTTCCTTTCCTCTCAGTTCTGCTGACTTGAGTGCTTGTGTAGATCTAGAAATGGCTTTTACAGCTTTCCTTCTGATATGGAAAAGTATATAGCTACTGTTTCAAAGGAGAGGACTTGGTTTACTAGCCTCTTGCATTGGATTCCTGTTCCCTACTCTGTAAAACTGGAACAGCTTAAATAGATGACAAGGTGAAGGGATCAGTAGAAGACCCCCTGCACTGTCATGGCCACAGAATTGGGTTTATTCATGAACTTTATAGTCTAGCTACACTGCAGATGTAAGCTGAGTTGCTTTCATTGACTTTAACCTCTTGGCTTCAGCTGGCTCCTCTGTAGTTAATTCCTCTGCCTAGGAAGGTTTGCCTCTGCCTTCTTAAATGGGCAGAAAGCGTTACGACCTCATCAGAGGAGCACTACAGAAATAAATGTGATCAAGTTTTTGCTGTGCTGTGGCTCTCAGAGCTAATTGGGAGATGGATTAAGTAAAGGGTGGGGGGAGAGCAGGATTCTTGATGGATGCATTGGAACAATTCATGTAATGGAGCTGGCTGCAGGAGGAGCCATAAATCTGCTGCAAATGCTCATAAAAGGGCTGAAAACCCAGGAGATGTGTGTATGAGGAGGGCAGATGCTGCTGGTTGTGGGATGAACATACAGAGAGGGGCTGTACTTGCTCCTGAAGAGGGGCAGATGTTTGCTGAGGGCCTTTAATCTTGTCAGAGATCTCAGGGTTTTCCAGAAAGAGAAGGCTTGGGCTGGATGAGTCTCCAGTCCTGGTGTGAGAGCAGGGATGGGTTTCTTCCCCCTGCTCAAACACAGTGTGGCAAAGGGACACAGCAAATCAAGATGCATGATGGAAATACATGCATATAGCACTATTTCCCTTTCCATTCCCCAAAGGATGAGTACAAAATCGAAGGGGTCTCTCACTGACAGTGCTTTGTACTCCTGAGGGACCTCTGTGCCCTCAAGCCTCATTTCAATCTCCTACATGTGCTAAATGAAGAACACTGAAGCTCCTCTGTGTGTGCTGCTCCATGCGCTTTGTCCAGGGGTGAAGGCACACAAAGCCAGCTAAACTCTCATTTTCTCCCCACTCCAGTACCTCAGCCTCTGTCTCAAAGAGAAGAGCATTTGCTTGTAGAACAGCTGCTCTGGCTGAAGATCAGAGCATGCTCATTTCTGCTCCAAGAGCTCTGAAGCTCACTTGTTTTTAGCGACCTCTGAGGCTCTGAATGGTGGGGATGCAAATACATGGGAACTGAGAGTTTTGACACAGGGATGTGAAGATTTGACTCTTGTTAGCTTGAACTACCAATCTCCATTAGCAGAACACAAGCCTCCAATGCTCTGATCTTGCTGGCTGCATCCAATTCTAATGATGCAGTTATGCCTTTGTAGGTTTTCTGTAAATCTCTTACAAATTAAAATCTCCAGCAGTGAGAAGCTAATAGTCACGTATTCTTGTATGTTCAATACCTCACCTCTTAAAATAAGATATGGATTTGTTATTACCCTCTCGAAAATGATAGTTGATTACATGAAAGATTGCCTTTTGTGTTGAGAGTTTTGGGTTTTTTTCTGTCTCAAATATCCTCTCCAAGGGCTGGTTGTGACATTCACTGTAGGGTAGAGGTGTGTTGATGTTGCTGTTTAAACAGATACTGAAATTGCCATTAATTTTAGATATGCATTAATGCTTTATATAGCTTGTTTATCAAATTACCTTGATATATCTTAACAAATCAATTCCTGTGCCCTTGGTGTGAAGTACTGCAGATAAGGAGCAGGCAGTATATCTGCTTGCAGGTGATAAAACTGGAATTTGGGTAGATAGATAACTTTGATTAAGTTGCTTAAGCAGTGTAATCACTGTCCTAGTGAGAGAATGGATCTGTGAGCCGAGCAAATCTAGTTTTGCTGGCTCTGTATTAGCCTGTGCCCTGCCACCAGCCCGGCTGAGTGTGTCTGCAGAGCCCAGCAGCCCGTCCTACCCCCTCACTCACACTGCAGCTGATTCACTCTGGTGCTTTTATCCTGGTGGGATATCCTGATCTGCTTTTGCTACCTGGAGATTGTGAAAGGGAAAGGATCTGTGATGAGGCAGATATCCTGCTGCAGGCACTGATAATTTATGCACCTGCTGCTAAACTTAATGAATGATAGAGGAAAAAGTTGGGTACTGGGGATGTGATTTTCACTGCTGCTCTTTGTAATCAATTCTGATTCACTTTTTTTCCTCTTCTCATTCCCTAGCTAGCCTGAGATTATTTGGTTTCTGATTTTGTTATTTCCAGTTTAAAAATGCTTCTTATTTAAATGCATTCTTACGGCATTATTACAATTTCTTTAATTACACATTGGCAGTGTTGCTTTAGCTTGGTCAGTAACAAAGGGCATTTTTAACGAGTTGATGCCTGTGAAATATGTGCTGGTGCTCCTTGGAGGGGAATAATTTACCAGTACAAGTCATTATGCATTCTATTAAAAACACAGACCGGACATGTGTTCCTGGCCTCGTCATCCATCACAGTGTAAACACCGAGTGAGCCACAATCCCAGCAGAGAGACTGAAAGCAATTTATAAAAAGTAAATAACAGTATTGATCAATTCACCTTTTTATCACTGCCCTGTCAACACTGCCAAGCAGTGTTTTCATTTTGAGTTTCTCCCCCACCACATGCTTCTACCTTCACCAGCTGTTGATTTATGGAGCCTTCTCTGGGCCACTGGAGCAGATTTAAACTATCTTTTGTACTGGTAAACCCACCAAAAATACAAATGTGTCTGAAAAAGGGTCTGTTTCCACCTGAAGTGGCTTGCCCTGGCAGATGGAGGCTGAGAGCGAGCCATGGGTTTTTGCTCGCCAGCTCCTGCCTCCATCTCTTCCCTTGACTTCCTTTGCTGCCATCTCCATTTCACACACAGGAAAGCAAAACCCAGAGGCAAGGCTGCATGTCCAAACTGTCTTCCTGCAGCAGTTACCAAGACAATGTCCTTTGAAGAGAAATAACCACATTAACAGCAGAAACGAATGGATAAGGAGGCTTTACTCATCTGTTCAAATGTCTTAATGCCAAAGACCACAGCCATAATAATAATGTACTTTAGGTTGGTGCTGTTTTAATTGCAGGCAAATTGGAAATTGTCTATCCAAAATCTCACCAGGGATCCATGTATCTAATGGTTCTGACCTTGACTGAGCCACCCCTTCAGTGAAATTGCAGCTCTCTCACCTTTAGACAGGCAGCTGTTGCGCAGAGAAACATTGTCACCCTGCGGGAATGGCCCAGGATGATTAAACATGTGGGTCCCAGGGGTGCTCAGGGCAACCTGATCCCAGCAGACAGGCGAGAAGCCCATCTGGACACTCAGCTGTGGTGCCAGGAAGGGCTTTGGGATGCCAGAGGTTAATTATTGGAGTCAGTAACTACAGGTTTTAGAATGAACAGCAAATCTCTGTTCTGTTCCGTGAGATTTCATTATCTTAACCTTGTATCTTACGCCTCTTGAGAGAACATGGTTATTCATTAAGTCTCTGTAACTTACCCTTCAGAACTGATGGTTTTATAAAGCCTTTGCATTTTACATTAAATAATTATGTAGTGTGATGAGCCCCCATCCCTGGAAGTGTTCAAGGACAGGTTGGATGGGGCTTTAAGCAACCTGGTCTAGTGGAAGGTGTCCCTGTTCCATGAGTGGAACTAGATGATCTTTAAGGTCCCTTCCAACCCAAGCCATCCTATGATGATTCCATGATAAATATTTAAAAGAGAGGGCTGCCATTTATTAAAGTTGGAGTTATCTGTTGGTTGGGACAGTTGTATGCAGTTGTACATGGCTTCTCCATTTAACTGAGATCTCAAGAAAATCTGTTTTGAGAACAAAACTTCCAAAAAAACCACCGCAAAAAAACCCCAGAATGATTTTTCCTTAAAACTTGCTTCGTTCTCTAATGGATAAAGCACTTGGTTTGTTACCTTTGCTTCTTGCCTGGGAAGCTTGTGCTGTGTTCAGTGCTGACACCAATTGTGAAGCTTCAGAAGGACAAGGTCTCGTTCTCTGCTCACAGACTGACTGGGTGCAGGATTCCCCCTTGTGTCACAGGACTTGGAAGGCAGATGCTGAGATAAACATAAATTCTGCAGAACTTGAGGCATGTTGTTGTCTATACTTGCTTGCCTTTTCTTTTTTCTCTTTGCTCTTTTAAATGTTCATGGTCTCTGGACACATCGTTCCAGCTGTGGCTTGGTCAGGTTAGAGATGGCCATCCCCAGCCCACCACCAGGACAGGTTAGGATCCTCCCTAACCCCTTTCTGTCACACTGCCTCTGCTTTGAAACTGGTAAACAAACCTTGCAGTGAAAAGTATTTTTGCTAACCTGTATCGTTTTGACAGAACCAGGCTAGGGAGTGATTAAACATGCAGCAATGCCACCTGACCCCGGGCTCAGGGTGTGCTCACAGGGTCTCCTCTCACTGCTGCTCGGACATCACTCTGTACATCTCTGTCAGCAGCAAATACATGTCCTATACTGAAAAGCAGAGCAACAGTAATAATTATCAGGGTGATACATCTCAGTCCCTGTGCTGTTAGTCCATGGTGTGTGGCCTTCTCAGCCGGCGTGGGGATTTCTGCATTGATTTTGCCTGCACCCCACCCTCATTCCCAGTGCTCAGCTCTGCCCAGTGTGTTTTGTCCTGCCTGCAGTCCGGTCCGTGCTGTGGACAGGTTGAATATAGGCACAAGCCCTCTGGGAATCTTCATGACACATCCCCCTCCCTTATATCTGCAGACAGAAGCACAACATGAGTGTCCAGTCGAAAATTGTCTGGTATCAGACTCCAGTAAGACATGGGGAAAAGAACTCCTCCAGGCTCTGTACCATTCAGCAGTCGCATTGCTGTGACTATTATAAAATCAGTCACGGTCTGCTCTTTGCTGTCTGACCTCACTGTGATACTCAGCCCTGCCACGACTGAGATTGGCTGTCTTTTTGCTCTCTTTAGTACACAGGGTTTAGTTATTTCTGGGAGAGGATATCCTTAAAGGTGTTGGGTTAGACATATGTTTTTGAATCTCATAAATGAATGTAAACAACAGAAAAATCTAGAGCAGAGAGCTTGGTAAACACTTATTATGTCTGACTTTCTGGGTGCTCTCTAACTGCTGTTCAGGCAGGTGGATCTGTGTGCTTCGTGCCACGTGCCTCACAGATATTTTAATCTCTGCCCTGCACCTGACATGTTCAGAGGCTGTGAGTTTCTTCCTTCCCACACAGTTTTTTGAGAAGTTGAGAAGCTCTGTCAACTTTAAATGAGGCAATGCAATTCCCATAGCAAGGCAGGAGGGAAGGATGCAGGGCAGAAAGGATGCTCTTTCTTGGTGTATGTTTGGCATGTGGATGACAAGGAGGTCAGGAGGAGTTTGAGTTGTAAATCTCTCTTGGGTATCTCAGGAGAGCAGCAGGTCTTGCAGGCAAGTTTGAAAATGTAAATGCTCCCAGAGATGCATACTCATATCTCGTGGGCTGAAAAAGTTATCAGGGTCGGCCAGGAGATAAGAGTTGGAAACCACCCACCCCTTCCAGCTCCAGCACAAACCACCCCTGATTCATCTGGTTATATGACGAAGTGCCCTAGAGAACTGAACCAGCTGGTAAACTGGGCTTTATCTACTTTTTCCCTGGGTTCTTTTCCACCTGGAAAATTTCACAGCCCACTTTACTTGAAGAACACAGAAATGCTTGTATGGAGCAGGGGGCTGAGCTGCGTGCCTTCTAGGCAGCAGCACTAATTCTGTCTGCAGCCATGGCCACTGGCTCCCTTGTCTTGTGTGTGAGGGGTGGTGAGGGGTGTTTGACAGTGCTGGGATTGGCAGTGCCACCTCTTGCTGCTGGACCCCTGTGGCTACTGGACACCACACGTCCTCCCCTTCAAGAGTCCAAAGGAAATTAACCTGGGCAAGGGGCAACCGACGAACTTTGCAAGGATTTAGATTTTTTTTTCTTTCTTTCTGGAGGGGCTTCCAGAGTTCAACTGTGAAACATCATTTTGTGAAGGGAATATAAATCCCCTTTCCTTATGGCTGCTTCTCCCCATTAACCATCCACCATCCCTGTCCTGGACAGCAAACTCGACACCAAGCTTTGTACCATGTGTCTGTTTTTCAGCTGCAAGCAGAAAGCTTGGGGATCCTTTGATCATCTCTGACATCAAGAAGGGGAGTGTAGCACACAGGTGAGTGCAGGCTTTTCCATCTGTTAAACCCAGTGCAAAATGGACATCCGTGATAGTTAGAAAGTCTACCAGAGAAGCTGAATGGAGTCCAATCAGTAGCACTTGGGTCTGGGTATTGCCAGAATCCAAGGAGATCTCAGCACTAGAGGTTTGTCTTAGACCACAGTACCGTTTGCAATAAAAACTGTCTGTGTTGAAGCAAGTAGAGTTGAGCTAATGGAGAAGGTGACCAGGGCACTGGTTTAGATGTCTGCTGACTCTCTAGGAGATGGATGTTTAGCATTTAAGAGCATACGGTACAGGGCGTCATATTTCCCAGGAGGTGCTATGGCTCATCAGGTAGTTTGCCATGTCTCAGCTCCTGCTTTGGTGACCAGAGTGAGTGAATTGTGGGCACTGGTGGAGAACTGTGCAAATAACTCAGCGTTTATTGACTTCCCCTCTGATCCCAACACCTCATAGCAAGGCATTCAGAGGAATTTAGTGTGGCTTCATGGCTCATTTCTAAGAGTGCTCACACAGGAGTTTCCATAAGGGGTAGAATATCTGTCAGTTAAATATCAGGCCTTTTCAGGGTTGTAGATTACCCAGGATATTTATCTAATCTTCCTGACTGGTTCTGTGTGGATACACACTCCACGCAAACTTTCTCTCTTGAAATTACAGGTGTCCCACACTCAGCTCATGGTTGTTTTCCAGAAAAGATCAAGGACAGTAAAAAGTTAATATTGTCATTTCCACTGCAGAACTGAATGTGTTGTGGGATCTGAAAGGCAAATACAAATGTACTCTTAATTTTCTTTTCCTCTCTATGTAGAACTGGCACCTTGGAGCCGGGAGACAAGCTGTTAGCCATTGATAACATCCGACTCGACAATTGCTCAATGGAGGATGCTGTGCAGATTTTAAGGCAGTGTGAAGACCTGGTCAAATTGAAGATTAGGAAGGATGAAGATAACTCTGGTACAGAAATCCTGATGCAAACTGGTGCCTGTCCACTGTAATGACATTTCCCAATAGGTAGTGCAAACTAACAAAGATAAGGGCTGCTGCTGTCCGGTCACAACTTTCCAATTGATTATAGTCTATTTTTGTTATTCTGCCCTTAAGTGATGTCTGGAAGGTTAAAATCCTATTTGGTAAGAGTGTGGCTGAAGACTTCTGGCTTTTGCTTCTAGATGCTGCAAGTCTTTCCTATGACTACTTTTATATGGGAAATGAAAAGAATTCAGCATTCCTGTTTTCTCTTTCAGATGAGCAGGAGACAACTGGTGCTATTATCTACACGGTGGAGCTGAAGCGATACGGGGGCCCTTTGGGAATAACCATCTCCGGGACGGAGGAACCTTTTGATCCTATTGTCATTTCGGGCTTGACTAAACGAGGGCTGGCAGAGAGGTGAGGTTTTGGGGGGCAGAGCAGTTGAATTGATTTGAGAAGGGGTCTTGAACCATGCCAAGTTTCCTCTGCTGTCATAAACTCTTCTTTGGTGTCATAGTCTGCTAAGAAGGAAAGGTGCTCTGAAGGTACCAAGTGACATGAAGCAGGGTGGTGGCAGCTGTGCTGCTGGGGCAATGAGAGAGGCACTTCAGGAAAAGTCAGATCCAGTGAGTCAGGTGAATTCTGCAGCCAGGAACACATTTTTATCTGCCCCTCTTCCACAGGGGTGCTTCCTGGTCTGGGATTTTCCATGCACACCTTGTGTCAGGAGAGTGCTCAGGCTGCCTACAAAACCACCATAGACTCTGTCCAGGACTCCCCTGTTGCTAAACTGGCTTATGGCCATTGCAGTTGTGTGTCCTGCTGAAACCAGGGATCTCAGGTGTCTTCTGACCCATCCTGGCTGGTTGCTCAGTGTGTTACACATGAGGTATCTCAGTGCAGGGTTGGTGTGCCCAAGCGTCAGGCGTTTATACTGAATAAACATAGGAGCAGATTTACCTTCAACCACCAGGGAGGTTACTGTATGCCTGAGTCTGAATATACGTGGATGTGTGGGATTTAAAGGATCAGGACCTTCCTGAGAGTATAAGGTGGAACTGAGTCATACACTCTACCTTAATTAATCTTTCTATACGGGAGCTGTGACTTGTAAATAGATCGTTTCAGCAGCCCTGACTCATGCTTCTCTAAGGGTCTCTTATTTTGTGCTGCCTGACAGGCAGAACAGCAACAAAAAACCCCCTGAACAAACTGGTGTAAAGTGCAAGACCTTGGGGATGTTTGACAGCAGATCTGGCCTTTTGGTTCTTTCTGTTCAAGGCCACACTCCCTCTTAGCTGGACTGTGAAACAGCTCCGTGTCCTTTTCTGCATTGGGTTCCCAGAGCTCTCAGCACACTGCTGTGCATTTCCATTGCTTCCCTTTGGTGCAGAATGCAGAATGTCTGTGTCTCCTGGGAAGGAAGGGGACTTAGTCATTAGTGATTCTTCTCTTTGGGGATTTTATATCACTGCCTGCCACTGTAGGATTTGGTCTTTTTCCCTATAAAATAGCCACAGAGTATGTGAGACTTTTCTAAATAGCACTTCTGCACTGTACCTGCAACCCAGCATGAGAGAGGTTAAGAACAGCCAGCTCAAATGCTGTCAGGTGTCAGAAGACATTCTTGTACCTTTGTTGATCTCAGTTCCCTTTGCAATTCCATGGCTGTTCCTCCTTCGAACTCGGATGCACATCGGTGCCTGCTCTGTGGAGAAACGTAGTGCAGGTGAGTGCTGCAGTACTACTGAATTTTGATCAGGAGCAGGCAGGCAGTGAGGGATGAAAAGCCTTGTGAGAAGAGTGATGGAGCTGCTCAGCACATTCACCGTGGCTGAGTAGCAAATAACAGTGTGGGGACGGAGCAGCACAGGGATGTCTCTGGGTAACCTTGGCTCCCAGCGGGGAGGGTGAGGAGCACTGGGATGAAGGCTGCTTGCAGGAAAGGTGCATTTTTTCCTCTCCTGTGAGTGAGAGAAGGGGGTGACTCGACCTTGTCAAGGGAAGAGGGGTGCTCCTAGTGTTATCCTAAATTGTCCCTTTCTTGACGTCTCTACCTTTATCTGGATGCCCTTAGCCAGGCTCTAACTGAAGGACAGGGATTTAAATCCAAACCATGCTGCCTCTTGCTGGAGCACAAGACATGCTTCAGCAGCACTGACGTTGGGTGGACCTGATCCCAGTGTCTGATAACCGGGATCCATGGGCCATTCTGGTGGAGGCACAGTGAAAGTCCGTGCTGCGTCTCAGGCTGCTGGCAGTGGGGGAGGCAGGGTGTCCTCTAGGATCTGTCACACATCTGTCTGTGGGTGACAGACTGCCTAAGCCAAAAAGGCTGCAGATTCAGATGACTTAGGTTTTATCTTGACCTTGAACATTTTTTTCCTTGGGTCTGATCTTATAGAAACCTACAAAGGCAGCTCAGGCTGTTAGATCGGCATTGAGCTGTGGCTCTCTCCTATGTTACTGTGTCCCCTCCTTGAGTGCCTGCAGATGGCTTAAGCCAGTGCCATAGGACTTGTTCTCCTTCTTCTTGAGAAAGGGAGTGTGCCTGAACAATATTGTTCAATTCTGATTGGGGTGTAATGGTTCTCCAAGAGCAATTTTTGGCTGTTGCTGACATTTTAAAGTGCCTGACCAGCNCTGTGGAGAAACGTAGTGCAGGTGAGTGCTGCAGTACTACTGAATTTTGATCAGGAGCAGGCAGGCAGTGAGGGATGAAAAGCCTTGTGAGAAGAGTGATGGAGCTGCTCAGCACATTCACCGTGGCTGAGTAGCAAATAACAGTGTGGGGACGGAGCAGCACAGGGATGTCTCTGGGTAACCTTGGCTCCCAGCGGGGAGGGTGAGGAGCACTGGGATGAAGGCTGCTTGCAGGAAAGGTGCATTTTTTCCTCTCCTGTGAGTGAGAGAAGGGGGTGACTCGACCTTGTCAAGGGAAGAGGGGTGCTCCTAGTGTTATCCTAAATTGTCCCTTTCTTGACGTCTCTACCTTTATCTGGATGCCCTTAGCCAGGCTCTAACTGAAGGACAGGGATTTAAATCCAAACCATGCTGCCTCTTGCTGGAGCACAAGACATGCTTCAGCAGCACTGACGTTGGGTGGACCTGATCCCAGTGTCTGATAACCGGGATCCATGGGCCATTCTGGTGGAGGCACAGTGAAAGTCCGTGCTGCGTCTCAGGCTGCTGGCAGTGGGGGAGGCAGGGTGTCCTCTAGGATCTGTCACACATCTGTCTGTGGGTGACAGACTGCCTAAGCCAAAAAGGCTGCAGATTCAGATGACTTAGGTTTTATCTTGACCTTGAACATTTTTTTCCTTGGGTCTGATCTTATAGAAACCTACAAAGGCAGCTCAGGCTGTTAGATCGGCATTGAGCTGTGGCTCTCTCCTATGTTACTGTGTCCCCTCCTTGAGTGCCTGCAAATGGCTTAAGCCAGTGCCATAGGACTTGTTCTCCTTCTTCTTGAGAAAGGGAGTGTGCCTGAACAATATTGTTCAATTCTGATTGGGGTGTAATGGTTCTCCAAGAGCAATTTTTGGCTGTTGCTGACATTTTAAAGTGCCTGACCAGCCTCCTTTAGTGCCACTTGCTCAAGAAGATGGGGATGGCTGTAGGAAAAGTTTGGTCCAGGAATGTCCCACACCAAGCCATGCTGGCAAGGAGGAAAAGGGATGGTGGCCCTGCCCATGTGCCAAGTAAATCCCTACCACATGCATGCAGCCACCTCTTCCCCAATGCCTGCTGGGAAGTGCTTGCAGCCCCTTTTACACCTTTCCATTTACCTGTTACTCAGTTCTGTTCTTTCATGTCCCCTCTGAGCAAAAAGGAACATGCAGCCCACGGCTCCTTAAGCTGCTTTCTGTTTGAGGTGAACTAAGGACTGTTGGCAGTAACAGAGAGGCACGAGGGTCATTAGCTGGAAACTTCTTTCTCTGTCAGTCCTGCTCAGCTTCTGTCTGCTTGTCCTCACAGGGGGGCCCTGAGAGGACTAGACTTTGGTTTGCTTTCTCTCCCTTGAAGAAAAATACCTGGCTGAACATGACCTTTCTCTTTAATTGTTTCTGTGTTTTTCCCTGCTGAGAGACTTCCACAGGTACTGTGGAGCAGTCATGCTGTTCAGGGCTGGGTGGGCGGGCTGGTGTCTTGGATAGATGTGTCCCCATGCTGGGTTCAGGGATACAGCAGGAGGCCCTTGAATGCTGAAACACTGCAGTGAGCGAAGGATTGACTGTAAACTGCCAGCAGTTTAGCTTGATTTTTTTGACTACAGTAGATGAAACTTTTAAGACAAATACTCCAGTCCCAGTTTGATCTGTAATTTGTTTGAAGACACAAATGTTTCCCTGACTGCTTTTCCAGGCTGATTTGCGTGGGACAAGACGGACATCTAGTGGCTGGTGGGACCATCATGGCACTGCTGAGTACCTCAGCAGCAGCAGAAGCCGCAGCCTGAACAGTCCTGCCTGCTGCTTGGCTGCATTTCCTGATTTGATGTACTTTTAGTAGATGTTTCACAGCAGTGTGTATATAGAACTTTTTTGGGGAAAGCCAAGCAGCTGTTTTGTCTATGACGATACATCAAATTCCAGTTCTGCAGGAGCCACAGTCCAGTTTGGAGATGGAACCTGAGAGAGACAAGATGCCATGGACAAAAAGATATTGCAGTCCAGATTTGCATCTCCTCCTGGCTCCATCACAGATGTTCCTGATGGCAGAACCTCCCACAGTACTGAGGGAGGAGGTGGTTGCTGCTCTTGTGTGCTGCCATTTGGGAGCTGGAGTTTGAGTTTGGGAAGCTGAGTCCAGCCAGTGGCAAGTGTGAGCTCCAGCCTTGGCAGCGGCTCTGGCGATGGACACATCCTGCCCTGCCTGCTCTTCCCAGAGCTTCACTGGGAAGAGGCAAAGTGAGCCTTTGTCTGTGAGCAGGCACAGGGGAAGGATGGAGAAGGGGGAGAATTGCTGTCACTTGTCAGTTTGCTCTTGCCTGTTGCTGAAGCCTGAGGATTTATCTAGGGGAGAGCAATAGCCAGTGCTGGAACGTGACTGAGCAATAAAACACAACCTGTTCCTGAGCTGGTGGAGAAAGTCACAGGGGTGGAGCTGAGTAGGGTGAGCTTTAAGCATATCATTAACTGCAGCTGGTTCAGCTCATGCTTGCACACACATGAGCAATTTTGGTTTGGGTTTTTTCTAATAGGTTTCTAGGTTTGTCTTATAATTTCTTTCCATCCGGGTGAACGTGTCCTTCAGTTCCATGTTTGATGACCATGTTGGACTCCACATGCTGAAAATGCTTGTGCTTTTAACCCCATTGCTTTGAAGCATTTTGTTTATAAGCTGGTCTGCAGTCCTGAGGGGCCTGGGACTTGAGGAGTTCATGTGTTCCCATGTGTATTTGTATGTCTGTGCACATGGAAGATGGGGAGGACCCAGATTCCTGGTATGTGGTGAAGAGGAAGCCATGGGTACAGAGTGTACCAAGAGGGAACAATGACATATTTGAAAGTGCTTAGAGTTAATTGCTTCAAGCGATAGCCAAGTGTCCTGTCTTCCGGAGGAATTGCTTCCCTGGAGTTTCTGACAGTGCCCTTTCCCTCCAGAACCGGAGCCATCCACATTGGGGACCGGATCTTAGCGATCAACAACGTGAGCCTCAAGGGCAAACCGCTGAGCGAGGCCATTCACCTGCTGCAGATGGCGGGAGAGACCGTCACCCTCAAGATCAAGAAGCAGACAGAGAGTGAGTTGGGCAGCTGGGGTGGGGAGGGGGAAGGCTCACTCCAGCAGGGACCCTGGGCCGTGCAGGAGGCACTGCTGGGGGGTTTCTGTCGTGTTGTGGAAGGTGAGATGAGGCAGTGTGGTCATGGGCATGGCTGGGCACAGTGGGAAAGTGTGTGTGTGTTTCCTGAACTTCAGACTCACGGATGAAAAAAAGGCAACCCAGAGGCTCCCTGTGGTGATGGGAAGAGATGAAACAGCAGGTTTATTGGCAATAGTAATTTTTAATTCAGATTGACACCTTGTGCTGTTCCTGTCTGTGTTGGTGATTCACACAGATGTGAAGCAGAAGTTGTTTTTAGGAGTATAAGAATGTGGGATATTTTAAGATATAACCCCCCTAAATGAGCAAGGAGACTCTGAGTTGGTGGAATCCATGATAAAAATCCCCTATCTTTAATTCAACTTTTTGAAAACAATTGGCAATAAATCTGTTACCTCTTTTCCTGGCTTGGGGTCCTAAAATCATCTTTCAAAGCATCTAACTTCATCCTAGGGATCCCCTTCCGGTTTCCCTGCCATGCTCCCCATGGCTTTGAAGCTGTTGTTGACATGGTATAAAAAAGCAGAAGCATACTTGGACTGGCAGACCACTGTTTTTTGGGGACAGAAGGGTGACTGGGAAAAAAGAGGGATCATGCAAACTTTTCTCCCTGATTGCAGAACCACAGCCAAACAGAGGCTTTTTCATTAAATTCAGAAAGTAACAGGTGCATTCTGGCTTCATTTCAGTCTCTCCCACCCCCAGTATTTTCCTTTTTTTTTGGTGCTATGCTTCTGCAGTCTGTAGATTTGGCTGGACTTACTCAGCCAATGCTCCACAGTTCTGTGAGAATTAGAAGAGATCAAGAGATAAGGCTTTTCCAGGCAAGCATCGTCCTTGGGATTCCTGCATCTGAAAAAGTGACATCACTCTTAAACATAGAACTTCTACAGACCTCAAAGCAGTTTGCAGATGTATGGCAATGCACCTGTTTTACAAATGGATGAAGACTGGGCAGGGAGTAGGCACATGGCAAATAGAGGTAGAATGGGGAAATTGATTCCTCCTCAAGATGCCCCAGTCTCTTCCCCTGTAGCCAAATGTCTTGGTCTTTGGTCTGAAATGCTCTTTTTTTCCCCGCTGCTGACACTTGGTGAAATAATTGACATGCAAGTGCCTGTTGGAGACTCGTTAATCATTCTGAGAATGAAGCAGGTGTAATTGAAATTTCAAGGTAATCTTGAGTTAATCATGGTGAGCAATCTTCTGAAGGCTTGGAAAATAGGGACTTTCAGGACACTGGGCTTTGTTTGGTAAAATAATCTGTCCTCATTGACAAATGCAGACTTCGAGAGGGCTTTTTATCTCTCAGGTCAGAGATCCAGGGTGTGGATGGCTAATAGGATATCTAATCAACAAGGACTTTAAAATATTCAGTACAAAGAAGTGCTTGTGCTGAGAAATCATTCTTTGCACAGCTTTTGCCTGAAAGGAAATTTGATATAATGATAATAAGGGCCTGTTGGCACTAAAATAATGATAAGGTCCCTTTGAGCTTCATCATTCACATTCAGCTCCCATTTTCCAATCACTAATCAGGGGAAATTCAGCCTCAAAATACCACACCCAGGAATTCCACTGTTGTCACAGAACTGTATGGGAGACTCTGGAGAGGCGGTGGTTAGCCTTGAGTTGCTTCGAGGTTGTACAGTCATGGAAGAGGGCTACAGCTTCAGCAGTGGTGGTTGTCATTGGAGTCTCATTAAAACATCTGTTTGTACCAAGTTTGCAGCCAGCACCTGCCCTGGTGCTGCTCTGAGTATAAAGGAGCCCCTCTGAGACCAGAGAAGCTACAGGATGCTGCTTGCAGGGGCCATCACTTCTCTGGGCAGGGCTGTTTGGAGGAAGCTTCCAAAGGCACAGCAATATGTGCTTGTGAATTGAGATTAGGTCCCAGCTCTCTCATATGTGGTAATCCTCAAATCCCCATGGCTGCTCCTTGTATTCCATGTGCTAAAAACTCTGGCATTTTTTCTTGATTCATCTTGAGATAAGAGTAATGCATTAAATCCTTTCAGCTTCATTGCACATGCCTTTCTCAGCTACTTTTGAAGAGCTAAAGAGCTACTTTAAAGACTTGCAGTACCTGGGCTTGCTCCCGTGTCAGCATAAGCTTTTCCCTGAGGCTTGCTCTTTGTGCCCGCTAAAGCAGGATGTTCTGGTTGCAGAGTCCTACCCCAAGAAGTCGGGGAGCATAAACGAAGTAAGTGACCCAGAAGATGAGCTGACAGACTCCCAGAAAACTAGCAAGCTATCTGAGATATACTCCACCACAATTCCAAGCGTGGACAATACTGTGGAGTCCTGGGATGGCTCTGCCATTGATGCTGGGTATGGAAGCCAAGGTAAGCCAGGATTGTGCTTTCTAAGGGGTCTCTGGTGTGTCTGGGTCTTGTCTCTAAACATGAGCCCAAGGGGCTGGACTGCATTTGTATGGCCTCTCGCTTCCAGCATGGAGCAAAATGTATTTTAGAATGCATTCATGTGGTGCTTTGAGTTGGTGTATCTGTTTTAGGCTTTTATTGGCACATTTGTTCTGGCTTATATGGCATCATACTGTTCTCATCATTTTCAAAATCATTACAGCACTTTATAATACGCATAATCAGAGACAGTATTCACTGGCCATATGTTTTACAGAGTATTTGGTCCATAGCTCACTTTTATTTCTCCAGAGAGGCCTTGTAGGACATAATAACCCTCTTCAGGATGTTTTAAAATCCACAAGAATGTCTTGTGACTAGAAGAACTTGCTTAACAAAATAATTAAGTTAATACTACAAGAAAGTATCTCTAACTCTCTAGTGAGTGATCAGATGAACACGTCTTTGAGGTCAGGTTTATTCAGCTGTAGCTTCTAGCAGATGTGGAACTGGAATGGAGGATACTCTAGTCATGGGAATATATTTTTACTTGGAGAAAAGCACTGGAAAATAGTTATATCAGTTCAGATTTAGTGATGTAAGCTAGTATTAGCCTGTGTTGAAACAAACCAAAATCCTAAATCAATGCTGCAACAGGAAATTGGTGGAAAGACTCCTGTCCAGAACAGAATGTGAAAACGGAGGGATTCTGCAGGGTGCAGCTGCAGTGTGAGTGTGCTGTGCTCACTGCACTCTGGCCGAGTTCAAAGGACAGCACTGCCCAGGTGTCTCTTTCCCCATCCCTGTGCCTTCCTTCAGCCTCTGTTGGTCTAAGTCTTAATTTGGGAGCACAGTTGGGACTGGAGGCTTCATTAAGGAGGAATCCCCTGACTTTCATAATGCTGCAATCCTTCTCCATCTAATTGAATGTTAACACAAGTTGGACACTGGGAAGTGATTGCTTTGCCGGTAAATTGAGAACAAGTAATTGAGCACAGAGCCTCAGGGAGTGGGGCTGGTGCCAAGTTGCCCAAGATCCACACACTGCAACTTTGCTTCGGGGGCTCTCTTGTCTTCCCTGGTAATTGCATTTGGCTGCATGGTGGCGCAGTGGTGCTGGCTGGGAAGGGGGATGCTGGAAGGCAGGGAGTAGGGCATGGAGGGTTGCCCATGAGATGGGCAGGGAAGGCAGGGGGCAGGGAAACCTGGGATTCAAAGAGCCTGGAGATTGGGGGTTACACCCCAAAAGGAGAACTACAGATCAGGCTCTGCAGCCTTATATGCTTTTTGGTTCATCCACAGCAGTAGGAAATGGCTCAAGGAAGGATTTTGGCAGGGAAGCCAAGCTGGGCCTGGTGGGAACATGCCACCAGGTGGCTCTGAATCCCAAGGATCCAGCCCTTCTCTCTGGAAGGAGGAGGTGAATCTGTAGCAGTGCCAAGTGACTGCTCTGGACACGTGCCCCTGTGCCCAGCCCAGACCTGCTGCCCACCCACAGCAGGGACCTGCATCCAGCGCCCTTGTCCTGCTCTGGCAGGCAGTGAGTGGTTCCCACTGCTGTAAGAGGTTGGCAAACAATTTTCCTAGGGCTCTGTCCAGAGAAGTCTAACCTTTAAAAACACACAGAGGAAACACTCAGTTAAGTGAAATAACAGGCCTTGGCATTTTCAGAGAAAGTGTTGGCATTGTCTTTGGGTATTTCCAGTGTTCTTAGCTGTTTAGGAGGTCAAGTCTCCCTTAATTACATGTTTCTCCATTACTTCTTCCTGTTCGTTTGGCACAGCGTGTGATGGGAGCGTACAGTGTTTCTTGGAAAGGCTCTGAGGATTTCTCTGAAATGCTGAATGGGCAGTAGGAGGTGGGCAGGGGACTCAGGAGATTTATTTCTACTGCAGATGGCACTGACTGCTGAGGAATGGTCTGTTTTGAAAGTTTTCTGTTTAGGTAGCTTCTCACGAGACTTGAGGATCTTGTGACTTGGTAGTGATGGATTTTCATCTCTGGAGTAAGACACTGCAGTATGGAAAAGTCCATGGGGCCAGATGTAGTGAAACTTGTCTGATTTTATACTAAGTCTGTATTGATCTCCTGTCAAATGTGATACAGATGAGCCTCCTCTGCTCTCAAGCCAGCAGAGTTTTTCATCCTCTTCCTTGCCTTTCATGCACAAGTCCATGAAGCAGCTTCCTGTGCCTGCACCAGCTGATCCCAAGGCCATGGGAATCCTGAGGGAACTGGCTGGCAGTGCTTAGGATCAGAGCTGACTCTTCCTCATTACCACTGCTGAGGGAAGCTTGTCAGGATCTTCCCTTTGCCCTTTGAAGGATTTGTACTTAAAGGTGGCTGATTCAACAGCATCATTTCTGCTGGGTTCAGTGTGGAAACAGGAGCTGTTAACCACAGCTGGAAATGGCTGGGGGCAGGATCTGGATCTGTGGGTCTGTGTACTCCCAGGTCTGTGCATCCCAGACCCACACCATAAAACTACTGAGAAGCAGGGGAGAGAAGGAGAAATGGGGCATCTCATGTCAGCATCCTGAGCAGCTGCTTTGGTTAAAGCCAGAAGAGATCGGAAGAACTGCTTTTGGATAACTGAGATGGAAAGTGTGCAATCCATGTAGGGAAAATGGCTCTCCTGTCTCTGCATGTCTTACTCCATTTGGGGTTTCTGACCAGGTATTGCCCTCTCTCTTCTTTCACTCCCTCTTGCCTTCCCTAGGTACATACATACCCCAGGCTGCTGGCATAGCGCTCCATCCACACGAGTGGAGACACAGCAGGCAAAAGAGCAGCACCCCTCCAGCAGACCCCAGGAAAAACTACCCCTACATGGATGGAAGCTTCAGTGAAGACGACTGGGACAAGCCCAGCAGGTACAGAGAGGTGGGAGGAGGCAGGGACGTGTTTGGAAGTATGGGTGTCACTGCACACAGACAAGGGGGGCAAGTACCCAGGGAAAAGGGGGTTGTGATGGAGTGGCCAGTGATGTCCCCATCTTGGCATCAGGCAGCCATGGTGGTGCACTGGCTGTGCTGGGCCACCTCCACATTGCCAGGTTTCCCTGAGTGTAGCTCTGTGACACCTCTGCCATGGCCAGGTGACATTTGTGTCTGGAGTTAGGGCAGTCTCAGCTGCATGGATCACAGGTTCCCATCATGTTTCTTTCTCCTGCCATGTAAAGGCTGCAGTATTTTTATAGTTTAGGTGTAATAAATAGACATGGTCAGGGCTGTCCCTGTATGCGTTGGTCAGACTTTTTTGAGCAAGGATGCAGCTTCACAACAGCTCAGCACCACAAAGCAAAAGAGGCCAACCAAACTCTTGGAGGGCCAATGTGAGGTTGCATGTCCATATTAAAATCTACCAAAGCTGTGGCTGGATTCTCTCTCCATCACACTTTGGCCCTGCCAACACCTCAAACAAAGCTACACTGAGTGAACATGGTCGTTAATCCCCCAGCTCAGCCAGCATGGGGAAATGCTGTAACACTTCCTGAGGCCAGGGAGCTGCCCTTGCTTTGGGTGAAAATCCTGCTGGATTTGCTCTGGCCAGAGGCTGCCCCTCACTGAGCCACACATAATGGAAAAGCCCCATTGCTTCAAAACTTCCCCTCCCCTCGACATCCTCCAGAATCCCCATAGTTGTGTGTGTCGTGTTGTTACTGTCGGTTCTTTTTTTTCCTATTTTTTTTCCTTAACTTTTGTTTGTCCAAACAAAACCCTTAGAACATCTCATGGCCATTTCCACCTATTTAAAGATGATCAAGCTGGCAGGAAGGCTGGCAGCGCCGGAGACTTTGTTCTTGTTTTGCCTCTCAGTGAGAGCCAGCTCACAGAGGTCACTGATCCCTCGTGGCCCTCCCGGCGAGGCTGCTGGCAGCTGAAGTTGGCAAATCTGAGCCCTCAAAACCCCCGTGTCCCTAATGAGGACTCCGAGCCCTGATGTCAAAGTGCAAGTGAAATGGTTCATGCTGCTGAGCCCTCTTTATTAGAGAGAAAAACAAACCCTGACTGCCTTTAGCCTGGAAAAACCTGCTGACCCAGTGATGTGGGAGCCCATTCTGATTCATCTGTGTCCTGGATGTGTTTGTGTATTGCTGCTCTGAGAGGCAGGACACTGGTAACTAGAAGGGACATTTGCCTCTTTGGGAACCTGGGAGCAGCGGAAGGAAATGAGTAAGGAGAAAGAAGCAAAAATTCCTTTTTGGGGGAAATTTTGGTTTGTTTTTATAAAGTCTTGCTGGGTGTTTATTTGACCCTTCTGCCTGGCATAAAGGCTACTGTCCTTTAAAAGCTGATGAAAGGTAGGGGGTGAATTTAAGATACAATAAACCATGTCAGATACTGCTCTCTTCAGGAAGTCCATGAACCCACAAGGAGCAAATGGGTGCGTGAGTGAGTTTCTGCCTGCTACAGACTCCCATTTAAGCCAGTGGGTGAAAAGGAAAGCATGTGCTAAAGACTTTGCAGTTGTTAGACATCTGGAAAAAGCTCTATTAATAGACCAAGGGGTCATTATATATTTAATGGAGGCCAAGTTCTTTGTGACATGTACTCAAGTAAAATGTACTGACTTTGCTGAGTGGCTCTGGTGGATAAACGTCCCTTCCTGTCTGTGGAGCTGAAGACCACAAGGCCATGCAAGATACTACCAGATGTTGCAGAGCTGGGGCATCCTCCATGCAGCTCCTTATAAGATATGTATAAGATGCATTAGGGCTGCTCTAATGTCCCCTTGGGCTCTCTTCCCATGACACATTAGTGGGTTTATTGTGATCTTGATTTAACACCACAGAGAGTTTCCTTCAAGAGGCTCCTGTTAAACAGAGCACTGGTGGTCTGAATTTTGCAGTCTGGTGTTCAGTAAGCAGCGTCCAGCATCACGTGCTTTCCTAGCTTGCTCAGAGGATTTCACCATGTTTAATTGCTATTTGATTCAGAGGTATGAGAATTGACCCTGGCTTGTGGTCAGATATAAAAAGTGCTGGAAATGCCAAGGTGGGGAATTGCAGAACCCCCAGCACGTGGTGTTCACCTTAACGTGTGTTTGTACCAGCCTGAGAGAGGTTCTCTCTAACCTTACTCTCTGTTGTAGACAGAACTGATGGCAAACTTTGCACAGCTGTAAGTGCCAAGACTGCTATACAGCAAAAAAAAGAGAGACCTCCTGAAAGTAACAGCTCAGTTCCCTGGCCATCCCAAAGCAAATGAAACTCGGTTTGTATGGGTTGTACATGACACTGTTGATACTGCTGGCCGTAGTGTGCGTTTGCTTGTCCAGCCCAGGGCAATCATTTTTATATACATCTTTGCATTATTTACTCTCATAGAGACCTAATGTATTTATCATTTTCTCACCATGTCTGTTACCCTCTGTGTTTTTCTCTCTCTTCTCAGGTGTTCTGTGTCTCAGATCTGAGCTCTATCCCATCAGCCTTTGTACTAACAGTCTCTGAGGCTCCTGGTTTACCCATAACGCATCCTTTTTTCTTTCACTTCTCTATTTCACCAAAACGTCTTCCTAAACCTACAATCTTCCTACAGGCACTTTTTAATTTACCCTTTGAACTTTGACATTACTACACCAACTTAATTCTTCCTTTGAAGGACACTTGCCCCGTTAGTAAATGCATGGAGGTCTCGTATGTGGACTCTTGTTTGAAAAGTTCATATTGTTTGCTTTTGTATATGAAGACTCTTCAAGTCTGCTTTTACTGGTGAGACACTTGCTGTAGCCTTGCAGCTTTCACCCCGCTGCAGAAGAGTGCTGACAATATTTGGTTCCTACGTTACAACAGATACCCCAACCGCCAAAATGGCCTTGAGACCACTCATGAGGACAATTTTTGGCGTGTTTTTGGAGAAGCTTTGGAGGATTTGGAAACATGCGGCCAGTCTGAACTTTTGAGGGAGATTGAGGTAAATCACTTTCTGAATTTGCTGCTGACCTGACTGTTTTGCTCTTTCCAGAAGTGTTAAACCATTTCCCCAGATCTGTTACTTGCCCGTAGCATCCTTGAGCTGCCGGTGGTGTGAAGAAGGGTTTGGGTTTAATTCACGTCAGGCTTTGTGCTGATGGGTAACCCTGCCTCATTAGACAGCTGCTCGTGTGTGCTCTTTCCCTGAGCCCACGTCTTGCCTGCCGAGAACTCCACATCCTTTTCACGAACTGTTGCTGGCCAATAATCTTCATATGACTGTTGGCAAGCCTTCCCTATCCAACTGTAAACCCTCTCCTTGGAAAGATATTGTCTGTCCAAAGCACTTGAAGGCCAAGCAAAAGGAGCCCCACAGACCCCCACTGGGACTGAAGCCTTGGCTTGCTTCAAGTGCAGACAGCACACGTATCTTGCATTCAGCTGTCACTCTGCCGGAAACTGTTTTAGTGAAATAGGTAATTGGAAGCTTTTCAGCCAGCCTTCCCCATGGAAAAATCTGAGAAAGTAATTGCTTCCTGCAGAAATAAAGGTGTTTCCTCTCTTCACAAACCACTTTCTCTTTTCTTTATCCAAAATGCTTTGGAGGTCATGTTATTGTGTCCGGTTGTAGGATGAGGAGCCTGGATTTCTAAGTCATGGGATGCAAATAAAAGCTCCCCTTGAGACTGTGAGCAGCAGGAAGCAAACCTGCCTGGCAGGATGGGGCCTGTGCTGCTCCCTTCCCTAGTTCACCTCCCACAGCCTGAACGAAGGAGGAGGACCCTGTGAGACCATCTCTCCCTGTGCCTTCCAGGTGCAGAGGACTGGGGAGAACTCACTGGGTCGTGCCCTCCACCACTCCCAGTGGGACAGGTTTTATGTACAGTTGCATATTGCTGCGGCTTCAGAGAAAAAAAGGCAACTTCTGACTAATTGAAGGTCGAAAAGGAAAGTCCTGTTTTGGTTTGTATTGTGACAAGGGACTTGCTAATTGTCCTTTCCTCCTTGATCCTTAGCAACTGCAGGTGGAGGAGGAAATCTCAATTAAATTTATTGTGCTGAAGCATGGAATGCTGTTTTTATTATTTTAACTGCTTAAGAAAATGCTGACTTAAAAAAACCCCAGAACACACTCAAAATCCCAAATCCCCAGCCCTCCCAAACTCTAACTTTTTCCCTTGATCACTTATTTCCTGGATCTGAGTGTATTAGGAAATGAGTTTAGGGAGCTGCTCTTAACTTTTCTGAACAGTTGTTGGCTGCTTAAGAGAAGTACCTCTCTGAAATGGTGCATAAATATTGCTTTTCTGCTGGCATCTAAATGCAAAAGAAGGGATTTGTTGGACTCTCTTTCTGTTTCCAGGGATCTGTGGTGCAATTGCTATTTTATGCTGTTTGGAGTTTTGACAGTTATAGAAATGTTTTTAAACATGTAAAGGAATCTTATCGAAATCTGAGCACCTCCAGGGTTTCTGTGTATTAAGCACAGTTCTAGAATATTTTGAATGTTTTGGGGACATAAAGGAAGTGCTGTTTTTTAGCAAGAATCTGTTGGGTTCAACTCCCCTTTTATCAAATCCAAAATACTACTGATCGATTCCTCCTTCTCCATGTGCTCAGCCTTTGTGAAGTGTGCTGTGATCTGCAGTGCTCACTGGGGCCTTTGCTGTATTGCAGCTTTCTTAGCCCCAGCTCTCAGCCTCCTGTGATTTTATGACAGTCAGAGATTTGATTTGTTTGTATTTTTTAAAAAAATTGGCCTTTCATGCTTTGCTTTTGAAAAAGAAGTCATGCAAGGTGACCCATGAGAGCCTGGAAGCAGGTTCACACAGTAGGAATCCCCTTCCAGACTATGAGTATGGGAAGAAACAGGCTTTTTCCAGTAAAGCATGTGTCTCTGTTTTGCTTTGAGGGCAGCCAAGACATGGGAAAAATAATGTGGGGCAGCCACAGGCTGGAGAAGTCTGGAATTGCCCTTTTTGCTGCTTGCACTAAACCTTTAAAGCTTATGAAAAACTTTAGGAAATTGCTTATGATGCTGCAAGGAGGATTTAAATGCCTTGAAGATGGAGGAGTAGTCAAATGCTGTTGGGTGCTGGCTGGTTGTGGTGTTTGGAGCCCGTGAGGGAGGGCAGTGGCATGGCGTGCACAGCCCTTTCTGTTCTCCCTGGCTCTGCAGTGCTGGTGCTGGGACAGCACAGCACAACATCCTGGGGGCTGAGGCTGCCTGAGGGCAGTGACCAAATGTACCCTGGTTGGCTGTGCTGTTGTTTGTTAGTCTGCCTTTCAAGTATGTGGTAAGTCAGTGTCCTTCCAGCACGTAGCAGGTATTTGAGTTTTGCACGAACTTGAGCTGATCAAGTCATGTGTGAAGACCTGAAAAGTGCAAAGCTGAAAGGTTTTCTGTATTTTATCCAACCCTTTTTGGGATAACTTGGGTAGTGCTGGCATTTTCCTACTGCCACCATAATTCCCTTTGTTTGCCTTTGTTCCGTCTTGGAGCAAAGAGCTGGAGGGTCTTGATTAGAGATTTAATTGGATGATATTTCCCCTGGGCACAGGAGCAATTGCTCTTTGACTTGTCACGTTTAATGCTGAAGAATTTTGCTGTCTGCTCCCTACCTTTCCCTTCATTTCTTCTACCTTTTGACATTTATTAGGACTGCAGACCCTTTGAGCCTGAACTTTGAAATTACAGGTTTTGTTATGCTGTTTAAATGGACTCTATGACCTGGAGCCAGATGAGGTTCCACAGAGTGGATTCTTGACTCCTTCGTTAGCTTTGATCAATGTAATCTCATTAGTGAAAAGCATTGCCAAATGGAATCGAATCTACTTAGGGGCATCTTTTAATGGATGCTATCAAGGATGACCAGGCTTAAATACTACTTAATTTCATATTTTTAACTCAGTTTTGCTCAGTGACAGCTCCTATTTACTGACAGATAAAATCCTAATTTTTGTGCAGAATTGGCCTCAGTGGAGTCCCAGGCATTGACTCCCCTGGGCCATTGCCAGCACTGTGTGATGCTGGAGGGGAGCTGCAGCCTGCAGAGGTAGGCTGGAGAACCAGGCAGACACTGGTTCCTCTGGGAGCTCCTTGAGAACAGTCTATTCAAACTTCTTGACTATCAAGATGGTTCATGCACAAGATGAGGCCTGCCTGGCCCTGTTTGTGTAGAAGGGGTCGTGGAAAAGTAAGGCAATGCTTAACAAATGCTTCCTTCTGAGATTAAACTCCCTGTTGGGGTGGGGGTGGAGGGCACAAAGTGGCTCAGCCATAGACCTGGAAGCAGACTCTCGAGGTCTGGGAATGGCTCTTAGAGCCAACAGGAAGAGCTCCCTGGTAGTTATTTTCTGATGAATGAGAGCAGCGGTGCCGCCGTGCTGTCTGTGACGCTTCGGCGGCCGCGCGCTCCTCTCTTCCTGCTGCTGACTCAGCAGAGTGACGTTGTGCCCTCGCCCTGCAGGCGTCCATCATGACAGGGAGCGTGCACAACCTGGGCCTGGAGGGCAGCAAGCTGCTCCTGGACTCTGTCAACCCCTCGGGAATGAGCCCACTGAGGAAAGCCAACTCCAGCTGCAGCGACGGACAGACTGAGGGCAACAGCTCCCCTGCCAAGAAGAACGAGAGGAACCTGGACATGAAGAAGATCGAGAAGGAGATGCAGGAAATCATGTCCCCGACCCCCCTTGAGTTTCACAAGGTTTGTGTCCCCGAGGGTGGGTGTAACTGTGGCACTGTAGTACCTCAATGCTTAAAGCTGTAGAAGCTGTACAACCTTGTAAAAAATCTGTTTGCTCAGAAGGACACCCAGAAATTGGTCATTGTTAAAGGTGGCCCACACCAAAGTCTGCAGCAAAGGTTTCCAGAAGGCCAGGTTAAGATGAAGGAGCCTCTTCAGAAGAGTAATGGGATTTAGCTGCCATGATTCAGCAGGCTTCAAACCTGGGCCTTGGTATTTCTCTTTATATATAAGATTTCCAGGTCCTTGTGTTTTGGAGTTTGTTAATTGGTGCTACACGTAAAAGTGAGAGAGCTCAAAGTATGGCCCCCTGGAGACCCGTCATCCCTTTTCCTGTGGTTCACTCCATTTAGTACGCCACTTCTCAAATAAAAAACAACTTATTTTCCCTCCACTTCCATTCCACTTCAGTGATGGGATACTGGTTTGATTTCAGCATCCAGCTGAATGTAGCTAGTTTAACCATTGTGCAAGGCAATGGTAATTAGAAAAAGTAATTAACTGTAGAAGCTGCTGATGTAGAATGCAAGCAGGGAAGGTAGCTGGAGAGGTTTCAAAACTTTGATTGCCTTTTTCTTTCCTAGTGTGACTTCAGAACGAAACCTGCAGTTATGGTAGCTGGAAAAAACAACTTTTTCATGTTTGATCTGCTTTTGCCCTTCAGGGCATGGCAAATGTATCTTTAAATAAAACTCCTTGGTACCTGAAGGAGGAGAGCTGTGTAATTAGGCATGTTATAGGGTGACTCTTCATTCTGCTGGAGCAGCTGGTGTTGGCTGTGTTTGGAAATGAGGTTGAGGCCAGATGGGATGCTCCTGTGTGTCATCCTGAGCATTGTCCTTCCGCAGATCCATGGGGCTCACCCAGCCAGGAGCACAGTCATGGAGTGTGAGCCATGGTAGAGATTCATTCCTGGCTCATGGGAGGCAAGGGGAGATTTTGGTAGTGTTGGGGAATCAGTTGTCCCTGGTTCCCAGTATTACCCCATGGCAAGGCACACTTCCAGCAGTGTTCTCCTCCTTTAGACAAGGCCAAAGTGTGACATGCCCAAGGGAAGGATGATGAGGTTGCCCATTTCTTGCCCTCAGAATGTCAGCACTTACTGACAGGAGTTTTCTGAAAAGAACTTGTAAATAATATGGAGAATTCTAGATGTTCCTGCTGAGTGATGTATTAAAAATGAGCTGTCTTCACATTTGACTCACTACATTAAAAATTCCCTGCGAACACGTTGATTTTTCGTGTGTTGGTCTGGCACACACAAAAGACACACAGCATAACCTGGGCCAGGGAAGGCGATGCTCCATTAAAAACACTTGTTTGTTGCTCTTTGGGTGAAACATGAGTGCTGTCTGTATTACCCTGCTCATGTTTCCTTCCACATCCAAGGGCGAGGGATTGTTGTGGGGTTGGTTTTATGCCAGTCACCAAAGCAATTCTCCCTGTGATGATGGTGTCAGGTAAATAAGGCTCAGTCTGTGCTATCTGCCCAGGCTAAGAAAAACCCACCCAGGAGACCCAGAGCAGAATTGCTGTAGGTCTGCACACATTGCTTGTGCTGCTCACATCCTGGCAGCCCTGTACATCACCTCCCTACTCTGCTGCACTGAAACATGCTTCTTCTCTTTCTGCCTCTCCAGATGACACTCCACAAAGACCCGGAGAGTGAAGACTTTGGATTCAGTTTGTCGGATGGCCTGTTAGAAAAAGGTGTCTATGTAAATATGGTCCGTCCGGATGGGCCAGCAGATCAGTGTGGCCTCAAGCCATATGACAGAGTGCTTCAGGTAATAAATGCAAAATGCAGTTCTGGAGGCTGGGACGGAGTGAATGAGTGGCTGAGAGGAAGAGAGAAGTGAGACCCATCCATGGCAGCACTAACTTTAATGAAAGGTAATAGTTAGCCAACTAGGTGAGCTCTTAGCCACCAACACTTAATGAGACCTGTGTTTTATAATAAGAAATCACTAGGTAGTACCTGCAGGTGGTACCCATGTGGTACTCCTAGGTTACACTAGTCCAGGGCACAGCCTGTTCTGGCACTGGCCTTTTTGAGCTTGGACAGCTCCAAACAAGCAAAAAGCTGTGTTGCTTCCTTTCCTCACCCTCAGTCGTATTTCTGGTTTTTGGATGAACCAGACTGTATTGACCAATATGTGTTCCTGTGAAGCCCCTTGTGGAATTAAGTGACGTTCATGAAGTTCTGTGCATGCCTTTGACAACTAGAAGAGTTTTCTAGGAAACATATCCTTCAAGCAAGGTATTTTTTATGGATATTTTTCTTTGAAAAGTGCTTCATCTGAAATAGCTGATGCAGAAACAGCATAAAAACTCTGGTCAAAAGCACAGTCTGTAATAAACGTGCCCTGGGCATATCGGACTACCAGAGGGACTGAAAAAGCCTGGTGAGTTTTGGAAATTGGAGAGGAGCTCTGTGTGGATGAAAACCAACTATTTTAGCTTTGAGGCAACTCAAACAGCAACTGAAGGAAATGCAATCTCTATGGAAAAATTACCACCATTTGGAAATGCAGATATTGTGACCATATTTGGAAACACTCAGATGTTTAGTTTTACTAATTTCTAGGCGGGGGTTCTTAGCAGTCGGATTAGAGCCAATATTTTATGTACATCAGGTAACTGGAGGACTGGCAGCACTGTGGGGAACCTTGTTTAAGCTTGTTATGGTCTCTAGCCAGTTGGCTGCTATACAATTATTCCTTCTCAGCTTCAAATAAAAGATGGTGCAAGAATGAACAAGAAGCTAATTAGGCTCTGGGCTGCCTTTCTGTTCAGTGTTGGATGTGTCGCTTTTTGCGAGTGCCAAGTGCTCTGGGAGGTGTGCCCAAAATCCTAAACAGAGCGGCGTGGAGACTTTGGACACCCTTTTTCCACACGCTGTGCTGCACAGCTCGCACCTACGGGCACACGAGGCGACTGCCATCGTGTTCACATGTGGAGTTGGGAATGAGGGATTGCAGATGTGCTACAGGTGACTCCCCTCAAGAAGTGCAGAGATGCATTGCTGAGGATGCTGCGCAGTGCTGCTGATTGTGGGCACGATGACATGCCTGAAGGCCAGCAAAACACCTCGTCCCTGCTGTCACAGACCCTCTGCCTCTCGGCTGCATGGATTAACTGGAGCATGGCATTGCACTAATGGCACTTCTGCACTGGAGCTGCCTGGCTGGCACAGAGCAGGGGCAGAGCAAGCTCGTGCCAACTCTCATAGTCCATGAGTGGGCTAAAATTGTCCCTCTGCTGTAAGGAGCAGTACTGGGGTCTCTGTGCGGACACCAGCTAGCGTGGGGGGGATGCTGCTGCTTTCACAGACCAAACACTGTGAGCATGCATTAATTCTGGGAAGGGGCTGGGGATGGAAGGGTTGTATGGAGCCAAATATCCAGCCCTTACCCAAAGAAGGAAGCAACACCTGGCCCCAGGGATTATGTTCACTCCAAAGGCATATGGGAAATTCCTTTCTCCCTTCCCTGCTTCCCATCCCTGTGCCATTTGCCAGGCTGCTCTGTCCCAGAGCTGTCATGGCACCAAGCCCAGGTGTTCTGGTAGCTGTAGGCAAGAGAGCTGGGGTGGTTTCTCCAGATGACCCAGCCTAGAAATGTGCTTGAAGGTCTGCAAGACCCAGCAGTAACTGCTTTCACTGCTGAATCCTACAGAGAGAATTTGCAGCTGCCTCCTGAGCCCACATGAAATGCATCCAGACTCCTGTGAAATGAAGGATATAAATGGGGAGAAGGGAAGCAGAAACTGTTCAGTATAGTCTGGGTTTACTTCTGGCTGAGCTGGAAAATGGTTCCCAGAAGCCTCAGGGCTTTATTTGTTTTCTAGGTGCTGAATACTTGGCACCACAAATTTAAGGCCAGTAAAAGCCATGATGGCAAAAAAAAAGAAAAAAGAAAAATGGCAGAATTTCTTCAACAGGCTTGAAAAAAGAAATAGTTTTGAGCCCTGCAGTATTTAATACTTGTAATACTGCCCCAGGCACTGGGGGTCAGGGTTCATGCCTGGCCCAGACTTTTCTTTCCCCTTCCTCAATTAGTTATGGCATCATTCCTCAGCTAAGCATGGATGCTCATTCTGAAGGGGTGCTTCTGCTCTGCTCCATTATGATCCTGGAATCAGGGACCCCCAAGAGTTGTGTGTTTATTCCAGCTGGGGTTTAGCACTAATCTTGCATTTGCTGACTAACAAACTTGATCTTTCTGTTGTTCCTCCCCATGGCACGTCCTAAATCCATCCCGGCAGGTAAACCGCATCCGAACGAGAGACTTTGACTGCTGTCTGGCCGTTCCCTTGATTTCAGAGGCTGGAGATAAGCTGGACCTGGTGATCAGCCGGAACCCCTTGGCACTGGCTGCCAGCGCTCCCTCGGAGGGGAACAGAGAGCTCCCCGCGCAGGTGCCCCGCGGCGCCGAGGTCAAGGCGAGTGTCCAGACGCTCTGAGCAGCGGGAGCGGACGATGTCTCTGCCGAGCTCTTGTGGTATTTGGGGTGTTTTTCCTGTTTTTTTGCACTGGTATTTGTAAATGCTGTGTGTACCATAACCTGCACGTGGGGAGGTGGGTCTTCAGTGAGCCTGTAGACCTCCAAATATTGCTGGAAAGGTCAGAGCTGGGTGTGCATCTGGGGCTGTGGCAGCGATGGCAGTGGGACAAACTGCTGACGGGAGGAAGGAGCATCCACAGCCATCCCCCACGTCAGGGCATTCCCCTGCGCTCCTGCCATTGTGTGCAGGGTCCTGCCTCCAACATCCTCCTCACCCTGAAAGGCCTTGGCCATCCTACAAACACACATGGTGCTATTATGTTCCTTGTTTGCTCAGTTAATCGCATACAGCAGGACTGAAATGCCTTTCCTTTTATGTTGTGCCCAGTTCCATCCTTTCAACACTCCTGGCAAATCAATTCCTGCAGCCCCTTGCACTCCTGGAGTGCAGGGCTGTGGAGAGAGCTGTTAAAAGACACTTCAAAATGTGCTTGAGAGTGGCTAAACACAATCCTTGTGCAAAAATTGGTATTTGCCACCGTCTCCTGCCAGCCCCATCCACGCTCCCCACCAGGTCTGGCTTGCCCTGTGATGGGAGGCACCTCGTGTGGCTGATTCCCATGAGCAGTGTTGTTACCTGTGCTCAGTAGTGACTACAGAGTAGAGGCCATACCCAAGGCTAAAGGCCTTGAGTACCTGCCTGAATCCCCCTTGTTTGTCTGAGCTTTATGGAGATCTCTCACTTGCAAACCTGGCCTGTGCCTGGAAGTAGATAGCAGAATAGTGAAATTCCCAAGGCTGCCCCTGATGTTTTGGATCAGTGAAACCTTGCTGTCTCCCCTGAGGCAGAGGCATGACAAGCCCTTGGTTGGGTGGTGGTTGTGTCCTGTGTCCCTGGGGGCTGGGTGGTGTGTGCCCCTTTGCCTGTTGCTGACCTCTCGTAGCCCCACGGCCGCTCCCCTCCTGCCCGAGAGCCCCTGGCCCGTGTGGCAGAGGGGCTGTGGTGTTTGCATTGCCTGCCCTCTTCCCACACTAGCACTTTATGGTGATGTTCATGTCCTGGTGGCAGCGTGAGGCCGGCGTCGCTTTCCCCGGGAATGCCTGGGCAGCGGAGTGGAAGAGCTGCCTCCGTCGGATACGGCAGCTCCGGAGCCCACTGCCCCCTTTCCCTGCTTGCCTTTCAGTTCCTCCCTCCCCCCCTGCACGCCAGTGGTGTGTGGAGGTTGTGGGGTGGGTGTACAGCACGTGTGTGTGGCTTTGCTGAGCCAGGACTGGTCCCCACACCGTCTGTCCCCGACATTCCCCCGTGACAGCACAACGTATCCGGGTGTTTGCTCCAGGCACGGCCCCATCCAGCTCTTTGTCGTTGTAGCCATTTTCTCTTTGAGTATGCAATATCCCATACCATTGCTGCCACAACTAGATAACGTGCCATAATTGATACTGTGGAGCATTGACAGTGCAGCCGAAAGTGTTTTTATATGCAATATTCTGAGCAGTGGAAGCTCACTGGGGCTTCTCATAGGTTTTTAATGAAGACTTTTATTAAAGGCTTTAAAAAAAAAAAAAAGGAAGAAGAAAAACTTGGTCCTTGTATCCCTTCCTATGCATTTTGAATGATATGAAGATGAAATGCATTACTTAAATGTGTATTTTTATCCATATATTAGAGTGTATTCCTTGTAAAGTATTTTTATATGCTAATTTTCTTATGTATCTATGAAAGCACAATATTTAAAAGTACAGCATTTCAAAGAATATTTTAGTCCTGTTTTGGACCTATTTGTAAATCTCTGTATTTAAATGGGATTGGAATGACTTTGACTTTTTTTAAAATTAAATAAAAGCAAATGAAATGCGTTTGTTTTGGTTTGTGTCGCTTTCTGCTGGAGGATGATAGTGAGGCAATGCTTTGCTTCCAGCAGCATTTTAACTTGCATGGGGACCCTGTTTGTGAGACACCTTGGAGGACAAGGGGGAGGCCACGCCGGGGGTTTTGCTGGGAGGCCACTGTTTGTAGGGCTCCCAGTGTAGGGCTGGGGTTGTCCCTTGCCACCCACCATAAGCGGTGGGACTTGGATTGCTCCCCTCCCTGTGCCCATGGAGGCAATGCTGCTGTAGCTGTTAACAGGAAGAGCTGGAGATGCTCATGCATGTGGTTCCAGCATTGCCAGCAGCTTTTCCACACTGGGAATCTTGGCTTGGAGCTGGGCTGCTCCATGACGAAACACTGACGCAGCAAAGCACGTGGCAGCCGTGACAGGGCAGCATTTGCAAAGCTGTGGTTAATCCCTGGGGATAGGTTAGAAAACGGCTGGAGAATGATGTGCTGGCAGGAGATGTCACATCTGGTGCTCAGAACCCTGCAGCTCCAGTGGGGTGCCTTGGGGATCTGTGCCGTGGTAGCCAAATTACCCCACCTCTGAAACCAGACATTCCAAGAGATGACTGCCACGAACCCAGAACACAGTTCCTTGTGTCCAAACATCAAGGATTTCTTCCCTAGGCTCCCAGTGTGGGCAGCACAGGCTGGAATGCTCCCTGGATAAGGCCATAGGGAGTCTCTGCTCACCAGCACAGAGAGGGGGAGCTGGATTTTGCAACCCTTCATGGCCAAGTGGGTAATGCAGGAATTTTCGGGGGCTGGGCAGGGTAAAGGAATGCTCCTGGTTAGACTGGGGAATCACTGCCATGCAAACAAACTTAATCTGCCATCTCTGGCTGCCCTCCTGGCGTGAAGACTTCAGAACAGGGACCTGCACCGAGGCCTTGCCAAAACCATGTGGAGCCAACTGAGGCAGCAGGGCTGCAGGAGGCTGAGTGAGCACCCATGAAATGTGAGCCCTGGGGCTCAGTGTGTGTCCAGGGGTTCTATGTGTGTCCCAGGTAAAAGGGTAGAAGGGAGCTGCTCCCTGGGATGTGCCTCAGTGGGCAGCACATCCCCCTGCTGATGTCACTGCTCATCCCTTGGGCCTTGGCTGATGGGAGCAGCTGCAGCCCCGGGCAGGTGACGGCCACCAGGGCAGGCAGTCAAAACCCTTCAGCAGCAGCTCATGGCACTTTGTGGCTTTTTAAATTTCCTGTTTATTTATTTTATTTTAACCTGAGGCACACTGCAGTTGCTGTCTGTGTTCTTACCAGGCTGCTTAGCCCAGGCATTGCAGGCTGTGCTGATGAGAGGAGAAATCCCTGACAAAGTCCTCAATCACAAAATAACCAACCAGCAAAATAACCAACCAAGCCAAAAAACCCCAACTAAAGACAGCTGTTGGACTGATCCTGGGCATGGGGTGCTGGAGGCTCAGCAGTGAAACTCAAATGTTTTATTTTCACCAGGAGTGGCCACCTACGTGTTGGTTTCTTCTTTCCCTACCTCAGATCAGGACTTCAGGAATGGACACAGTGGCTTAACTTCCATCTGTTTGACTGACGAGGCCATCAACGAGCTTGAAATAACCAGTCCCATACACCAGGAAAATAAAAGCTGGGGTGGGTTCTTTCCTTTCTTTTTCTTCCTGTTGGGCTTTTCTGATGTATTTGAACTCTCACAGTAGTGGTGCCATGCATGGGCTGGGCACTGGCTGGTGAGAAACGGCTTTCTTTTGCACCACTTGGGGTTTTTTGTTTTGTTTTTTACCTCTTTGATGTGTTTTGTTGTGTTTTTTTTTTCTCCTCACCCCATTTTTTTACTTATTAACTTGTCTGTATCCCAACCCATGAATTTTTGCACTTTTACCTTTCTGACTTTCTCCCCATCCCACTGGATAAGGGGTGAGTGAGTGGCTGTGTGGGGCTGTACTGCCAACTGGGGTGAAACCACGGAAAATGTGAAGTTAGATAGTGATTACACATATTTTATATATATAGTATTTTATAAGGACAAAAAACCCCCACCAACAACCCCAAAATAAGTAATAGGTTTAAAGGAAAAACTGAGCCACTCAAAGACCAAAAAAAAACATCCAAGAGCATAGCTGGTTTATAAAGGAAAGTTTTATTTTCAGTTATAAGGTGATTACAAACTCATCTAAAAAAGCAAAGATGACTTAAAAATATCCATATACATTTTATTTATCTAAAAAGCAAAACAGAAACTGCAAAATACAAACATTTACCATATACACAAAGGCTAGGGGGTTTTAGGATTAAATTACACTCCAGGATTTATTTCAAATACAAATATTCCGTTTTGGAACACACAAAAAATGTTTTAAAATGTTTTAAAAATATTTTTAAGGTTTTTTTTCTTTAAAAAAAGTTCAGATGACATTTTTAAGGAGGCCATCATCGCCCTCGCCTCCTCGCTGCATGTGCTACTCATTATCACATTACTGTAGTCACAGTTGCTAGGAATTTAAATAATTAAAAAAACACCACTGTTTTTTTAGCCAAATACATCAAACAAGATGGACCACCTCTTACAATATGAAGTCCCTGGCAACATTATCAGGTAACAATCACAACATTACACTGGAGAAAAAATAACATCCTATTGAACAACGAGCACTTCAGAACAGTACTGGGATGCTGCAATGCTGAGAGACCAGCGCTGGCTTCCAGGACAGGAGCAGGTCGTGAACTAACTCAACCTGCCCCCTCAGGTTTTGTTTTATTTATCAGCCTCTCAACATAATTTTGCCACTGTTTGGTTTTTCTTTTTTTTCTTTTTTTTTCTTTATATATTGAAAAAAAAATTCAACTCTTTCTAACATCTCAGCTGCAGAAGCAGGTACATTTAGGAACAGTGTGTATCATGCTCACTGTGCTACAGGGCTGAAGCCTTCCCCCGCAAATGCACACACACACAGAGCACGTGCACAGCTCCTCAGCATCAAATTTCACCTCTTTTTTTTTTTAATAGCTTTATTTTTCCCATTATTTCCTTTGATTTCTCGAGTCAGGCCATGTTTTCCCTGCGCTGCAAAAGGGAAAGTGAGCAGCACCATCCCGCTGTGCACTGCAGAGCCACAGGGAACAAGCCTCCAAAACTTGCCCCTTTAAAATTCTCTTCAATTTACTTTACTCCTAAAGCTCGTGGTAGTTAAATTCTGACACTTTTACTGATTATTTCAAATGAGGACACAGCAGCAATACAAAAAGGCTGTGTCTGCTCTGCCCTTCAATTGCCCAACATTACAAGCAGGGTCAGGCTCTTTTCCAGTCACAAACCCTGTCACCAAAGTTTTCCACTTTTGATGGGGATGGGTGGGTGATTTGTTTTCTTAAAATTTTCAACCTGCAAAATTTTGAGCTTGTCCCTATTTTTGGTGAAATGGTGTCTCAAGCTATTTCTGCTCTTGTTTTAGGACATGGGTAAATTGAAATCACCAATTCCCAATGACAACTGGAAAAAAACCACACAAAGAATGTGACTTTTTCTGTTTATTTTTTTAATAGAAACAAACAAATTGAGATTTTTTTTTTTTCCCCAGAGAAGCATTGTCCATGTACACATTTATTTTGGGCTGGCAGAAAAGAGCCACCATCCGGTGGAGGGTGTGGGGCTGGATCGGGCACTTTTCCAGCAGGTGCTGGTGCTGGTTATATTCAAGTCTCTCTTGAGCAATCTCTCCCATTGACTGAAATTGACCACTAATACCATAAGAAAATTTTTATGACCAAAATATGGAGCTCAGGGCACCTCTTTTGCACTAGTTCAAGGGTTTCTTAAATGTCAAGTGTCACCAAATGAACTAAATACTTTGTTTCTTAAGCTTATCTTTGATTATAAGAAATAAAACAAGCTACCAGGGTCTGACAGTTCCTGACCTTTGCTCATGCAAATATACAAATACACAACTACACGTCAATCCTAACCACAAGGCTTTGGATGCTGATTTTGGAGAAAACAAGTCCAGAGCAGCTGCCTGAACCCACACCACACCCAACCTCCCATGCCAGGAGCCATGTGGTGCCTACAAGGAGCCAGGAGAGCTTACAAATCCAACCTTAAGGCTTCCTTAGAGGGGCCATGGTTCAGGATTTTGTTATTACCTTCCCTCTTCCACCACCCCCATTTAGGAAAGACCATTTGGACACCCTGGCAGGTTGGCTCTTTGCAGGCAAGTGGTGCCTAAACCTCCTCAATCCTCATCCTGAACAGCTTGGCAAGATTTACACACATGATTTGCAGCCTAGGAATAGAAGCAATGTCCCCACTGTGTGCGTGCATATGAGGGTGGAAGATTTCATCTACTAGTCTACTTAAACACAGATTTATTTTTATTCTTCTTACTGAAAGTGAGCAACTTCCATTGAATCTCCTTGGAAATGATGTCAGGGTCATCTTTCTTCCAAGTGTACTTGAGCTGCTTAACTAACTTGTCCACTGCATTCAATGCACAGCTTATTTAACATTTTATATACATTATGCCTCCATGAGTGATCCTGCAGGGACCACACGACATAGAAGCTAATAATCAGTTATTCAAAAATGTTCAAATCCTTCTCCCACGGCTGGAAGTTTGCCATTGACGCAACAAGTGGGAGCTTTGAACCCAAGTGTGACAAGCACAACCTCAACAAAACTGAAAGTCTCCTTAGCAAAAAAAACAGACCAGGAGGAGACTTGGAAAAGATCTATTGAACGGAGATGTCCATGTGTCTTCAGATCTACTTGAGTTATCTAACGCTGAGACAAAGAAGAGGAACCAGGAGCATCTGCAGTTGGGAAAGGAGGATTGGGCTGGAAACAGGACTGGAAGCAGCTGCAGGAGGTGCTGTCCTGGCGGCGACAATAAAAGCTCTGCTGACGTTGTTGGGGTTTTTTTGGTGTTACAGCAACTGTAAGGCTGCGCTTTCTTTTTCCCCCCTACTTTTCCTCATTTCCTCCTCTCCCCAAGAACAGCAGTGAAAATCAGTTTTGCTGAGCTGTTCCAGCAGATCATTCCTGACTCTCCTCCACCCCTAATTCCAGGAGCTGTGCCGCTGCTGTGGGGTGGCCACCAGCACTGTTCTAGATGGCAAATACAGCTGCCAGGCTTTTGTAGTTTCATTTACAACACAAGAACAAATCCATTGTGGACCTACTATCTCAAACTTTAAAAAGGACTTTTCTAAGTGTGTGGATCTGTTTGGACCAGATGAAAAGGAAAGCTATGGATGAGAAGGAAAAATAGAATAATAACAACAACAACAATAAAAAACCAGTTCTATTTATGAAATCATACTGTTTAAACACTGAGATACAGACTACTGGTAAAGTCCCTTACAATAGATGCCCATTCAGAGAGATCATCACTAGTGACAGGTGAACTGAAAAGGTTTGGAAAATTGAGAAAAATAAGAAACAGGTCAGAAAAATCTCATGGGGAAAATGTTCCCCTTTACATTTCTACTATCTCTTGATTTCAGTTCAGCTGGAAATAAATACTGCTGAAACTCTGCTGTTTTCAAGCCCAGAAGACCCCAAGAATACAAAGGTACATGAAACATGAAAAGGTATGCATTTTGTCTTGGTTTATAATGGCTTAAATCTCAGGGATCTAGTTCTAAAGATCTCATGCCAAAACTGCACTGTTTTCCCTAGATCCAAACCAGTTCATCTGTAACTAGTCATGATGCTTTAACATAGAGTTCCTCATTTACACAAAACAGGTAAAATAGGTCATAAGAGTTTCAACAAGTAAATATAGGAAAAAAAAATCAGTTGTCTTTGCAGTCAAAATAGGTAGAAAACACAAACTTTTTAAAAAAAATTATTTTTTAATAAATTTGGCAGAGGATCATGTTGAAATGCAATTTATCACCAAGAAAAGTTTAGAAATTGGATAAAATCGTTAGGTAAAAACCCCAAACTGTAAAAATGCAAATGTGCTCACTGGAACTCAAACCCCAGATAAAACAAGAAGAATTAAGTACATTTTTTTTGTCGGGGGAGGGAGGAGGGGAGAGGGGAATTGTTTTCCAGAAAAAATGATTTCTTGGCTCTTGGTGAGTCCCAGCCCTCCCTTGCAGTCATGCTGAAGAGCACAGCAGGGCCAGGGAAGCTGACACAGAGAATCTTCAATGAGGTTGTTGCATATGTGCGAGACATTTTCACTTGGAACATGGAAGCGACTGATTTGAATGGCACAGTTTGTATCGAAATGGGGCTGGGTTCTGTTCTCTGGTAGTTGTACTTCGAAAGGTGTAGTATTATTCCTCTGGTTCTTCCCACAGAGACACTCTCCACAACACAGGAGATGCCTGAACACCCAGCTGACTTCTCCAGATGGAGACATCTTTGATGTAGCCAAACCATTTTTCTCCCCTAACTAAAGCTTGTCTCAGCTCTATAGCACAAAAGTCATGTGCAAACTCTATCATCTCAAACACAGTTGTACGACAATGTGTGTATATAAAAAAAGAAATAAATCAAGCATCAGTGTTTCATCTGCACTCATAAAAAGTTTAGACCCCCCTAACCTTCTACTCCCTCTTCACCCGTGCCTGTTTACTGCAGACACTGATTGTAACTCAAAAATGAGAGCCCAGGCTGAAGCCCACTAAGAGAGTTATCTTTGGTTACATTTTCTTGCTTTTGATTGTTAAAAAAATAAAATTGTTGTATGCACGTTTCTTTATTTTGGACACATTTGATGACACCCACTGGCTCTCAGAACTCCTCCTGTGACCTTGGATGGTTTCTGCCACTGACCCAGCAGGTGTCATTTAGGCGTTTGTTATCTCCAGCTATGCAAAAGTTTCCTTTAGAACTCTCATAATACAGCAACCAGAAAAAAGAAAACACAATTCTACCGTGGCTGGTTTTGTTGCTGCAACTCAGCTCTCTGTTGTCAAAGTATCCACAAATTGGAAGTTATAGATGCAGCAATGTTTTTCTTTAATTAGTAATTATTTTGGTCCATCTCTTAGTTTTAAATCTCCCTGTTTCTGTTACAGGGAAACCGACAAGTTAAGTTTGTGCTGCTGTGGCCAGTTAGCCCACGGGACAAAAAAAAATAAAATAAAGCTACTGTGTAGGAATGTTAAGAACTTTTTGTGTTCCTGTTTAAATAAATGACAAACTCTGTCCTGACAGACTAAGCTGACAGCAGAATAAGCAGATACAAACTCTGTTTTTATCAAGCATTTCTTCTAAATACCTTTGAATAGACTATCTGTGATATCATAAGAAAAAAACTCTCTTCCTCTAACACAATGCCCTCAAAACAAGGCTGAGTTTCACCAGAGAACCTGTTCCCAGCACAACCTGCTCAAGTCAAAAAAGACAAAAAAAAAGAAAAAAAAAGAAAAAAAAAAAAAAGAAAAAGGCATTTGTCCATGTTTTGGACAGTTTTCAGGGATCCAATTCCCCACAGAAACATCCACCTGCACTATATGAAGTGGAACCCCCATTCCTATACTCCTTGGAGTGGTTTCTCTTCTCTTCCCAGTCTCACCTGGAATGGTGCCCAATTCCTTCTGACCAACACAAAATATTTCAGTGTTACATGTTCCCTTTGCTTTAATTTAAATTCCAAAGAGCCCTGTTTCTTCAGCAGATAAAATTCATAAATATGTTTGCCACCCTCCCGCCCTCCTAAAAATAAAATAGAATAAAATAAAGTAAAATAAAATTAAATCATGTTTTAACCCAATGGTGAGCAAGGAGACTGGGGGCTCTAGGTCCACTACTGCTATTTAGTAACACAGGACAAGGGACTCAGTCCTTTTGTCTGTTCCCCCAACAGCAATGACCTCCCTCCCCCAAATAAATAAATAAAGCAAATCCTGGTTACCGAACTTGGAAAAGCATTTTTGAGATACATGGATGAAAAGCACCTGTTTGCTGTGTGATATTATTATCATCATTACTATTATTATTATTAACAACGTGTCTGTTATCAATACCAGTTACACCAGGTGAGTGGTTTTACTCCTCCTGCCAGGGATGACCTGGTTTGTGTTCACCTCTGGACGGTCAGAGTCCAGAAGTGATTCCTTTATTTTCCTGCCCCAAACCAAAGTCCAGATGAGGAAGTGAACACCTGAAGCACCCAGAGGAAGGTGCTGCTTTTCCTCTCTTGGCTGCTCAGTGCTCACCCGTGCTGCCCTGTGGACAGGCTGCCCTCCCAGTTTGCAGAATTCAAGTTTACACCAGTGCCACCACACCACAATATGGTTTGCTGGAAAACTCAGGAGCAGGTATTCAACCACCCTGCTCACACAAACAGCAGGCATTTCACTTAAGTAAAAAAAAAAACCTCAAAAATTTAAAAAACAACAACAAAAAAAGACTGAACCATGCCAAATCCTACAAATGCCTTCCTCAAGTTCTCCTCTGTCGTGTGACAGAGCCTCAGCGCTGTCCTTGGGAGGGACAGCCACAAGACTGTTCACACCCAGATTCTCTGCATCCCTTGCAAACTCTCTGCTCCAGCTGTTTGGCTATATCCTTATCCAGGGACTGCACTAAACAAGACTGTACCCACTCCCTAAAGTGACCCTGACTCCTATCGTTTACCACAGTTGAACCAGAGGGTGGAAATACTACACCTTTGAAAATTCTCTTGAAACAGCATTTTTAAAAAAAATGTCTCTCAACAGAGCTCCTTTTGTGTGTTCTGTAGGTTACCCTGCTCCCAACCATACCAGCACCTAAAATTGCTTTCTGAGACTTGAATGTATTGCTGGCAAGACAATCAATTCAAGTGGTAAGGTGTATAATATTTAGAGATAAAGATATATATATTTAAAAAAACCCAATAATAGTAAATTCTTGTAATATGTCTAGTCTGATATGAAAGCTCTCCCTCTACAGAGAGACGTCTGCTGTGATTACCTTACAAAATATTAAAAAAAAAACCACACACAAAAAATAACTTTCTCTGTGAGAAATAAAAATAAATCCTAGTGCAAATATAAAGCTCTGTAAACCTGGTCCTATGAGAATCTATGGTTAGTAAACGGCAGTTAAAGCAGGTTTATCCTCTCACAGAGAGAGCTCACATCATGGTTTCCACAATGATATGAGTTGGCTTGATCAATCCGCCATTTGAAGTTCCATTGGGGCAGAAGGGGGTGCCACTCTCCGTTTCTTTGGACCACCGATTCACTTCCTTGGGGGCAGCCACCGCCTTTATCCTCTGCAAGAGAGAAGGAGAGCAGAGGTGAGATGACCAGAAGGCCTCTGTGTCTCCATGTGCAGGACACGGCATTCCAAGGACAGGGACGGGCGGCTGCCGGAGACGTGCGCCCGTGGCTCTGTAAGGACGTGGGGATCTGTGGAGCCTTCAACTCCTGCTCAGCTGCAGAGCCTGACTGGAGGCAGGGAAATCAGACAGGAGTAGTCCCAGCATAATCCAGCATCCTGCACGCTGGGCTTTCAGTGCTGCAAATGATGTGTGTCCTCCTTCCTCATTTAGAAACAGCTCTGCCGCTCAGCCCAGCCCTCACTGCCAAGTGGCGACTTCTGTCCTACATCTCAGTTCACAAAGGAAGAACTAAATGGCATCTGACCAGTGTTACTCTCTTTCCTTTCCTAACATGGTCTTTGAGCAGTGTTTTGGCTACTTTTAGGCTTGTCTCTCATGGTGACAATGGTGACAATATAGGCAGGAAAATTAACACTTATGCCCTGGCCACAGCTGAAAAAGACCATTAACACTTGGACGAAAACAAATGCAAGTGTTTGTGCTCGGGGAAATGTTTGGGTTTGGTATTTTTTCAAATTCTATTCTCTTTATGCCTAACCCAGTGTCCCACTTTCTTCTCCAAGAATACCCTGAGCTGCATTTAAGACCGACTCGTTAGGCAAAAACAAAACCAATCTGAACACTTAGAAGAGAATTGCTAAGTTTCTTGCTTGTACAGCCTCTGAAAACTTTCCACTGCAAGAAAAACAAATTAGAGGAGCCCACACTGGACTGTGAAGGGCAAGAGATTTCCTGCAAATCCAAACCTGAGGGAATCTGCACTGTCAAGTCTGAATCAGACCCAAAGTTTTCTAAATACCAGGGCAATCTGGATCCAGTGTTTCAGTTTGAAATAAAAGAAACACAAATTTAAAGAGCTAAAAAGTGAAGCCCTCTGTCAAGAGGGTTTGACTTTTATTTAGTCCCCCATAGTGAAGGTCACACCTGAGAGCCACACAATCCACATGTGTATTTGAATTTCCCTGAAATTCAATGAGTTTTACACAGCTGGGTTTGACCCAGGTCTCTCTCTCTTTCTCTTTCTTTCTCAGCGATTTTCAGGATGGTGCTTCTGTGTCCCTGTGGGCTGGAGAAGAGAAACCTGAGACTCAGAAACACCTAAGTATTTGAATGTTTGTCTGCATGTGGAGGCAATGATTTGCCAAGCTGGAAGCTGCACAAGTGGGACACGAGTAAAATCACTTGGTGTTTATCTGAGAACAGAAGGCTTTGTGTTTGTTCTGTTTCTACTGTTTGCCCAGAGGACAGGTGATCTTTAACAGTCTCATTTGCCCTACCTGGGCAAGGTGGCAGTTTTCCAAGCATTACTTTGTATAAAAAACAAGTTAAAGCTCCCTTTCTCCTCTAGACAGACAACTGCTCTTACCTCAATGAGCGACCCATCTGACTGAATGATGCGGATGACCATCACCATAGGGATGCAGATCATGGAGGAAAGGGCAAGAACCCAGCCCAGGCCAATTGCCCAGTCTGGGTATGTGTAGACCTTGTTGTAGGTCAGTGGTTTATACTTGGCCAAAGAAAAGATAAAGCACCCCTGTGGATGAGAAAGGAAAACAAAGTGAGGCTCAAAAAATGCTAAAAGCAGTAGGGCTCTGGTGCTACCACAAGCCCTGAGGAAGACAGGCAGTGAAAGGCAGAGCTGATGGATACCATATGTACTTTAAACCAGTAGGGAAATTGTTCTTCCACTTAAATCATTGGAAGAGCATCTGCATCTGCTTATAGCATCTGCTGTGTGATGACAGAGTGCTAAGAGATGGTGCTGAACAGCTGCAGTACACTGCCAATCCTTCTTCAGGGCTCAGCTATTTGCTGCATACTGCAAGATTACCAGCATGTTCTTCCCACCCAATGAAACACTTCAAGCTGAGGTCTGCCTCAGACTGCTCGAGTCTTTTTTTACAATGGCCTAGCAGTCCTGTGTCTTAAAGTAGGGACTGCTCTTTGGAGAGTGAGTTTTCTCTTAATGAATGTAGAATTTTGCCAGTCCTAAGAAAAATCCGCTTAAATGTAGCCAATTGCAATTCGTGCAGGCACAGTAGAGGGTAGAGAGCTGTCATGTTAACAGCTGACATGTGAGAACATGATGTCTTTGAGATGTATGTTCAAGCCTTCAGCTTCTCTTTGCAAATTGGCCTCTGAATGCAACAGCCTTCCCTTGAAGAGAAGCAGTAAGAGGTGGCTTAGCACTGCCAAGTGTAAGACTTGAAAGAGCACAGGTCAGTACTCACCACGCAAAGAACTGGTGTGATCACAATCCAGCTCCATTTCATCCAGGGACCAGGTCTGTATCCAATCATATCCTCAATGGCATCATAAATATTATCAGCGCCTGTAAGAACGGAGCAAATAAAAGCCCTGTGAATACTGTAGGATTAAAGCTGCTTTCCTCGGCTCCCCAAGGGGTATTTAAAGGGAAGATGAGGGTGTCAGAGGTATTCTTCAAATGCTCCCCACAGCTGTGAAATCCAAAATTATTTTNTTTATTATATAAAAATTATATATTTTTTCCCCAAATGTTTGGGGACTCTCTCATCCCATCCCTCCCCTTATTATTTGGCGGCAGGAGTGCAATGCTAATGCTAATCTCTCCTGCCCCCATCACACACCCTCTCCTCTCCCAGAGGGATCACCACGGGAAAGGCTTGACAGCAAGCAGTGCACCTGCTTCTACAGAAGTCTGACTTTGTTTTGCTTTTCTGAGGAGATGGAATATGTGGAGATTCAGAAAATAACCAGTCCTAATCAGCAAAAGGCTGATTATTCCCCAGCCACAGCTCAAGCAGCTACAGAGGCCACTGTCAGACCCTGGTGCTTGGCATTGCCTAAAATGCAATAGAATACACTTTCAGCTCTTTTTGTACTTTCTGTTTGGTTGGCTTATCCCTGCAGACATTGCAGCTCTGAAAGGAAATTCTCTGAGAGACAAACAGAAATTTTCATGGCTGGCCACACTTTAAACTCTCACCTCTAAACTTAACACACGAAAATGTTTAATTGTGCCCTTATTAATTAGCAATGGAAGAACACTCATTTTTTGTGGAAAAAACACTGGAGGTTGGATTCATCCCAGATGCAAATTTGTCTCCAAGAGGTCAGGGCAAATTTATACTAATGGCATGTGTCTGCTTCTGGGAAGAAGACTCTGGGGTGGCTGATCATTAAATATTTGGCTACCAAAATTGTCACTGACTCATCAGAAGGTATCAGATGAAAGGATTCTCACTTACCATAAACCCAGGCTACAGCAATACATTCAAAGAATGCAACCCACAAAAGGCATACACCACTAGCTGCATAGTAGTCAAAGAGTTGAAAAACATACATGCCACCCTGTAAAAGAGAGACACAATTGGTTAGGATCCAACAGAATAAAAACCCCAAGAATTCAGGCCCAGCTCCCAGTAACATCTACCAGCATATCCTAACAACTCCTGTCCAACAAGAAGCAGCATCTAGCAAGTGGGTAAGGAAAATATTTGGCACTACCTTCCCCAGGGAATATGCATGTTTACTACAGGGATAATTCCAAACAAGACAATGATTAAACAAAATTAAACCACTTAGTATAATCTACTGAGACACTTAAATCTTGCCTTCTTACAAGTATTTTAGGATGGGCATTTAAAGAAACAAATCATATAAAAAATAATAGGTTGCCTCCTAACATTAACACATTAAAAAGACTAAAAATGAAAGCAAATTCATCAGGAGGGTCTTCATTTATCTACTGAGTGAAAGGGCTACTTTCATGAAAATAGTTAATATTTTGTTTTATAACTCCATACTCTTATGTTAGACTCTACTCTCACTACACTGCACTTTCACTTGAGAAACTGTGGGGTTTGGGCACTTCTGTAACAGGTGCCATTTTACCTCCCACAGTTAAGCTCTTCTAGTTGTTTTTGAAATCTGACTTGGATTTTATTTTGAAGATAAATATCACAACAATGCAGACGCTGGAACGTATTCCTGTCTTGTTTATACTAGAATAAATCCAGTGGTATTTAATTAATTCAAATCTGTGTAACTAAGATAAAAATCTCTTTCCCTGCATGCCACTGGATGGATTCTTATTGTGCTCTGCTGAATGTTTTCTCTATGTTTCATCATTTAGAGCTAGATGTTAATATTCATACTCATGTTGACTGGTACCTGAGATCAGATTGAATTTAATGAGATTTCACGTTCCTGCTCCTGTGACTGAAAAGGGATGGGATATTTAACTCCCATTCAAAAGGCTTTCTGATCTAGGGATGAAAGATGCTCTGGCCATCTAAAAAGCACTTCTCCTCTGAGTGGCTAATTCTTTGCAGCCTCAATCATAGCTAAAACTGGCCTGAAAAATGGCTAAAAAAGAAGGCAATTTGCAGCACTGGTACTACCTACCTCAGTCACCATAGTTAGTCCCAGAAGATAGCTAAGGAAACACACTATAGCGATGAAGATTTCCCGTCGGTAACCCTTCCTTAGGAAGGATGGGTGCAGATCAACTAATGACGTGATCTGTCCTTCAACTTCAACAAACTGCAGGGGAAAACAACAGCAGAGAAATGACTTGAAGATTACCTGCCACGCAGTTCACCCAGGCTCCTGCTTGAGCAAACCCTCCCCAGCAACACCCCAGCTCTGTACTCCGTGCTGCTCTCGATAAAGAAATAGAAGCCATTCCTTTGTAACCCAGAGATTGGAGGGTGGGGGTAGTTTTCACGTTGGAACAAGCTTTCAGAATTTCTTTTTATTTCCTAGGAGCCTTATGAGCTACCAAAGGGGCTCTACAAATGCAAGCCACAAGGATGAAGAAGGCACTTATGCACCTGATGACAGGAAGGCACTTATGTGGCTTTTATGCTGTCACAGATGAACACAGGATGTATGCTAGAAAAGAGGCAGAGGGAGAACACTCAAAAAAGTCCAAACCAGGAGAGTACCTCCCAGCCTCTTTCTGATGTGTCAGGAAACCTCACAGATACTAGTTAAGTTAATTCCAAAATTTGATATAAATCTACTGTTGGGTTTGATAGTGAAAATCCAGCCAAGGGAAAGCAGACTTTGATGTGAAATAGCAGCTCTTGACTGAACGTGTCCTTTCTGGAGCTGTGAGCAGAGTATCTCTGACTGAGACTCGGGGTACTTCTGCAGCAATAATGGAGCTGTTCATAGAGTCCCCATTCAATGATCTGGCAAACTATTTGCACTTGTAAACCAAAAATGAAGCTCTGAATAAATGAGCTAAAAGTCTTTATCTTGATTCATGAAAACTGTATTTATACTTACTTGCCTTTGAAAAACTACAACTGTGTAACTTGAGTTAAGCAAATAACCCAAACTGGATTTGAAGAAAAGTTTAAAGTTAATCAAAAACCAGATGGTTTTGTCCCTGGAGGAAAGCCAGGGACTGAACTTCCCCAAATAAAACCATGGAAGGGATCTTTTGACTGATCTGTACTTTCAACCTGGCAAGGTACAAAAGCACCAAGCTCACTGAAGACATGAGGATATGGATGGGAGGTATCCATCAAGGCTGCCTCTGTAGAAAAGATCTTCACTTTAATTAGATACATCATCTTAAGTAATAACTTATCATGGGGCAGAAAAAGAGGCATTTTCCTACCTGGCACCTCTTTGCTCTTACAGCACCCAGAAATGCCCTATATCAACTCTACACTCTTTCTGAAGTTCTGTTTTGGAAATACAGAGATCACAAAATCCTGTGAAGAGACTTTGTCCTCCACCAAATTTTATTGCCTCCTGTCTTGTTACTTTGACTTGTGTAAAACTGGTTTTCTTTTTAAAAGTAACCCTTTCCTTTGAGCTGATTTGATCTGAAACTGCTCTGGCATTCCAGAAACCTGCTTGACTGCACTCCAAAAAACCAGAGGGGTGGAGGAGAGAAATTAAGCGCTCCAATTAGTTTTAATCATTCTGCTCAGTGAGGAGCTTTTTAAAATTACTAGACAGCTTCCAATTTGCATAAGCACAGGGTTGCTGAACCACAGCATTGGGCACTTTCACATTTACTTCGGAGCAGTTGAGAGTTGCTTGCTGGAGTTCAAAGATTAAGCCATAAAGAGCAATTTAGGGCAAATGAAATATAAAAAAATGTCAGAGATTAAGTACACAACAACTAGGTAAAAAATCCATTACGGAGCTCTCCTCATAGGAGAGAGCATTTGGGCTACAGAGATATTTCATCCTTATGAATATTTTTTTTTAAATCTTAGTGACTTTCCATTTCAGTGCAGAAAACTTTGGCAATTTTGAATGTGTAGTTCCTGCATAATCCCTGGTCACCCATGTTTCCTTGTAAGTAGACTATCTAGAAATGATTTACAGGTTCCATGGCAGTATTTAGTCCAACATTCCTACAAGTAACCACTGGGAAAAATAACCTAACTTCCTGACTGAACTTTTTTATTTTTTTCATGCTCACTAATTAATAGCAGTGTGTGCTATAAAGTCAGTACAGCTGGAATCTGAGATGCTTTCTGGCCTGTTTGGAGGTACTGAATGCATGCGGCTGACGTGAAAGTCAGCAGGATCCCACATTGCTCAGCACCTCCAAGCACAAAGCCACCAAAAAAGGCTGCAGCTTTGTCCTCTCACTGTTCTTGAAGCCACCCTGGATATCCTGTACAAAACATTTTGTGCTTTTTGTACCTCATGACTTTGCTTTTCTTTTTTGGCACTTGACAACTATCAAAACCCATATTCCTAGCAGTTATTAATTGTTAGTGTTTTAATGATGGTGTGTACACCCTGCAGGTGATCGCAATGGCACAGAGTACTCTGTGGAACAGACTGCTGCAGTCCTTTACGTTTTAAAATGATTAAGCTTTTTTACCAAAGTAAGAAAATACTGCACTGTGACCAAAATGGTGGTATTTCATGGCCAGACTAGGACTGAAATTTAGGTTAGGGAATATTGCCCTAGTGTGGTAACCCTACTAACTCCTGATGACAAAGACTTACTGAGCAATACAATATTATGAATCAACAGTCATAGATTCATCAAGTGCAGTCCCCACACTAAAAAGCAACGCAGATGAATTCCTCTCAAGCAGCATTAGACGTATTCTCTTCTTAATTCATGTCTGTAAAACCAGCTTTTCTCAGTCAGCAGTCCTGACACAGTAAGTCACACATCCCTTACCCATTGTACTAACCTGGCTATCCAGTCCAAGCAACAGAAGCATAATAAAAAAAAGGATTGCCCAAAAGGTGGGCAGTGGCATCATGGACACAGCTTTTGGGTAGGCAATGAAGGCCAGGCCTGGACCTAGAGAAAGAGAAAACAGGGAGGGGGGAAGGGAAGGGAAGAAAAGTAGTAAGTACCAGCTCTTTGGTAAAGGTAGCCACCCTCAAATTCAGGAATGCCTGGTTCCGTTCAGATAAATCCAAACGCAGCTGGAAATACCAGAAGTGAAACAGTTTGGCTCTTTTATCTGAAATCGAAGCACGCATGACTACAGCAGAAACCACAGGCAAACCCCCGAGGCCAGTGCTAACAGATCTCCAGTTTTAACATCTGTCTCAATCATGCCAATAATGGAGGTGTCCTACACCACTGTGCCCTGCACGGACACAGGACAGTCTTGGGGGCTGGGGGACAAGGGGTGACCCGAGGGAATGGCAGAATCCCACTGCTAGCCCACATGGTCATGATGAAGATGATGATGAAACTCTCTTGCATGCAGGGAAGGGGACTCTGCTATAAACATTCCCTGGGATCTCCACTAATGCAACCACTGCCTCCCTCTGTATGCAACCCCCAAACCCTGCACGGCTTTTCTAAAGTGGGGTTTGCACTCCGAGGAGTCTGCTCCTTCTCTTCTGCAAACCCTCCCTGCTGCACTGAGTGATCAGGCTACTCCTAATTTTATCAACTGACAATTGAATAAACTGCTGTTAGGAACTGCTGGGGTGTAAAATCACTCTGTGTAAAATTGCTTCCCCATGCTGTTAGATCATCTGCCCCTATCCAGGCCAGCCTACAGTGACCTGCCACGGTGACACTGAGCACGACCATCATCAGCCCCAGCTGCAGCAGGGGTTGCAAATGTAGGAGGACCAACGGGGCTGGGGCTGAGTGCTTGAGGCTGAGTGCCCAGGTTCTCTGCTCTGGAACCCGAAGTGTGGAGTGCTCCTCCCTAGATGGGTCTCGCCTGCCCTGTGACCAGATGTCACCTCAGTCGTACCCACACGGAGCACAGGCGCAGTGCTCGTCTCCAGAGGCTCCCTCACCTGGAGCCAGCTGCTATCAGCTGTCCTTTGGGAGAGCTTTTGAAGAGAGATGAAGAGCCCTCCACCAGTGGGAGACAGGAACACTGGCAACCCAGCATTTACGGCAGGCTCTCAGAGGAGATGCAGAAATTTGGTGAGGCTGACAAAAAATTCTGAGGGCAGATTTAAATCCAGAGTGAAACCAGATTCATCTGCTTGTTTACTTTGAGGAGCCTTCAAAGTGCCAGTTTTCAAGTGGATTCATGTAATTTTCAATGGGAAAAGGCATTTTTTAAAAGATGCTGCAGTGTAGGGCCAAAAAATTTTCTCTCTGATCTGTATAGAAAAATCTCTAACACTGCTCTTCCTACCTCCCACTTTTCCTTTCCAACAAGAAAGATGGAAAAAGAAGCAAGAGAAAGAGGTAAAACGAGATGACTTTTTTTTCAAACTAAAGAAAACTTTAAGTCACTGAAAATATTTGAACATAAATAAATACAAATTAGCCAACAATCAAGCAACTAATTTTATTTTAAATGAAACACAACTAAGATTTTATACGACAGAAGATACCAAAAAAATTGGTGAATGTCTCAAATTTTAGGGGGTTTTGCTTTTTTCCCCTTTAATTCAGTGGATACAGTAGATCCTCTCTGAGGGAGAGCTGCTACCAGATGGCATTTGCAGCTATCTGTGCAATTGATGAGACAGATGTAAAACTGCTCTCCTCAAAATTTGCTGCAATTCTGTATGCTTTGGCCAGTGAAACTGTTCTTGCACTGTGACACCAATGAATACCAAGTGCCCTAAGCTTGGTAGGGCTGAGCTAATTTTGATTTTCCTTTGAAACTAAGTGTTGAAATATAAAAAGTCCATGTGAAAGAAAATGTTCCTGGCAAACCCTCAACTGAAACATAAATAATCTAAAAATTGTATTTAATTTGAAACCCTGTTGTTTTGGAGGGTGTTTTGCAAAAGTGAAGCACTTGTGGCTGCTATTAAAAGCCAGTGAGGACTGCCATGATCCCAGCCCACGCGCTGGCCGATTGCCATGGAGTGCTGTGGCATGGCTGGAGAGCTGCAGAGGCAGAGACCAGGCAGGCATCAGGAAACCCAAGGCACTACTCTCAGACTTGCTTAATCTGAATTTATTTGCAAATGGAATTTAAAAAGAAAAAAAAAAGCAAATCTCATGCTGGTTTAATAGTGCTACAAATTGCATGGGTGGTAAAGTATTTTTCCCAGCCAAACAGAGGCCACATGGATTAGACAGGACTCACTATGGTTTTGTTGAGCCCCAACTGCTTTCCTCTCTATCTTTAAAAGAATTTCTGAACAACAACAAAAAAAGCTGCTTATTAAAATCTTCTTTTACTAAGGAGTCAGAGAAGTCTGAGTTAACTGTTGAGTAAACCTGCTAAAACCAGTGAAGGCCAGCAGTGACCAGTGCTTTCAGTGGGAGCCAGCCCTGGCTGACAAGTGTGTCCTGGGCACATGGCACCAACACTGAATTTGGCACTGGGAAAAAATGTGGCCATGAGATTCTGCTGTCAGCAAATTTGCTGATGTTCCCATGGCTTTCAGGAGGGCAAACAAATGGTGTCATGGATAGGGCAGGAGGAATTTAACTCGCTGGGCAGAGATGGGGTCTCAGCCCTGCGGACAATGTCTCCTGCCAAGTGCTGTGGCCAAGCAGCAGCACTTCTGCTCACTTTTCCCTGACCCAGGGGAGCAGTTCTGACCTTGCATCAAAAGAAACCAAAAAAGGCAAGGCCAGAAAAGAGAGGCTCAAGCACCTGCTGAATCCTTCTGTGCTGAGAAGCAGCAACAAGAACATCACCCAGAGCCCTGTGCGGGTCCTGGGACACTCATCCCAAGGTGACCAAGTGTCTTCAACAGCTCTGCACTTATCTCTCTGAGAAAGGCAGCAAGAAAACACATGGGAAGTGGTTTGGGTACTTTTGGATAATTTCAGAAGTGTTTAAAACGTCCCATACGACTTAGCCAAAGACAGCAGTGATGGGCACCCACTGCACGGTGAGACAGCTGCAGTGTCTGGCTGTCAGTGACACGGATTTAAATAAAGGAGTAGACAACAAAATATGCAAAAAAATCAGAAGTTCAGAAGCTCAACAGTGCCCTTGCTGTCTCTATAATAAGCTATTAAACCCCTCCTTTAAAAAAATGCTTTTTGAGGTGTTGAAAAAAGGCTTTGTAAACACTGTGTGAGTTAATTTGTGTTTAAACATTACTTAATCCAGTGTTACTAAGAATTGTTTAATTCTAAAAATGCCAAGTGACAGGAATGTAGCTGCCTGTATCAGAGATATAATAATAAAAATTTGAATAAATATTGACCAGATAAAAACCTAATGTACAAATACTTAAAAATACTACTCTTGGAATTGATCCACCTATATATAAATAAAAAAGATAGGGATATTTACGATTCGTTCAATAGGATTATTCCCTTGCTTCCTGTTTCCAAACAAAGCAATCAACCTCCGATCAAAATAAGCATTATGGCCAAGATTGTTACTAATTGCACTTGCAAGAGCTATGCCAATTGCAGCTACCCAAGAATCCAGCGGTGCCATCAATGTCATTAGTTTTTCATTAGCCCTTGTGAAGTGAGACATTTTTCTTAAATACTTAACTCCCAGAGCCATGTGATTAGAAGGTATATTGACTTTTTCATTTTAATAGCATATTTGCAGAAGAAAGCTTTCAAATACTATGCAGGTGAATTAAAAGTGCTCAAAAATTAGAAAGAAATATCAAAAGTGCACTCAGGTGACATTGTTATTACTAGAATCTGGTTAGCTTTAAGCCTCATGGCTGTCAAGGCCTGATTCATTAATTTTCCACGGTAATTCCCAACTAATCTGTCTGTTCTATGTGAAAACACATGGTGACACCTGCCCTCATGGACTAGAAATGCACAGAGGAAAAATGTCAACTGTTTTGTTTGAGATACAGTCACAAGCTATGAGGATTTAGCTTCTACCTCTGCATGTGAGCAGCAGAATGTTAATGGGAAGGACACTTCTGAAATAAGGGAGGAACCTAAAAGTACATCAGGTTTCAAAATGGACTTTGACAGTTCTGTCAACCTCACCCTGAAGCTACAGAGGACAAATGCAGGATTGCAACACCTAGAGCTCCTGCGGGTGAAATGGTCCACAAAACCCTGGAGATGGAGTTCTCCAACTTCTTTTGCCTTTCAGTGAGATTTGGGAATGTATGTGTGTGTGTCCCTTCAAAAGGCCAAGGTACTAATCCTACTCTAGGTGCTGTGAGCAAGCAAAACTAAACTATGAAAGATATGTAAACACTGGCAATTTGCATTGGAATGAAAATAAAGGTAGTCTGAAAAGAAGGATGGAATAAATTCTTGAATCAATGACATTCTGGACCCTAGATAATGGTGTAGTTATCTTAGCTCTAATGTCAACTCAGATGGATTAGCACAGTCTAGGAAATGTGTTTGCCGCCCTGTTAATCAAGACAGAGTAAACAGTACAACCCCAACTAACCCTCACTGCTCTAGATTAAAGCCCAAATCAACAATGTGCTTGTTTTTCCTGGCAATTATGGGAAATCTTGTTCTGTTTTATCACTTAGATGTTAGCTGATTGGGTCTGCAGAACTTTGCTCACACGCTGGGCGGCAGTGCCCACCACCACTGCCACCAACACCATCGTACCTGACTCTGCCACATCAGCAATGTTCACCCCTTGCTCTTGTGCCATGAAGCCCAGGACGGAAAAAATTGCGAAGCCAGACACAAAACTGGTACCACTGTTCAGGCATCCCAGCAGCAAACAGTCCCTAAGTCACACATATGTCATGGAGCAAGTTAATTAAAAAAAAATTAACCCATTGTCCCTACTTTATTTACATCATTTAGCTAAAACACTAAACCCCCTTGGATGGAAACTTGCCTATAGCAGTTGTATTTGTACTTGTTGTAGCTCCCCAGGGAAGTCATTGCTCCTAAGCAGATTGCATATGAGAAGAAGATTTGTGTCCCTGCATCTATCCAGACCTAAAGGGAAGGATAGGAATACTGTTATTACCAGCATTGTTGCATTGCAACAATCAACACAAACACACAGTTCAAACTAAGCAAAATCAACAAAATAATTGTTTCCATTGAAGGTGAGAGCTAAAGGACTAGGGAGACAAGGAAAGAGAACAACATGTTTGCAAGTTTGGCTTTCACAAGGAAAAGAAAATTGTTAGCATCAGAACCCAGAACATAATCTCTACAATAGTTCCTGTTTCCCCTCCCCAGAGATGCTCAGTATTTCTAATTTCTTAGTCATTCAGCTGATTCTTCCTGTTGGAGCAACAATAAACGTGTTTCAGTGCAATAGGAAATGCAAAAGTATTTATAACATTGCTCATTTCTCTTGTAACTCATTTCATTTAGAGTCAGCCGACAGATTCCTTAAACTGAGGATGTGAAAAGCTTGAGAAACAGGTTTGTTTATTTGGTTTGTTTATTTTTCTAGCCTTCTGGTTGTTTTTTTACCTGTTCAAATGCAAGATAAAAAGCCATAGGGGTGGGGGGAAAACAAGCAAAATACAATGCACTTTATAAGATACATATCTGATCTTCGTCTCATGATTCTTTGTCCTTATTACATTAAAAAAACCACATACAGAATGAAATAACCATACACTAGGAACTTCTTGGCTAGTAAATATGTAGCAAACTATCAAAACACATCCTCTGAATCCCATCTGTTCTCTTCTTTCTGCGAATTCAAGTCTGCTAACATCAGTGGAAACCACCAAGGAGTCTGAGTAAGTGAGAATGTAGACTGAGGACCATTACCTCCTCCCTCCCACCATCACTTCCCAGCACCTTGCTGACTACTGTCTCCTCGGAGTGATGCTTTTGCTAGACCGTGGGTGGGAGCTGGCCTGCTCACATGAACCTCTCCTACATTATCTGCTGACACTCTGGTTAGGGCTAACAGTAGATCATAAAAATGATAGAGTCCCATAAAAAAAGATTAAATCATAAAACATAATGTCTCCTGTGAAAAGGTTGTCTTGTAAAACAGGGCAAGACTAGAGAATGAACCAAATTTTCACTATGTTTCTTTCAATTACACTTTTCCTACTTCAGTTCTTTAGCGACCATTGGAGTTTTATTTTAACCAAATACTCATTAGAAAGAAATAGCAAAGACAGATGTTATTTCCTATCACTGTGACCAACATTTTATTATTTTCAAAGATCCTTTGTTTTCTTTTTTTTCAGGGGGGAACACTGTATTTTTTTTCATTTCTCACGTGAACACTACTGGCTGAAACGATGCTGATCTGCTCAAGTGTCCCATACTTGCACTCTGTGAGCACAGACACAATTTCTGTCTATACAGAAAGAGTAAGCCTGGTTCCCAGGGCTAAGCAAACAGTAGCTCCTGTGCCTCAGAAAGCATTTTCTCCACCTTTGCCTGGGTTTTCATTCTTCTGTAATTTCATTCACTTCTCTCCCAATCTCCTCCTATTGAGCAGTGGGAGATAAGTGACACTGGTACTCACAGTTGTTGCTTGTTGCTCCTTCTGTGAAGCTCATGTGTCTCTCCTTTGAAACTAAAGACTATCCTCATTAAAAAATGCATCTCCCTTACCTTACCAACAAGAAAGCTGAGATTGTATAACGGGACAGTCTACAGCCTCAGAGTCCTTTGACACAAAAAAAATACACACGCATACACACACAAACATACACATGGAAAGATGCATTAACACATTTAACAGCGACCTTCTCAAGCAGATCTCTGGAAAATATAACCCAGCATTAACGTTCATGCTATATTTGGACCTCTAAAGACAGTGGAAAAAAAATTGATTGCCATTACATCAGCACCATCACCCTCCACCATCCCCCTTTGCACAGGAAATCATCCCGCTCCCCACTCCTGGTTCTGTACCTGTGGGTCACCTAACCGTGAGATATCAGGGTAAAGGTAAAACTTGATGCCTTCTGCAGCTCCAGGCAGGGTCACACCACGGATGAGTAGAACAAGAAGCATGATGAATGGGAATGTGGCAGTGATGTACACTACCTGGAAATAAGAAAAGAAAAAAGCAACGTTTAGTCTGTGGCAGCCAAAGCTCCATCCAAGAGATGTCTAACAATGGGAGTTCAAAGCCCCCTCATAAAAAGGGCCCAACCTGAGTTTCTGTGTGTACTTTTAGTTTAATGGTCTTTAACACCTTATTGCCTTAGGCCTGAAGCCAATGCATGAATCCCTCCAGAGGCCCCAGTCAATGGTCAGGTCACTTAGACATGATTTTATACAACTCATGACTTTTGTTCAAATTCTGCCTTTGCACTGTTTGTCCTCCTCACATGACAAGTGCACCTCTGCCAGGGAAGTGAAAACGTTTCCTCACTGAGGGCCCCTGAAACATTATTACCTCATTCTTTATGGGAACTTTAAAACTTACAAACTGCAAACTGTTTCGCAAGCTCTGCTGCTACCTCTGACCTTGCTGTGCAGCCTCACTACTGCTCCTACAGTCAGCTTCACCAGGGACTCTGTTCAGAGAGAAAGGTAATTTACTCCGTGCTCCCGTGTCCCTTCCCATCTCCCTGAACACATCAAGCCCTTCAGGTTGGCATCAGCCTCAACAGTGGTAATTTCCAGTCCTATAACTTCATTCTTGCCCTTGCTGCCTATTCAGCAACATAATTACTGGAAACTAAGGCTCTATTCATCCAGTTTGAAAATATGTCTTCATTATCTTTAACCTCTATTCCCGCTCTCTTTGAATAACAGCCTACTTCTTCTCTTCTTGTTATCTCCTCATTCATTTGATGAAAGAGCCCTTTGCTTTCATCTCCAGCACGAGGGTTAATTGAGCTTGCATTTGGACAGTTCTATCTTTAGACCCACACTTTTTGACCTCTAACATTTTGCTTTCTTTGCTCATCAGTGCTTTCTCTCATTTTTTATATAACTGCTGTGCTACAGTCACTACTGTCCAAGAAAGGGCATTTTTCTTGGCGTCAGATGATTCCCCCAGGTAATTACACTTTGCTGCCATGAGTTAAAATGTATTTTTGTTTTCAGAATTTGCTTAACTACTGCAAAGCTCCCAGGATGCTCCATTTTTCTTCTTAAGTGTGTCCTCTGAGAATAATGAGGAGAACTCAAAGCCTGAATTGCCATAATAATTCACAGAGCAGGGCTGATTTCATAGAATTAAAGGAAATTTTTTCATACATGCCCTTTTAATTCTTTCTTTGAATTTTCTGTATATTTTCCACTGACAAATAACATGTATTGCACATTAGCCTAGTTTCACCAAAACCAGGATTAAAGTGGGATTTCTGCACCTTCTTACTTTTTTTTTTCAATGAGCCAGGCCTATGAAAAAATCAACATTTTCTTACAAAAAAATACACTTTGATGTATTTGCAGGAACTGAATGAACAAAAACTCACAGACAGGTCTTTGCACTGCAGGTAGAAATTCTCTCACAATGCTGCAGGAACTTTTAAGATCAAGCACATTATCTAAAACTAAAATATAACTAATATTTTTCATCATGATTTTGTGTTTATTTGTCCAATGCTTTACTAAAAGATTTAAAAACTACATCTTCCCCCCACCCCCACCCCACTCTCCAAAGAGCCATTAACACACTGGAAAGCAGGGAAGTGCTATAAACAACCCTCTACTAAAGTAAACTAGACTTCTCAAATAATTCAAGTCCTCCATTAGAGTTTACAGTTTACTTTTGTTTGACCCCAAAGTTAATGGAGTCAGCCAGAGACTTTCCAATGGTTTTGTTGGTCTTTGGCTCCACACCCGCACGAGCTCTGATGCTGCTGAGAGCGGGGAGTGAATTCCTAACAACCACCCTGTTTTAGACATGAGACCATTTTGCAGGGTTTGCAGAGAACACAGACTTTTAGATAACTGATTTTAACAGACCTGTTTTCAACCTGTTATCTTCAGGGGAGTGGAAATAGTATCCTATGGGGCTTGGAATGCCTCTCTGTGCTACCAGAGCCTTTACTGAGCAGACACCAGTGCTGCCAAAGGAGCTGCAGAAATGTTCACTTCCACCCTGCTGCTGCAGGAGATTTACTGCACCCACCTTGACTATAAAACTTGTACAATCTCCTCACTGAGTCACATAAATCAGAGGGAATAGAGAAACAAACGTTTTTGTCAATGTGTGCTTTAGAGGTGTGGAAGCTGTTCTTCGAGGGAAAGGTGGCAGGAATTCGGGGTAAGGCACCAGCTTTTTAATGAGACTCATTAACAAAAATCACAGAAAGCAAGGCAGAAACTGCAGTAAAGCAAGTGGTTTAGTCAACAGTGGGACTGATGAGGTCAGGCTTCCTACAAAGTTCTGTCTCCTGGTTGATTCTGCAGTGTGCAATAAGGTAAAACTGCTAAATGATGCTCTCTCTGCAGCTGAGGCACTTGGAATTTCTCCCCCTGACTTCTCTGGGGACTCATAAAAGATGAGTTCACACTGTGGCCTTTTTCTTAGGAAGGGCACTAATGGGGTCACTGTCTTCCACCTAGTTGAGAAGAAATGTGGGGAACTTAGTGCCTTGAGATCCCTCCTCCTCTGTCAGACTTATCTGAACACTGCCTCGAGCAACAAGTTTGAAAGTGAAGAATTACACAAACACAAAGGCTTCAAAACTCATGAAAATAGGTATAAAAACACTACTGAATGCAAGGGGGAATAATACTATGCTTCACACTAAGTGACTGACCAAGACTTGCACTGGAGCAGGAAGTTCAGGAGTGATGCAACTGTTATCCTTTACAGGAAAACATAATTCTGAAGAGCATGAGACGGGACTAAACCTACAAGCTATCCAGGATCTTTGTTAGTGACAATGCTCCTGAATGAGCACCTAAGTTTGGTCTTGTGTGTCTGCACAGAGCTCTTCCGTAAGCGAGTGGCATTTCAAAAATGCTCTGCATCCACCAGTTTCCACTACCCTAAAACATCCCTACCACAGCTATGTTAACATCCATCCTGCTGCACTGGAATGAACTTGACTGGAGTGAGAACACAGACATGCAGCGCAGAGCACCACCCATCAAAAGCTTGAGACCTTCTGCACTCATGACATCAGTGGGATGCTCGTCCTCTGAGAGCTGAAGTGGTGCTCAATCCGTGCCTGTATCTGCTTCTTGATGCCCTTCCAGTAATGGCTACTTGACTCACAGGCATTTCGGGCATTGGCAATGACTTTCAAAAGTCAGTTGAATATTAATTCTTCTCTTAGTGCAAAAATACAACTTTTCCAGGGAATGGTGAATATCTTTAAGAACAGCATTACTTAGTATTCCTAACATCTCTAACTGAAAAGATTACAGAATGGGTAAAAGAGCACTTACTTTCCCAGTGGATTTGACTCCTTTCCAAATGCAGAAGAAACATATCACCCAGACAAGGAGGAGACACAGTGCTAGATCCCACTTGATAATACCAATATCTTCAATTCCTGAGGACAAGCTCAGCACATTGCGCCTGAACATTTGAAAGGAAACAAAACGAGAGAGATGCAGGAGCTCAGTTCATGCAGATTCTGGTTGTGATGGCTGAGAATACACGATGGTGTGCAGGGCAGCTGAGGCATAGACAGATCTCTGCTCTCAAAACACTTGCTTAAGTCAGTGGCTTATGTGACCAAAGCTGTGCTTCTCAACCCTACATCTCCCCTATGTCTGTGGGACTCCTTAATTCAATATACTGCACAACATTTAAAAAATTTAAGCTCTTTTTACCAGCCCATGACCACCACAATATGAGATAAAAAAGCATTTGATCTCTTGAAGATCCCAGACCAACTCTCCCCAGTGAAGCTGCCTGGCAGCAGTACACAGCATGTCTCCATCACGGACACTTGCAGCTGACCTGTATCCACATGTTTCTGCTCCTTTTCAGTTCATTAGCAAGGCTGCCATGAGGAGGAAAGGGAAAAAGCAGTGCAGGGCAGTGTCAGGCCATGCAGCTTTGCAGGGTGAAGGCTGGAGGCATTATCTGTTCTCCCTTTGGGGCCCCCCAAACAAACACTGCCCTGGTGCTGCCACCCGCCCTTGACACCCCCAGCACCAGGGTCTCATTTAGCTAACACCAGATTATTTGGGAAACTTTATTCCCTCACTTACGTTAAAAAATAAAAAGTAATTCCTGAGCTGTGTCTTAAGGGAGCAACATCTGACCATTAAAAGACTCTGATCCAGAGGGGAAATATTCATTAAGGCTTCTCTCTTTTCAAAATTCCCATGGCTTATCATTAAATACTGAATTTAAACTATTTTTAAAATAATTTCATGCAACATTCTCTGTCCTCACACACTGCACAGCCCTTGTCATACTCGACACTTCATTTGTCAAATATGCAAAAGAACAAACTGTTTCTTACTGTTCACTGAGCTAAAACTCCTCTGCAGATGAACCCAGTAAACTCTGAAGAGCTTCTGCAAGGTTTTTTTAGTCAAGGAAAAGTTTGACCTCAATTACCACAGAAACGCCTTGCCCCAAGACTACAGAAGTGAACTTGCTATCTAACAAATTTTTTTATTAATTATTAGTTAAATTTTATTTTCAGATAGCTATAAAAGTCAGGCACTTTCATTCACCAGAGCCGTGGAGAGCAGAGCCCAGAGCAGTCTGGGCGCTGTACTGGGTCAGGCCCGAGTGTGTGGCATGCACAGCTTTGTGTGGGGATCCACTACAAGACAGACCACTGTGGTTTGGTTTTCCCCTGAACTAATGAAAATTTTTTTTTTTTTTGCTATTACCATGGAAGTAATAGTGAATGAAGTCACTGATGGAAAATTTGCAATTAGTTTTTGGAAAAAGCCCTGGATCGACCAGTTTAATAGGACTCAAACCCTCACCCATCTGTTTTTGCATCTCTGTTTGCCAAACTCACTTGGATTACCTGTGTGACCATGTTCTCACACCAAATGCTTTATTCTCTCTGAACGTGTGTGTATTTTGTTATGGAAAAGGACTAATGGCACCAGACAGGGTAAGTCTGCCCTAATCAGCACAGCTATTCAACAGTTATGAGAAACCCCTCAGTAATGAATATTTGGCATAAAGTTGCAGTCCTGCTTCACCTGAGCCTAAAGAAACAAAGGAAAAACCCGCTGTGCATATACAAAAGAAGAAAATACATTTATAAGATGACAAAGTTCAGCCACAACCTTCTGTGTCTTTTAAAAAAATAAATGGCAATTTTCCAATCAAAGGGGCAGTTAGTATTAAAAGGGCAATCTATAGAGCTGGCTCTCAAGAAACCGTGAATAATTAACTGCAAATGCCTTTTGGAATAGGGAGCTTTATTAATGCATTCAGCTAAGACTTCTTTGCTTTTTACTGTGGAACTAAAAGCAAGTGGCCATCTCTCCTAGAGTTTTCCCCAGCAATTCTTGCAAGATTTTTTGAAGGACACCCCAGTGGGCTACTGAGAGCCAAATATCTTACTTTTCTATATAAAAAAACCCAGACATCTCACTTTTCTATGTGAGGCAGCAAGCACCCTATGATGCACTGGCCTTCTCTGTCCAGGGTTATCCCATCTCACAAAGACTGACTGCCTCAAGGAATACACAGAATTACAAGGGGAGCTTCAGCATTACAATTGTTTTATGAGTTCTAGCCCTACATATTTTTGCAGAAGCACTCAACCTGGATTTGTGACCCTGTAAATTCAAATTCAGGAAGGAACATGAGCTGGGCTGTGCTGATAACCCTTCAGTTTTGTTACATGACCCCTATGCTATGGAAATTCAGCCAAGCCCACTCAGCTACCTTCATACCACTCACTCCCAGAGTTGTTACTCATTCAGATTTATAGTCTTGATGCTGTCATTAACTGTCAATCATATATAATCAACAGGACAACAGGCTGGGGCTGAGTTTGTTGTAAACAGGAGTTCTTGACCCTTGAACACTAATATGTTCTAGTGTGTGCAATATGGAAATGTAACAGGAGCTGCAACTGGCTCTACAACATAAACAAAAATAAAATGAAGAGAGTTATGCAATCCTTGAGGGCTATTCCAGCTCGTTAATCAAGTGAATGCAGACAGGACCTTTCAAACCAGGAAAGGTGAAGTATCCCTTTCATGTTGGATGAACAAGAATAATTAACACTGAAGAGGTTGTACAGAAGAATATTAAAAGGAGGATATGAAACAATTTTTACAACTCTCACATTTGGTCTTAGAGACCGAGACAGCTGCTCTAGATTTTGTTTAGTTTTTTGTGTTGCTCCCTTTAGGATTACATGCCATTAGCATGTGATGGTCTTTCTTGGGATTTGGATGAATAAAGTCTGCTGATTACCAAATATTTATAAACACTTGGCCAGCAACAGACAATCAGAGGTTTTGTTCAACCATAATTACCCTATTACACTTATCCCTTACGTATTAATATGTGTGTAAGCCTTTAAGGTTTTGGACTTCCAAATAAAATCTTCAGAAATAAGACCTGAAGCATGTGATACCAAGAGGTAAGTCTCCTGATATAAAGCCTGATTTTCTTAACCCCCTTTTATTGCTGCTCAAGCAAGCATGTGATTTGCACGGAACATTAATTCAAATGAACTGAAATGTCAGGCTGCAATATATGTCCAGCCAGGCTGAGAATTTCAACGTGAAGAGGTTAATGCCTCAATGTGGTCAATTATACCTGGGCAGCACTAGTTTTACAAAGCAATACTGATGAGGACACTATATAAATGTCCCACAATAAAAATGGCATTGGGTTTCAGAAACCAAATACTCACAAAGCTCTGAATTAAGTTGGAATTAATTGTGCCACAAAGCAGATGGATATCTTCAGTTAAAGACTAATTATTTACCTGTCCTTTCAATGCCGGTAGCTGGCTGGCTGGCAGCCAGCATTGTCTATGGTGGCAAGGTACCCGAAAGTTCTTAAAACTATTTTTAATTTCAGAATTGTAAAGAATAGTAGCATGGCTGGGGGAAAAAAATGGGGATATTCAGTGCTTGCACCATGCAAAAGCTATGCTACTTTAATTACAACAGTGCTCATGATCTCTGTTCTTACTTGAAGACATCAATAGTTATTTATGCAGAGAGAACAGCTATTTTTAATACTCCTCTAAGTGTCATAACTCCTGAAGGCGGCTTGCTCTGTTAAGGGCAGTTTTGCCCATGATGAAACAGTGAGTTATGGGCAGTATGTCTGTCCTAGTAGGATTACAGAGGCAAATTCCTCCCTAGCAAGACTCCAGGGAAGAGTTCAGCTTACAGTGTCTAAAACTGTTGAGGACACAAGTTGAAGTGGCTGCAGACTCCAGGAGTCCTGCAGACTCCAGGAGCACTAATTGCTGAGCAACCTTTGCTCCAACTCTGCTACAGACACAGTGAGGGCACAGCTGAGGACAGGAAAAGTGTGAGGATAAATGATTTGTCGTCCAGCCTCAGGCACCTCCAGCCTGACTACATCTACAGGAGGATTTGGCTCAGCTTGCAGGGGAGTTTTCTGATTTGGTTTCTCTTAGAGTGAAGTTAACTAAAAGCTCCATCACAAACATGATGCCAGAGGGACATCATTCCCCTAGCCCATGGCTGCCCTGCCATAACACCCTTTATCACATACCTGTTGTGTTGTTACTCACAGAGAGCTCTGCTGTTTCCCAGCACGCTGGAGCCCTCACTCTTGTACAATCCCTTTCCCTGCCCCCAGCCCTCTTCCTTTCTGTTATGGTATCTCCAGTCTCCTGAAGTGGACATGCTGTGGGGCCCAGGGAGAACACTCGGCCCACAAATGTGTGCAGTACAGGAGTAGGAGCTTCCAGAGCAGCAGGACAATCCCATGGCCACATCAGGAGCCACCAAGCTCATGGCTGCCCCCAGGTACAAGAGGACAGTCAGCAAAATTACTGAACGAAAGCAGTGATGAACACAGTGCTTTGGGAGTCTGGGGGAGCAACTATTTTGGGACCTCTGCTTCCTTGGGAGGCCTTGAGAAGACCTTTGAACACACGACCAAACCAGCCACTCATCTGGATTCAAGGCCTTCAGTCCCAAGTCATTGTGGGAGAGTCCAAAGGAGTGAGAGCTGCTTCTTCTTCTACTGCAACGTGCCTCTCAGTTCCCCCAAAATATCCAAAGGTACCATTTAACAATCGCTCTCCAACTTCCTCCATATTTACCAGGGACGAAGTCACCTGGGAAAGCAGCTGCCCCTCAGCATGGAAACACAGAGCTTGTGGTGAAATCGCTGCTCTCACCCTGCACCCTGCCCCTCACACCAGCCACCAGAGCCTTCTGACAAACTACCAATCCAAGATTCAATCTGCCCCTTTGTGTTTTGGCTCTCATGTTACAAATTTTAGCACAGTTCCTAAGACTATTTTTTTCTAAACCTAATGCATGCCAAACATCTTCAGCATAAACACGATTCCTGCTGGGGCTTTGGCTGATGACTATTTTTAAAAATAGAGAAGTAGGTACAAGTTGATCAGAGATGAAACTGCACTTTAAACATGCTGAAAAAGCCAAGCTGGGCCAGAAACTGATTCTACCCTGAAGTGACTGTCTGAGCAAGCAAGCAAGCAAAAAAAAATTATTAATAAACTATTTCTAGATACTTTGGATTTAAGTTTCCCTACAGGTATCTTCCTCTGCTGCTATGTTTTGACACTTATATAAACACACAGAGTTTTGAGGTCATGCCCGTTCAGAGATCATATTATGCAATATGATTTAAAACTTGATAAATAAGAGAGAAATGAGAATAAGAAGCTTACGACTGATGAAATTCAGGCATCTGGCAAAACAGTCTCCTCAGAGACTGCAGAGAAAAACGTTGTAACAGAGATGACCTGAGAAACCCAGAGTACAGGACAACATTCACCACCTCTGTCAGATTTGTTACTGAGGTCAAAGCCTTACATTGTTGTCAGACTGAAAAGAGATGTGTTATAGCTTCACAAAGTGTACTGCAAATGCTAACAGCTGGGGAAGAGGCAACCACAAAGGTGATGATTTGTCACTGCTTCCACTGTAAATCCTTGCTATCAGGGCATCTGCAGTGACTTGTTTGTGTTCTCCTGCTGCACTCAGAGAAACCAGCCAAGAAGGAAACAAGTTTTCTTCCAAAGAAGCTGTACTGGGCTTTTAGAGCTCCCTGTAAGGCCTAGGATAAACATACTTACACATTTAGCACCTTCCTCCACCACTCCCAGACTTAACAGTCTGTCTCAAGATGGGTGAGAATGAGTAGCAAACACTGGTCAAACAACTGACATCCAGAACAATTTTCTTTTCCTGTCTAAAACTCCCCACTGGGCTTCCATAAAATCTCAGGACTGACCTCTGGCATGCCACCGAAAGCTCCCTGTAGATACCATGAAGAAGGGGTACTTACTCCCAAAACTCTGTGACAGGAGAGGTGAAGTTAGTGGCATTCAGCGATATCCAAAGCGTTTTGTTCTTCCTGAGAGTGTCTTCCACGCAGGTGGGCGTGTTCCACTTCTGGTGGCAGTGTGCCCATGGCAGGACGCTCTGGAACGACTGGAACAGGTAGTAGAGTCCCCAGGCGAGGATCACAATGTAGTACACGTTCAGAAGGGACACAATCACTATGGAAGCATAACCAATTCCTGGCAAGAAGGGGAGAGAAAAGAAGAACGTGCAGATGTGACAGCTGCTGCACATTGTGATCTCCTGGGGCTGGTGCCATTCCCACTGCGTTGTGGGGCTGTATCCTGCCCTACCCTACTGCTGATGGAAACTCAGCTCAACCACACATAAGCACAGACCTGCCACCACCTCTGGCACTCAGGGTTGAGTTTCTGGCTATGGTTTGCTGACACTGATGGGAGGACTGCAGGTTATCTACCCAATTTAACATTAACCCAGCTATTCAAGTGTTAGTGGACTGAAGTCAAGGCATCAGGCTTTGCTTGTTTGCTACACCATCTCACTTCTTAGGCACCTATGTGGGCAACCTCATTCTTGCCACACTGTCCCCCAAGCCAACTTTCCTGGCAGCAGCTCAGCTGGACAGCCCCTGCACCAGTTATCAAGTGGCTGGGCTCAGTCTATGTGAGGAAAAAAAGACATTTCTTGAATGAGTTAAGAAGGAATCAATGTGAAAGTGGCTGTTTCTGCCTCAATTTCACTTGTGCAAAGGAAGCATGGTATTTGTGGCTCTTATGGTTAACTGGATCTATCTCTGCTTACACAGTTATGAACCACAGGCAAAATAAAAATTCTTCCTTTAAAAATTTAGAGCTGTCTCTTACAAGAACCTATGGGGCTCTCTTTAACATCACTCTGATGGATATTCAAGCACTTGGGATACCTGCCTCATATTTTACAGTTTAAAACCTTGTTGCAGCAGGAGTCTTTATCACCAGAGATTAATTTTATGTCAGATGGAAACAAGCAGAGCAAGTGCTATTTTTTCTGTACATCTGCATTTCTTTCAGCAGATACAGCTAGTCACATTAGCTACACTTTCTCTTTATGGATGCCTGGGAGATTTCTATTTAAACAAGGAACATTCCTTCTTCCTCCTCAAAAAAAAAAAAAAGTTTTCACGAAAGTGGGAGGAGGAGGAAGAAAATTAAGCTAAAGCAGCACAATTACATCAGCTTCAGCAGCATTTTGAGTACTAGGTGGGAGTGTGAGCCTCAGAGAAAACCCCCACTTCTGCTTGGGGTGACATAAGGGGAGAGAGATGCCTGGAACAGCAACAGTGGCAGAGCTAGAGACATGCCAGTGTGAAGCTCCCACTCTTCCCAAATGGGATTTGAACAGGGCCACATGTTTAGTGTAGTTGTTCCAAGTGATTCTGCCTGTGCTGTCCAGCTGTAAAGGGCAATCTACACACCACACAGGCATCCTCCATCATTTTTCTAACCTGTCTTTCATTTCTCCTTCTAGTTCACTTCCAGAGCAGCCTTCATACTGTTCCTGTGAGCACTGAGCAGGCAAAGGCCTTTTGATAACATCAGACCAACATTTGCCAGGACCTGCTCAGTTATGACCAAAGCCCTGTTCCTGAATTCATCCAAAAAGTTCTGTCCAAGTTTTGACTGTATCAGTAGCAGAGGGATGATGCCAATGGAAAGCTTTCCCATGGAAGAGGGATTTTTATTTCCCAACCAAAATAACATTTCAAAGATGGTTTCATTAATGTCATCTAGCTTTCTAAGACAACACTTTCATAGCTGTAAACAAAATGTGCAATTGCCTTAAAAGGCACAATATGCAATTTCTTTCTTGGTTATTGGCAGTTTTGCCAGTTAACAAGCTGATAGCATCAAAATCAATACCTCACTTTGTCCTTCAGACTCTCTGACTTCTACCTTTCCAGGAACCAATATCATACCCTTAATTACTAGAGCAAATAGCTGAATTAATGGACATGAGGGGAATGGCACTGCTACATATGGTTTACAGAGGTGTCTTTAAGCAGTAAAGCACAACAAGATGTACTAACCAGTGAAAATAGGGCAGATCTTTTCCCAGCATGTAATTCCACCTTCGGAGGTATACTGTCCTAGCACCACCTCCAGGAAAAACACGGGAAGACCTCCCCCAAACAGGAAAATGAAATAAGGTATAAGAAATGCACCTGTTGAGAAAATACAACAATACATAATGAGATGAAATGAATGAACTTACACAAGATCATCTAAAAAGTGGCAACAGGCACATATAAACAAAGAAACATAATTGATACTTAAATATCAGTATGAAATAATCTTATTCTGGGGTATTTTTGCTCATTTTCTCTGCAAAAAGGATGGGTACAGGCTAGAAAGGGCATTTTCTTACCTCTTTAAAGTGAATATCTGCAATAACAATGGCAGATTGTTAGGCACACAGCAGTTTCACATGGCTCAGACTGCTCTTATTCTGAAATCCCCTGGTCTGAAATCCTACTGGTCTATATTAATAACGTATCTTTTGGTTAAAACTCAGACTCAGTTGCAGCAGAAATAAAAGAGCAGGAAAGGTTCAATAGCATAACATTTGAAATTGCTGGGTTTTTTCCCCTAATAAAGTTTTAATAAAAACTATTCAACGATGAAACAATCTCTCCTGAAGACTGGCGAGGAAGGCAGAAAACAGATGTATGAACATTCTTCTTAAAAACTAGATGAGGGCAGTGAAAAATAGCGAGCATAGGGCAGACAGACTGATTCCTGAGCATGGAGTAAGAACTCACCTCCGCCATTTTTGTAGCAGAGATACGGGAACCGCCAGACGTTGCCCAAGCCAATGAATCCCCCCGCCACGGACAGCAGGAAGTCGATCTTGCTCGCCCACTTCTCCCGCTGGGGCGGCTTTCCCTCGGCCTCATCCTCAGGCCGTGTCCCCGGGCTCTTGCCGGGGGAAGGTTTGAGGATGTCCTTGTGGAAATCTTTCAAGCACTGAAGCTTTTCCTTTGTTGCCATATTTCTGCTTTCTACACAGAAAAAGAAAAAAAGAAAGAGGGGTTTATTAAACAGTCTTTTCCAGCAGAGCCCTCTTAACACCACAGGAACTGTTTAGCCAAACTAATTCCATACAAAACAGTGCTGTTTATCAAGCTGAGATAGGAAAACACATCTGACGGCTTCACTGACCAGGAGAGGCAAAGCCCCCATGACTGTGCGGTCACCTCTCTGCAGCCAGAGCAGTGCAGGGCACTGTGAAGCTCTGGCACTGCTCACTGCTGACCTGCTGCCTGCAGGGAAAGGGTGCCCCAGGAGCGCTCCCCGTGCCGGCTCCAGCACGTGGAGCTCCTGGGCAAGTGTCTCACGCTGCTTCCATGTCCAAAATAAAGTACAAATCACTGCATCTGGTTCCTTCTAAAACATTTATGTGAAATACAGAATAGTAAATCTCACCTTTCCAGATAAAACCCATTCTTCTACTTCCCAATAACCTGAGCGATCCTACATTATTTATTGCCTGCAATTTCCATTCCCTGAAGTACTATAAAGCTTTCAGAAAACTATACATTCATAAAACCTGGAATGGAAAGTCATTTGTTCTAATCAACCTGCAGGAACTGAAGGAATCTTTTCAGTTTATTCCATTTTCATAACTGCTCTGTTTTCCCTTGACATCAATAAAGGGACAAAAATAAGCCTTTATATTCAATTATTGTGAAATGCACACCTATGCAATGGAACAGTTTTCTGAGAATGATGGTTCTTTAGTTAATTAAAAAGTCAGTGGCATCAGACATATTAAATCATAGCTGGTTTAATAATTTATATTTATAATTTATTATCAAAATCATAGGCATACAAAAATAATAACAGAAAGAATTATTCTAACAAGTGCCTTTTTAACCAAGATTTTATAATGAAAACAATTTAGGAGTAACTCATAGCTTTTATGTTAACTGAGTTCTCAGGCATATGAGGCCAATTCATTCCCCACATAACTCAAGTGACTTCAGCTGGATCTGACCAGTTATTTTTGTATACTGTTTTGATACTGAAATTTTCACCAGAACCAGGTAAACCAGCAAGTTTGTTCCAGACCACAACCATTCGCTGCTTGCACATGTCATTATGAGTGCACAGTCATAAAAAATCATGCTGCAGATTATCCTGTTTGATAGCTGCCACCCTCCCCCGTACCTGCGTGCTGGTTCTGATCTCTAACCTGACTGAGCTTGTGGCAGTGACCCGAAGATTGAACTGACATTAGCTCTGCAGGAAGTTTTTAATCCTAACATGATTTTGAGATAGATATGCATCACTGTACCTGTAAATCTTTCCATCCACCACGGAAAGTTTCAGAGGGCTAACACTGCCACAAACCACAGCAGCTCCACACTCACCCCGCTGGCACACTGGTGGCCTTTGCAAAGCAGGCGCTGCGACAGCAGCTGCCTATCACGCCGTGATCTAAAGAGGGACTTTAATCTCCACAATGTTAATCATTATGACTTTCTACTGGTTTTTAAACAAGGCCACTGGTGAGTGCACCGGGTGACACGAGCACTGCAATACCTCGTGGTCAACAGCAGAGAGAGCTCACAGAAGGAGAAAGTGAATCACAGGGTGATGGACCATCACCACTGCAGGGGGATGAAGGCAGGACATATTCCACTAAAATATCTCCTGTTGGTCACTGTTAGAGACATGGTATGAGATAAAGCAGTGCAGTAACAGAATAAAAATGGCAGGGCCACCTCTGTAACAGCCTTTAGGCACTTAGTTGCTTTTGGGGCATAATTCCCAATAGCTAACTTGAGTTGAGTATCATGAATGGAGATTAATGGAGGTGCCTCTAAAAGGGATTCACAGCAGCATTAACCTCCCTGAGACATCTGAATCTCACTCCAAGCCCCAAACAGGCACCATCCTGCATAAACCCCTGGAGTCATCTCTTGAGGGAGGAAAAAAAAAAAATGGATGCAACTGCTTTTCTTCAAAGAGGTACCTACAAGGTGGTTGATATCCTGCCCTCACTGCAACAGCTACCAGGCATGGAGAAAGCTCACTTTTGCTTTCTTTTGCTATTTGTGCTGCTTGAATCCCTATCTTTCATCTTGCAGGAGGATGTCATAACCATCAGGCAACAGGCTATTCTGGGCTGAGGAATGGAGGGCATTTGGATCATCTCATGGAAGCTGTTCTTCACAGGGGTTATTGAAACACTCATCAACAGAGGGAGAAAGTGTGCAAAAGAGAGAGTCTCACACCTAGTGTTTAGGATGTGCTCTTATTTTTCACACAATTTTTTGGTGAACTGGTTGGACAGCCATAAACCTGCTTAAGAGGGCACAGAAATATATAGATTTATAGATCCCTGAAGGATTAGGTTTGAAATAGGAGCTTAACTGCTCCTCATGGAGGCTGATACTGGAAATACCCCAAAACAGAACACTGGGAACACAGGCTCCCCTTATGTAAAGAAACAAAACAAAACAAGGGGACCTGCAGTATTAGCCACCTCTAAGATTAAAAACTCTTCAGGATTGCAATTTTTTGCAATCTACTTTTATCTCGTGACACAGAGTTCTTTATTTTTCTGCCAGCTCTAATCCTCTTGCCTGCGGATTTACTTTGACCCAGGTGTTAGTCAGTTCTACCCAGAGTTTGCAAGGCAGACCAGTTGATTGCATTCTGCAAACCCTGACTCTCCCTGGGACAAGCTGATCACCCTGTGGTTTGTCCCAATTACCTGCACACCAAATGTGAAATGGTAGAAGCCTTTCCAGGCTTCTTCTTTGTAACTGAGCTGAACTGCATTATAAAACAGGACTTCTAATTTGTCTCAGATACCCCAAATTAATGGCTGTGCTTGAAAACCTAATTAGTGAGAATAAATTTTGCTTCAGCCTTAGCTGGAGAGTGATGACAGATCATGATCTCTCCCTTTGTCCATGAACTCTCAAGGTCATGCTTGCTTTTGGTGTTGTTTCACTGTATGGGTGGCAGGAGATGAACCACCACAACTTCGGTGCAAGTGACCAGCTCTCAACAGTGGGGCACACTACCTATCCAAGGCTTGCACAAAATTAGTAACAGCCCAGTTTTACTGTGTACAGACTTGCTAAAATCCCAATTGTGTCTGGAGGGCCGGCAGCTGTGGCTGGCAGGCACGTACAGTCCACCAGTACCACAGGAATTGTCGCTAAGAGGCCACCTGGGACTGTGGTCCCAGCCCATGTCACGTTCAAGGGATGTCAGATTTATCCCCCTTTGCTGCCAACCATTGGTGTCCACCCAGCCATTCCCAATTACAGGAACTGTCTACAAAGGCTGCAAGGGTGGGGGGTACGGGCGATTCTCCCTGGTGAAGAAAAGCCAAGAAAAGTAAGTTTGTTTAGTGAAAGGCATTGTCTTTTTCCTTAATGGGGTTGGAGTTTCATTTCCTTTAGCTATGTCCCACTGGGTGAGGTTAAAATGGCTCTTAAGGGAAATAGTCTGACAGAGATGCTGAAACAATATGTTGTCACCGCCCAGGTCAGAACCAGAGAATAATAGGTTATTTTTACTGTATCACTTAGTGGGGATGGTATCCGAGATCTAAGTCCATCAGATTCCCCCAAGGAAATATATTGTGAAAAAATGCTCTTACAACCACATAGTCCAAAAGGAGCGATCCAAGTCTGAGGCATATGTCTGCCTCCCGGAGACACACGTCTGCCTTCCAGGAGCCCCATCTAACCGTGAGAGTACCCTCTCCAGGAAGCTTCAGATGGCCCCAGGAAGCAGTGGCTTCATCTAATGAACTTAATATGGATAAATAAAAAGCAGCAGTCAAGCCTGCTATTTATGGTGCGCCCCTAGACTGAGCCCAGCCACACTGCAAGAGCCTGATCCAAAAGCAAGGGGAGAAGAAATCCTGACTGGGCCAGGCCCAGAACTGCTCTCACACCCACTGGTACAAACCCTCACTAACTGAGGATGGAGTAATCGATTGTCAAATCGATGCTGGTAAAATATGGAAAAACAGAACAGGGGATCAAGCATGGGCACTTTGCACTTCTCAAGCATCTGCTTGCTGGTGTGGCCAGGAGGCCCTTCCACAGGAGAGTCATGTGTCTGTCCCTTGCACAGATTTCCTCAGGTGAAATACCCTGCAATAACCCAGGCTCTCTTGCTGCTCCCCAGAACTGATCAGTCACAGGTGAAAATACCAAAAGACCAGCCGTAAGAGGAGCGCTTTCACAGCCAGTTTGGCTTGGGCCATCCCCTGGGCTTCAGCTATCGGATCTTCACACGTAGAGCCTGCACCTCAGATAACCCATACCCTTAAAAAAATACCGGCATTGAAATGTAATCCCTCATAACATGCAAAAAAATGAGGGGTAGGGGAAGGGGGAGGCACTGCACAGAGGGGGCAGACAGTGAGTGATGCAGGTGAGGGAAGGCCACCAGCACAGCCAGGACCTGCTGGTTGTCAGAACAGACACAACTCCCAGTACTGCTGAACCATTGACTTTTTCTGACAGACAACCCATGGATTACACATCTGAAAATACACTGTGTTCAGTTTTTGCTTTGGGATTACACTAATGATCCACTCCAAGCTTCTTACAGCCGGAGACAAGCGACCAGTGCACAGCAACACCTTCCAGGAGGAGCCTCAAGGACAAATCCATTGTGGATGCCACCTCATTTAATAGTCACTAAAAATCAAATCTTTCAAACAGAGTTTTTCCAAATGCTGATGGAAATGGGAAAATCAAAGCCTGCCTGTGCACACAGATATGTGTTTGTAAATATTTACACATGCTAAAATGCATGCCCTGTCTTGCATCTGAACATCAGAAACCACAGCATAGCAGATACTTCTTTTTTGGCCAATGCATAGAAACTTTGATTAAAGATTCAACATACTGAATTGTTGACTAGAATGGTAACTGAAGGTGTTTTTTTCTAGTTTCTTCTTCTGTTGGAAAACTAAAAGCAAAGTACACATTCAGAGTATCTCTGAACTTGATGGGATGCTGCTCGAGAAATGACTGTATGACTGTACCTCTGATTTTATGGACTATTTTTGCAGTGTGATGTGTACCATCACTATTTCTGCTTTCAAGGATCGTTCTCTAAGTTCAGCCTGTGCAGACTGTATATCTTGAGCTTCTCAGTGCTCTCTCATCCTTTTCTGCCTCAATGACTTTTGAAAGACATCAGTTTACCACATTATAATTAATTTTCCTAACCCTGTTTAAGTTCATTGCCTCTTTCGACATTGCCATCTCTCTTATTTTTCTGTCATTTTTTATTTTGTATCCTGCAAATTGAAGTCAACATTCCTTTAAAAACTGAGCTTTCCTAGAACTGCCAATCTATTTGTGGATTGGCTCTTTTGAAAAATTATTATTATTTTACATTCACATTCATGAGTATTTCAAAATTAGATGCCCTGATTGCTGGATCAGAGCTGGTCTTCAAATAAGCAGCTTCCACTTTCATTGAGAGCAATGGAAAAGCTGCTATTGATTTCAACAGTAGTAGGATCCGATCCCAAATAAAACTGCATTTATTATGTTTGGCTCATTTCCTAGCATTACTTGGAACTTTGAAAGCTGTAATTCTTGATGTTGACAGCTCTCCCTCCCTCCCAGGGCAGTGTGGTTAAGCCAATCGATATATGATTAAAATAAACAGCCCCTTGATCAAACTTATGGCTTAAGTGCAAGTCTTTCCGATCTGGAGGAGAAAAAGCCTTTATGTCTGGCAGCCCTCAAGGTCCCACCAGTATCCAAAGAGCACCTGACTTCACTTATTGTCCCCAATTCATATCCAAGTTCATTCTGCTTCACTGAACAAGATACCTGCGTTTTCTGAAAAATAGTACCACTCCCTTTACTGCACACACTGCCCCTCTTCCTCTTAAAAAGTGCCTCTAAAGATTCCCTGAATTACAGCTCACTGTTCTGTCTTTAATGGACTCCTCTTTTTCTGAATACTTTTCCCTAGTTTGGGTTGCTATTTAAACCCTAAAATCCATTTGTCCTTTCTTCTTTCTCTGTTTTCGCTCCAACTTTCTCCATTTCCCTTCTCACTTCTTCATCATTTCCTTTTCTTTCACTGTGATGCTTTTTTTAGTCTTCTAAGATAGACTGGAAAATCTGCTACTGAAAATTTTCTAGGAGCAAAATGAACTTCTTTATAAAGCTCAAGCCTACTCTGAAAGAAAAGCCCAGGGCTTAATGCAATTTCTTTTTCATCAGTTGTGGTCTGGACAAAAGGTATCTTTTTTCCCTACATGCTTTTTTTTCTTGCTGGTGTTTCCATTCATGCTCTTCAAATGCTTCAAATAGGCACCATGTCACAGCACTGAGCTGTTATAAAATCCTGCATCTTTTCTCAGATTTCAGCAGCAGAAAATCTGCAGTCACATAATACTCTAGATGCTCATTTTGTTCTACTTATTTATGTCAAAGAACAAAGCAGTTACAACTAAACCCAGAACAGGAGGAAATGAAAAACTCCTTTTCCGTTGTGTGCGGTAGAAAGGAGGAAAATGAATACCCACAAATTCCAATGGATTTCAGAGGGAACATGACCCTGACCCTAAACAGGGGATGAAGCAAAGATGATGCTTCCCAGCCTCAGGGATGGAGCCTGATTCCTCAGGGAGATGGCACAGGGCAGTCATGGCAGTCAGCAAGGAACAGCATGGGATGCAGCGAAGCAGAGGACTGGCACATTGAGTCACACTGATTGTGACTCTGTCCCACTGAAATCCCCTGTGGGCACAGGGTCTCCGGGATCTCAGTGAGAAACCAAGTGTCCTGCCTGGAGAGGCATGGTCCTCCTGCTCTGTCCTCCTCAGAGAGGCAAGCCCAGGGGTTGCTCTTGCAAAGACAACCAAGGGGAAGGAGGTGGGGGTTGGCAGTGGCACAGACTGAGCGGAAACTGCTCATCCTTTGCACATTGTACTGCTAATTATGTGCAGGGCAACAACCAGTTAAAACTTGAGTTTTTTCACGTGAAGCCAACTGCTGACCCAATTTAATGCCTCTGGGTGGGCCAGCTCACAGCCTCCTGACTGTCAACAGGCTGGAAAGAAGCACCAGTTTCCCACTGCCACCCCGCCTGCTTCCTCTGCTCTACCAGCTCTCCCACTGTGAAAGTGGAAAACCATTACTTTACTGGGTGACACCACCTCTTGTGGCCTTTGTCCTTATGTGAGGACCCTTAACAAAATGCATTCTATCCCCGTGGTGTAGCAAGCTGATGGCTTTCCAAGCAAGATGAGCGTTGTTAAGAAGATTCAACAAGCTGTGCACATCCTCAGCTCTTCAACCTCCTTGTACCCTGCAGTTACACACCTTTTGACCAAAGGAACAAGCATTGTCGTATTTTGCTTTAAATTCTGAAGGTCTGCTGCTGAATGGATTGCGATTCTCTATCAAGTCCTGGTGTCAATTAAATTAGTTCTATTGCCACAAATAAACCACATCAAAATCAATTAAAGGATGTCCTTCATTCTGCTATTAAAAAAGGCAAACCCCTTAAAGCTCACAAAGCTTATGAACTCAAATGGTCAGTGGTGTGCACTGTGCCTATTGAATTTTTTGCACGTGATTAATAGTGTATTGATCCTATGTGACACTTCTGCAAGGCACTTACAACACATGATAATGTCAGACAGCAATTTCCATGCTACGATTACGGAGCACTGCCCCAGTGCAGGGAAGAGAAACAATAAAGTAGCCATTTAGCGAGGAAAATGTGCAATAAAACGTATGAATTCATTATTTCAAAGTAATCTTTTATTGGGAATAAATAATTTCACCCTCACCTGTTTTTTCTTTCACACCAATTCTAAATTTAGCCTTAAATTAACTGAGTTTACCAATGCTAATGTTCAGGATTTTCTCGCAATTGAGGATTAGTGTACTTTTTCATTATGTTTTCTAACTAAGTAAAAAACAGATGGATGTGTAAGATTACATGTTTTTGGACAAACAAGTAGAGTCTTCTATACCCAGCAATGGCTTTGATCAGCTGTTGCCATACCTGCCTAGGCCACCTCCACAAAAAGCCAGAGTTGTGTTTTTACTGCCTCTATCCATTCATCTTAAACAATGACTGAGGACGTATTTCTATCCCACCTGTGGCAGCTGTTCAAACATGTCATACATGTTTGGAATAGTACCTTATTCCCAGAAATCTGGATCCCCACACCATCAGTGGAAGGGAACAATCCTTTCTTTTTCTTTGTTCCCGTGCCCCATCTGCCTAACACCTGATTTTTATTTTTTTTCTAGAATACGTTAATGGAAGGAAGGGTTGTGCAACACGGCACCGTGGGTGGAAAGCAGCCAGCCAACCTGTACCAGGAAAACAGCTATTACACGCACGCGATCCGCAGTGTTAGTCCCATTACAGGGCTATAAAATCCGAGCAGGTTACAAAGCCCTGAGGGCTGGGCCATGAGCACTAAAACTTAATGGTGAGAGCAAGCTACTTTTGATTTTAGCCTTGACTTCTCCTCCATGCTGGCAGTAAATATCAGCAAAAACATGACTCAGTGACAGAAATGAGCTGTAATCTTTTAAGAAGTGGAGCAACAACCCTTTGCTGATGAACCAGGGTACTCGAGTGACTGGGGTGCTCGGCCAGGGCACCTCTGCTCACAGGCCTTCAGCCACGGAAATTTCCTAAGCACCCTGAGGTTTAATTTACTGTTGTTGTTTTCTTTCCTTCAAGAGAAAAAAAAAAAAAAAGGAACAAAAACTTCAGGCGTATGAAGTTTCGCACAGGAAATGAAATTGAAACCACTGACACGGCAGTGCGGGGGGGTCTGCAGGGGATGCACAAAAAGAAGAAGTGGCAAAGCTGGTGAACAAGCTCATGGAGAGCACAACTTTGCAAAGCAGGCTGGGGATACATAGACTTTCACACACACAAAAAAATGAAGCTCTGTAGACACTATGATATTTATATGCTCTCCTGCAGCTGGTGCCAGGTGCTGGCTTGCACGGCCGGACAATGGCATGTTTTGTTTAATCCCAGAACAACCTTGGCTCTGTCTCCAGCTGCAGCCCCGTCCTCTCAACTTCCCTGGCTGCCCAGAGCCACTCACTGTGCTCCTGGAGGGAACTGAGGAGGACTACCACTGTGTCCTACAGGCCTTGCAATAGGCATTATTTGATCAAAAAAATCACTAATTTGATCACTGCCCATCTGCTTTGATGTTCTGAGTTGCAAGTAGAACCTTTGGTACTGACCACTAAACCACCGTGCTTTTAAACACCATGTGATTCAGACTGATTCCCAACCAGAGGTGTATTTTCAGTTCAGTTTTGCCATGGGTCTCTGACATCAGCTTTCACAGACCGGGAGCTGTGCTCGTTTTTATGTCAAGAGATATGAAAACCAAACAGTGCCAGAACAAATACTTCACTTCTCCAAGGAAACTAACACATAAACCACTTCTGCATACCACGGTCTGCAAAGTGCAGAGCACACACCAAGCAGGAACAAAACCCTGAGCCCACACACTGCTGGGACAAAAGCCCCACAGAATTCACCCTGGAACTGCTGCCTCCGAAGGGCATTTTATTAGAGCAAAGGCTGACTCCAGTACAAGAAACAAGTATCTACAGTCCCACCTTTATACCAGGGTCAATCCCACAGGCTACAGGTACTTGTTTACTTGTTTTTCTGTTGGCTTTTGCAGGTAAGCTTCCCCAAATACAGCATGACAATATGTGAACAGCCCAAGTATTTTTCTCCATCTCTTCTTATCTTTTCAAACAAATGCCACCTGATGGTTTCATTGCAGGTTGCTTTTATAGTCTGAGCCTGACTACTGTAAACTGAACTTACTCCTGTTACCAGCTGAGGATTTTTCTCAGTGCAATTTCATCTCAGCGAACACACTTACATAAGATACCAACATGGCACATTAACCTTTAGTATCTAAAGCTGTCTTCATCATGACTACAATTGTTTTTCACCATTTGGTTTTCTTATGCAAAAGCTAATAATGGACAGGTGGGAAATTGTTTGCAGTTCCACTATAAACAACAGGCACCTGACAAACAGCTGAGATAGCAACAAAAACACTTCACATACAAATTAATGGTAGAAAGTGAGAAACTTCCTTTGGGTGACTTGTCTGAATTTCTGTAGGTGACCCGTACAAGAGCTACATGAACTTGTGATAGCTTTACAGAAATCTAGGAGAAAGGAGAAACCTAGGTGATTCAAAGTCAGATGTACTGCATGAAATTCCACATTTGGATATTATCTGCCCATGAAATTTGACTTGTAAGCTATTACTTGTGTATTGCACAGAGGGTGGAGGAGAAAGGAACTCAACCCTACTGAACAACAGTATCTTCCATTACTATATTCCCTCTACATGGCACAACACCCTTTACACACTTGAAAGAGCAGTACTCTGCATCATTTAAGGAGGATCTGTATGAGGCAAGAGAATTTATGTGGTCAGAGAAAAGGGAGGGCAGCAATGAAATCAAGTCTGTCCTGTTAAAACCTGATTTTAGAATCCTGCCTTGCATAAAAGGGGACAACAAAAGCTTTTGGTTGCTCTTATTTAGTCTTTCCTCAATCCACTATGGGAGCCCCATTTGTAAACTTTACTTTTGATAGAGCCTGATGGGAAATCAGGTGTTTCCATAAGCAATATACTTCTTGTTAATAAAGTAGAGAGATGGAGAAAAAGCACCTTATCTTGTCAGAAAGAGAAAAGCAACCCTATGAAACCCTATGAAATATTCCCATTTCTTTTTCCCAGCAAGGGAGTTTTTGCGGTTTTTTTTCCCCCTAGAATATCTACATCATTGTCGAAAATCCCCTAGGCTGATATGGTGAATCTGAGTGTGATCTTGCTTGCTCTCAGCACAATTAAAACAACATTGTCCTGATGAAGGGCATTTTTTGGCTAACATATGGGCCTACCATGAAAATTTGCTACCCGATGGAGCTCACAGATGCCCCTGTGCACGTCCCAGCTCTCTGGCAGACAGCTGCAGGGCTGGGAGGGCCTTGAGCTGAGGAGCAGATGCTCTGTGCAGCATTAACTCCCTCACGTGGTTACGGCCGCATGAGGAAACCAGCACGTAAGGGCCCAGTGAGGGCAGTTGGTGACTCACTAAATCCTAAATACCCTAAAGCTCTCTTCAAGGCTGCTAGAGAATGAGATTTGTCACTGAAAAGGAAAAAAAAAAAGGCAATATTTACTTTTTAAATACTTATCATCCTGATATAATTATGCATCAAACTCTTCAATTGATAACTTCAATTGGAACTTACTGAAGAGAACTTCAGTAAGATTTGAAGAGAACCCAAGCAAAATCCTGTTACTAATTCCAAATAATTTCAGAGATACCCAAATTTCACCTACTAATCTCACCTGAGGTCACCATTTACACCTTGATATTGTTCCCATGTGAGTAAACCCACTGTACCCTCACTGACCTTCAGGAGGTCTCTCCTGGTCTCTGCAGGTATGAATGAGAGTGACAGTGACAGGGAGTGGGGAGTTTATGACATGCACAGCACTATGGCTGGATCAGTACAGGAACTGGGTACTAAACAGAACCATAAAGTAATTCAGGTTAGAAGGGATTTCTGAAGGTCACATGGCCCAGTCTCCTGCTCAAAGAAGGGCCAATATCAAAATCAGACTGGCTTGCTGATGGCCTTATCTGGTCAAGCTCTGACCAGGAGTGGAGATTGTACAATCCCTGTGCAATTTGTCCCACTGCTTCACTCTGCTCAGGATGAACATTTATTCCATATAAACAATCTGAATGTCTCTGTTGGACAAAGAAAGAAGAGGAGGAGGAAAAGGGAGAGGAGGATTAATACAAAATGACAAGATGATACCAAATGGAAGGCTCACTCTTCACTTTTCTAGTACTGCACACATACAATACAAGCAGTTGGAAAGCAAAAGATACTGAGGGGGTGTGCGGTGAGTGACAAATGAGTAAGCTCCAGGTTAGGTACAAAATAAGCAACAGTCCCTGGTGGGAGCATATCAGACAATACCCATTTTATTGTCAGAGTAAAACATATTCCTTTAAGAAAACCAAACAAAAAGCCCTACTGAGTGCTTCAGTGCATGCCAAGCAATTATTGCTTTCCACAATGTGTCCTGTGACTCACTGTGCCACAATGAACTGGCATATGGTGCTCATTCAGGGTATATAACTCACACATTAGCTCTGAAGAGCTAATAGTTACTTGGACTCTAGTTAATTTTGGGGGTTTTTAATTTCCCCATGGCAATGCAATAAATGTCATGCTTATTATTGCATTATTATTATTTTTAAAAAAATGTTTTTAGTGGCAGGCAAGTGTCATTAACACCTCAAATCTCTCGTATGCAAGGAAAATCAATTCAGACAAACTCTGGCATGCGAAAGCACATAAATAATTGGTAAATACTACCTGTGGTCTTCTGGGTCCAGATTTGACTGATGCCAAGAGCAATCAACTCCTTTTTGGCTGCAAAGGATAGAAGGGCACTCAAATACCTTGCAGAAGGCACTCAGTACCTGGCAAAAACCAAGCTTTCTGTGTGCCAGCTCCCCATGAAAGAGCAAACCTTGAAGCACGTGCAACAGAAAAGGTTCCATTCTCTTGCAAGGGAAGGCAACCTCCTAGAGAGACACAGAGCCAGCTGCCTGTAGGGTGTCAAATACTCTTCTGGACTGGAAAAGGGGCACTTTCTCTTATCAAAGGAGACATAAAAAGTAACAAAGCATCTCTCTTTCAGTGAGTCTGTCCAAGAGCAGTAGACTAGAAATCCAGTTTCTATCAAGAAGAAAACATCAGAGATGCTTAAAAGCAGGGACTGAGTAGTGGCAGAAGAAACTGTGTGTCATTACAAGAAAATTCTTCTCCTGTAATCAAGATGCCCCAAATGAGCCCAAGCTGCACCGTGACTTGTGAGTACAATCAAGAGAACATGGCTTCAGGTGGAGCTTTCCACCACACCTAGATGATTTCATTGGGGTAAGAATTCTGTAGAGGAAAGGTCTATTTAACACTTGTATGCATTTGACAAAAGTGCACCAAAGCCAGTGCTATTCATTAGCAAAAGTGGATGAGAAGGATGGAAGTGGATAATTAGGATTTTGTCCACGTAGGGACTCAGAGCTACAGCAGAAGTGCAATGGGGTTGAAGGTCAGCAGGGCTGATTACTGAAAAAGGGAGTCTGACTTCTGACATAATTTACATGATAAAGCAATAGCAATGCTACTGTAATCAACAAAACTATGCTGGGATAAATCAGTTGAGAATTATGTCCTAAATTTGTATGTCTTTGAGCTAATTTCACAGGTATCAAACAACACTAACATCTCAAATGTGACTTGGAAGGAAAAAAAAAAAACCACTTCACCCTACAGCTCCACTGCTCCCAATCCCCAAGGACTCAGTTATTCCCTCGGTGGTTTCCTGTATAGCCTAAATGCAAAGATTACCAATACAAATATTTTTTCCTGTTTTTTTTATTTACAAAATGTAAATTTGGACTGTTAGGTCTCAGATGTTTTCTTCAGCGTTTAACACAACAGTGATGGAAGAATATGGCCATGACCTTACCATGAATGGCCACGGGGAATAAGGACCTGCTCTGCCTATTTCCTCACCTTGAATCTCCTGAACTGTTTAGTTAGGTGGGAGATAATTGAAATTGTGCCTGAACCAAGACTCCCAGCATTTCACCTGCACTCTTTTATTGCTACTCCGTAGGTTCTTTGCTAATGGTCACAATATATTCCCCATCTCCTCATAAATATCTTTGATTTATTAAAATATTTGTTGCATCTCACTCAGCTACCTTTCTCTAGGAATGCATTTGAGAAAGGGCAAAAGTACATAAAAATTAAGTAGAGCTGAGGCCTTTTTCCAATCAAAAGTCATATTCATCTATGCAGAAATGTCAAAGTCTTCATTTCACCCAAGGAGATAAAACCAGCATTTAGGTAATAACCACCTTCTCCTCAATGCCAGAGAAGGAAATGCTGCCCTTGTCCAGATCCCAAACGTTCGCTCTCTTGTTGGCTAATTCATGACAGTGTTACCTAGATTTTCATTACAGAGTATTATTTGTAGCTGCTGTTTTCATGAAGCAGCTGTAATAAACAAGTGAGATTTATATTCCTTTTTAAAATGCTTGAAATAATTAGCGCTGTTAAATTTAGACTCTGAAAAAAATCTACTTATTTTTTTAATAAATACAGAAGCTACAAAGCAATCTACCACCACCAGTCAGGCCTGGGTCAGAATAGTATGCATGCCATATAGCAGCCAAAATGCGTTTCAGATGAGGAAATAATCTAAGTTCTCCAAACAACCTTTTAAAAGTAAATGATGGTTGTGCTGAATGAAATGTTTTAACAACTGCACTGTGAGCTATTTTTCTCCAGCCTAAACGCAGACAGGACTTTGTTTTATTCCTATTCTGGTCTGTACAGGTGCAAATGGGCCCCCTGGATGTGGATCACACTGGTGAGCTCAATGGAAAGCAGGATCAATATGAAGACCCAGGTCCAGACCAGAATTTTGCAGCTGCTTCCTACCTTGACTTATGCTGCATCTAAAAGCCCTGGCCCACGTCAGACATTCAGATACCAAACTCGGAGCTCGTGGTTTGCCCTCATCTCTGCATCATTTACTTTTTCCACTCATTGCCCCTCAACCACAGCTTGCTGTATTGACAGTCCAGACACTTATTTAGAATAAGTAAACATGGTGCCCTCTCCAACCCAATTTGGCCATTTCAGAGCCTGATCCAACAAACCTGCTTCATGACAGCACTGAACAAACATCCTCTAAAAAGCTTTCCACTCATAGCTGGGGTTTTTCTGGTGGGTTGGTTGGTCAGTTCTGTGACGCATCAGCCTTACAGTATTTTTCTTGGTGCAAGTGCCACCACCTCAGCTGTCCAGGTTTCCTCAGTGCAGTGGGAAAGACAAGATGAAATTCCAGGGACCAGGACAGAACTCAGCCTTAACAGTTCTACAAGAGAGGACTAATGTCCAGCAGACCTTCAGCTGACTACAACCCCAGGAGAGGTGAGGAAAAGATGTTCTGCTGTGGGAAAGACCACATCATGCCATGCATAGAAGAGATACAGAAACAATATACTTATTGTATAATGAGGAAAGGTACAAAATGAAGACAAGGAGAAGGCTAAACCTGTCAGTTCTTATGAATTTTTTTAACGAGAGGAAGGAGAAGTTAGGGAAGGTATACAACTAAGAATGATGAAGCTGGGAAAGGAGTCTGGACTAACATGCAAGAGACAGCTGTAATAGGTATCAAAATATTAAAATTTTAAGTACTTTTCTTTCTGCATAGTAAAACAGTAACAACTTCTACGTAAATGATAAAATCCCAGGGCATTAAAATAAATAACAGCATACTGTTTCAAAATATTCCTGGATAAAATAAGTGGTATGCAATGGGATGGAGATTTAGTGTTAGGAAGTATAAAGCCCAGCATCCCAGGAGAGCAGTGACATTGCCTGAGGAGCAGCTAGCAAAGCCGTGAATCCAAGAAGGACCTAAAGGTGATTGCAGGTAAGATTAGCCAAGTAATAGAGTTTCTCTGTGTGATGCTACTGAGTGATGCAAAAGGGTCAAAGGCTAAGCTACTTCTGGATATGGGCATGGGAAGGGATGATATGGAAATCTAAAGCATAATGCTATGTCAAAACAGCCAAAGTGAACAAATTATGAGTTGTTCAAGTCTCCACAGATTAGAAAGGAGATAGAGAAATTAAGGGAAATACATATAAGGACAATAAAAGTGATCTAAAGAAAGAGTAAGAGAGCTAAAATTAATATGTTCTATAAATGAGAAGACTCCTGGGCTGAGATCCAGCTATAAATACCTTCCAGGTACTGTGTGTAGAGGAAGGTAATTAATCTAGCTCAAAAGATAGTAGGACAAGAAGCAATTGCTTGAATTTAGGAATGGAAAAAATCAGGATATATAAAAAGAAAAAGTTGTTTGAAGAGATGCATCTGCTCAACAAGGCAGATTCCCAAGGTGAGAGATAAGGGACTTTTACTGTATGCAGTCCAGAACAGATTGTATAAGGATGTGGCTCTGGGAAATTTTGCCATCACAACTTTCTACTGTCCAAAAGGTCACCACAGTCTGACTTACTGATCTTTTAGTTATGTTCTTTTACGGGTTATCTTCAAGACTGCTTCTCTATTTAAAAAAACCCCCAAAACAACAGCCAACCTATATATCCAGGAAGTGAGAATACATCTACACCAGAGCTCAGAGCTGAGAGTGTACAGCACCCCAAGGTGCATGGCAGGGAATAGCAAACCTCTCTGCCTCTCTTCTGGCTATGCAGTGGTGTGGGCAATGCAAGTCTGCTGGGTGCTGGGCCTAAGAGTGTCAGCAAGAACAAAAACACTGACCCAGACCTCAGATTATTCTGAGTATCTCAACATTGAGGTCAAAGGCCAAAGTGGGAACTACCTCTTGTGATTCTCATGGTCTTCCTCAGCCTTGTGTTAAGATATCCTGCATGGAAGCTTTCAATGTCACTGCATAAATTATGTACTTTGATTTATGATTAGCTGAAAACCAATGCTAGCAGTATTTAACAACTCTCAGGAGCTCTAAATATAAAATAAAGAAGAAAATAAAATAAAATCCCCAAAACATTTGCAACAGACCTTACAATTTTCAATGACAAACGGCTACACACAAATGTGAGGAATATAAAACCCAAGTACCCTTAATACCCTCCCTTAAACAAATCCCATCCCAACTGCACTCACCAATCGGGACTTCTGTCCCCTCCTCAATGTAGATGGGCAGTGGTGATTCCTCCATAGGATGAGGCACTGATGGAAAGTAATGAATTGTGGTAGTATTTGTCGCAAAGTGACTAAAATAAGATGGTCCCTTTCTTATCATTACAACTACATATGGCTGGTTACTATCACAAAGAGCCCTTTCTCAAAGTGGTCACCTCCCATCACAGAGACTGGCCCAAGTCATGGCCTGGGGGGTTAATCCCCACCGAGCATTCACTGCCACAGGAGTAACCCCCTCGGAACGGGGCCTGGGAGAGATCCCTGTCCTGGATGCTTCACCATCCTGCCATTCACTATAACCTCACTACTCCCATCCCTGGAGTTTAACTCAGTTTTGGAAACTCACACTGTTGTAGAAGCCAAGGGAAGCCAATGCACAGACAGGCACAAATAGAGTTATCGAGTCAAAGTCATAATATTTCATGCACAGAACCAGAGGAGAGAGGCTCTGATGCTCAAAGCTTGCCGTTAGCTGTTGAAAAGCCACAGCAGGAAGGCTGCACTGCAAATGGCCTCTGGACCACTGACTTTTCATTACTCATTTTAGTGTACGTATTGGACTTAGGAATTCTTTGGGATACTGCAATCTCCAAGCAAAACTCTCCAGATCTGCGCTGCGTGGTTATTCTGCAGTTTCTAGACACCGTACAGTCACTGCTGTAGGGTTCGTCTGTTTGGGTTTTTCTCTATTTGGGAGCTTCTTAAAGGTGTTTTTGCTGCACCATTTCCCATTTATAATCTCTGTGAAGCACATGCTTCACAGGATTTTTAAGAGATCTGAATTTCCTACTCTAGAATGAAATAATAATGAGCTACAAATGTTGAAAATGTTCATACTCAAAATCCTTTTGGATTTCTTCCTTCTCTGTTCCCTTTTTAAAATTATGATGTACCTTCTCAAAGATACAAACACTTAACCTAGTCTCAGCTAGGATTCCCAGCAGCAGGGAAGGAGGATTATTTAATCCTTTGTGGGGTATCCTTCACTTATTACTGGAATTTTTTGGTTTTGGTTTTTTTTTTTTTGAAAGATTGTCTTATCCATAAAACCAGCCAAAGAACACTTGTGGTTTAAAGCTATTAAATAAAGCATCTAACGATGTTTCTGCTAGCAACACAACCAGAACAAAGAGTGTTTTCAACAGATGCTTGACTAGCAACGGGCATAATATAAACCCCACGCTGGTGCTTTGCAGGATGCAAAGGGCTTCCAGCTCCTGCCTTTCCTCAGCCCACCCCTCGCTCACGTGGAAGGTGAAGGGAAGCACAGGGGAGAGGAAGAGCAGAACACGGTTGCCTACAGAACTACTGTACAAGCCACAGAAATCATGGTCTACCGGGACGCCTTGCGCAAGCCACTTTTATCTAGAAGCTGAACTAACATTCCAGCTCAACAATAGCAAAAAAAATGTGTTACCACACGGCATTTTGCTACATATTAACCAGCGAGTTGCTACGCAAGCATAATGGAGTGCTGCAATTCCGAGATACATGTTGTTAAAAAAAAAAAATGGACTTATGGGAAATCAGCCTGAGGTGAGTGCTCGTGGGCTTGCCATGCCACTGGACACAGTACATGCTCGGAAGTTATGCAAAGCGGGCCCTGCATTGGGACCAATGCAGTCATTTTCCTTGCTAAGCTAATTTTGCATAAAGGCAATGAGAGTCTTCATCTATGCAGCCCCTTAAAACATTTAACCAGATTTATTTACTAGGAAGAAATACCAGAGCAGAGCTTCCTATACTACTCAACAGTTTTCAAAGCTGAGATCTGCAAAAAAAACCAGGTCGCTAGATGGTGTGGAAAAAAACCTGCTGTGTTTTTATGACATGCAGCTTTCTCAGTCCCACGAAAAATACTTTAACAGGCTCCCCCAGACCGAGAGCTAGGCTGGAGCCAAATGCTTTCACAAAACATTTGCAACAGTATTCACCAAAGGCTGGTGGCATCTACTCTTACTTTAATGGGCATCACCATAGGTTGTAGAGAAGGCCTGAAATACCTGCAGGCTGTTTGAGGCCAGGTACACGTACACACACTCTCTCTTACCCACACAGACACATGCACACATTTGCACACAACAAACGGCTCTATGGGCAGAACTTGGATTCTGTAGGATCCAAGGCAGAAAAGCTGATTTTTGTCACAGGGTTTGAGGATCAAGGACTCTGGGATGCTAAATCAAGCTCTCGCTTATGTGTCTCCCTGCTTTGGGCAAACCATTTTAACATTATCCCTCCAGGATTTACACACCAACTTTATGGGCATGCTGCTTAAATGTCTGAAAAGTGCTTTGCAACGTTTTCTAGATTCTGTGGTGATACACACAGTAGAACTGCACAGACAGATTTAAGATATCAGTTGCTGAGCATTATTGCTGTATAACTACAGCCTATTTTTACATGCTCTATACTTGGTTTCTACAAACAGATGGTAAGTGTTCAGTATTTGAACGTTTTAATGAGCTTTTTAAGCCTTTTGTAATTTCATAAACAAGCATAAGTAACACTTACATGAAGAAGAGTCTCTGCTGAATGTATTTTCTTTTCCTGTTTGGAAAAAAAAAGAAAAAGAGAAAAAGAAAAGGGAAAAATATTTTAAAGGGAAAAAAATGCATCCAGCAAGATAAGTCAGATGTGTTTCAATGTCATAATGCACTGCATTTTCTGAATTTTATCAGTAAAAACTTCTATTTGAAGAACAACAAGACACTGAATGTAGTATCAATGCCAAAACAGGAGATCATTTCTCGTGTGTTTCATCCTATGTAGAACATCACAGGTGATATGACTATATTCATCTAAGTAACGGAAAATTACACTGCAGCAGTGAAATAAAATACAAATGCCATGTGTTCTGGATCAAAAAAATTTAAAATAAAAGAATTTTAAACTACATTCCAGCTCAGAGATAACCCCGTGGCTCAATGCATGTGTTGTTCTCCTACCTATGGACATGGGACTTACACCAACACCCTGAAGCAGGGCCCTCCTGCTGCATATTGGCACGGCAGGGTTGTTTTTCCATGCCAGTGCTCAAGCACTGGCTGCATTCAAACCCAGGCTGGGCAGCCACGGCAGCGAAGGCGTCCTTCGAGGCTGTGACAATTCTGAGTGATAGAGAACCACAACAGGAAACCCAGCAACTGCTAAAATGTGGAACCTTCCCAACAGGCCTTAACAGCCACCTCCTGCGGCCATGGGACTGCCACCCTGCTGCCACCCACCCCAGGCTTGGTGCCATCTGATCCTCACTCCCCTGCCACCAGCCGAGCTGGTGCGTTTGGTGGATGCTCTTGGAACAGGGTTTAGGGCTGGCACTAAATGGCTTTTTGCTGGTGTAAATCTGGACACATTGAAAAAAAAGAGACTGACAGAAATACAGAAGATGCTGTAGGACACCAGCCATGGTTTCAGAGTCATGGACTGGCAGCACAGCAGCAGCCCTTCCAACAGCAGGTTTTTGGGGAAAAAAGGACAATGAAGAGTGGCATTTTAATTAATTTCTACTATTATACCTTGTATCAATATTAGCTACTATGTAAGCAATTTAAAGGGCTTTTCCTGAAGTTTACATGCCTTGGGATGATACTCAGCTCACACCAATCAATTAAATCCATGGCACTACAACAGCTGAGGATTCAAGTAAATAGGCATGTATGGAAGAAATTCAACAAATATTAAATCACTGCATTTTCATCCTCCTGCTTTTCTTCTAAAGGCCAAGGACCCAATCCTGCAAGCAACCCCCCTAGAGTGGCATTAGAATAAATTTTAGTTCTGTGTATAGAGCTCTTACTGGAGTAGACACAGGATTACTTTCAAAAAAATAACCCTGATCCATTCTGGTCACGTAAATTAAGTTAGTGATGAAAAGAAGTTGAAGGCACTAATCTGACTGGGTAATCTATTCAAAGCTTCACTTCTTAAATGATCTACAATTTATTCATATGACTAATTAAATAAACATTACTTACAAAAGGCTGTAACTACCATGGCTTTCCCGTCCATTTTTATGTGTCGTAATATGGTTAAATTTAAAAGAAACTAATCAGCATAATCTTTTCAGAGTTGTTTGCCAGCGTTATTACAACCCCAGGTAGGGCACCACTGCAGAGACTCCCCTTACTGGTGGAACTGGCAGCACTGCCGTTGGGGCATTGGTGCAACACTGCCCCACTGCCCACTGGGGCAAAAATATGGGGCATTGGAAAACCTAGATGGGGCAAAATTAAAATAATAGGGGATTGCTGCTAAGCCTTGATGTGCATTGATGAAAACCCTAGGAGTATCGCTGCCTGGAAAGTGCCCAAGAGTCTCTTTGGAAACATCCAGCCCATAGGACCTGGCTGGAAGCCACTAAGATACACTAAGAGTATTGATTAAAAAAACCCTCACTGAAATATTAGCAATGATTAGCTGTAAGACAAGATCCTCATCGGGGCTTTACAAACAGAACTCCACTCAGGCACGGGAGGTTTCCCAAGCACTCTGCAGCAAGAGCAAGCCAACCTAAAGTGTCTTCCTAGTTTTCTAGGGCAATGAGGCACCTCTTTTTTGCCAGCATTTCACACCGACTGAAGCCTCCTGCCACTGCCCCAACATTTCACCTCTGACATGAAAGCTCCAGGCAACCCACCCAAAAGCTTCACCTTTGAGACTACCAATGAAGAGTCATATGCCAAATTTTTTTCCTGGTTACAGCAAAAGAAAATGAAACAGAAGTCGGTAGCATTTAAAGGATTCCAAATTTCTACTGGATTCCAGACCAAGATTCCTAAGCAAACAAACTAAACACCCCAGGATGCAGCACCCCTGAGCACGCATCCACCTTCTCGGGGCCTACAGATATCAGGAGGCCACCTGTGACCTCACGCTTTTTGCCCAGTATGACAGAGAATAACCCTACCAGTGCTTGGCGAAAGAAGCAGGTTAATAAATGACAACAAGAAGCCGCCTTTCCTCTCCCGGCCGCAGGGTCGGGGTCCCCCGGGCAGCACCAGGCAGGGGAAAGGTGTCTGTCGCCCTCCAGTGGGACCTGCTTTAGTGCACCAAGGCGGGAGAGGTGGGAAGGGGAAGGAACAGAGGTGAGAGGCAAATAAAGAGAAAAAAGAACAACAAAGAACATGCAAAGCAGATGAGACAGTTGAAGGGGAAACAGGAAGATACTATCTCTGAAAGTACCAAAAATAAAGTTTCCAATGTCAGTTTAACCAGGGCAACACAGACATCCTCCCTCCACACTCGTACTTCACACTCGACGTGGTCGGGGTGACGGACACCGTCACTGTCACGCTGCTGGCTGCCTCAGCTGCTCACACATTTTGCTTAAAAAAACCCCCAATAACCTTCAGGGAAACCTTTCCGTAACACTTGTGGCAAAGGCAGGCAATGCCAGAAAGCAGTCAGCTTGGCTGAACGCAGACCCAGAGGTAAACACCCGGCTGTCAACAACCATCAGAGTTCTCACCAAAGCCTCTCCCATCTAAATTCCACAGCAGCAGGTTTTAACGGGCTGATTTACCCTCAAACCTAAAGCCATAAAATCTAAACCGGTAGCAACTGTCATCTGAGCCCCGAATTACACAGCCGATGACATGTGCCTCGTCAGGACTGCCTCACTGTTTTGCTAGTCCAAAACTCAAAACATTTTCACATGCAAGCAATAAAATAAAAAATGCAGTTACCAAAATAGCACTATCAACGTAACCAGCTCCTCTCGGCACATTTTCTTAATGCCTTTCCCAATACGGTTAAAAAACATGGGAACTAATCAAAAACCTCCATCTTTACACCTCGGCACAAACTGTGCTGGAATAAGTGTGGGGTTGTATTTCTTCGTGTTTATTTGGATCCTCTCCCACTACTTCTTTTTTTTTATTTTCATCCGTGCTTCCCTTTAAACATAGATCTTATTAAACAGCAGAAATCAGCTTTTACAATTTCTAAATATCAAGTTTTGCCACTCTTGGAGCTGCCTAAGGACAACACAGCTTGCCTTCAGCGTCATAAATAACACATACTCTGCACATTTCTTCGCCTGGGTGAAATAAATTCTCCCATGTTCTTATATGGAAACCTTGTGAGTCCTCCCACATACCGCCTGGTACAGTATCAGGCAGCGATGGGCATTCATTATCTTAAAGCCAGCGGGTGAATTTTGGATACAAGTTACCCCCAGACGAACCCAGAATTATCACCCCTTCGCACCACGCTGAGCTCAGTAACATGCCCTTTGCAGTCCCTGTATTTTATTTCCAAGCCCCATTAGTACTTTGATTTCAGCATGTCAAGAACCCACAAAATAAATGGAAAATGAGGGGAATAAAAAGGAAAATAGGGGAAATAACAAGAAAGCAGCAGCAGCGATATTACCCACGAGGTAGGCCCATTAGCATCAGATGTAGCATTGCCTGTACCAGTCTCTTCACTCGAGGTTAGCGCACGGCAGACAGAGAAAACACAGCGGAGAGGGGTGGGAAGGAGAGAAAAACCGGGCAAAAATACCCGGGAAGAGAAGCGTGCGCCGTCGATGTGCTGGAGGGCCGCCAGCAGGGAATGGCTGAGAACGCTATCGCCAAAAAAAGTTAACGCAAGGTGTAGGGGGGTGTGGGGTAAATAACCTCTGGGGAGGAAAAACACCGCTGGGGTAATGAGAGAGCTGGGGAGGAGGGGGCTGGAAGGAGAAGGATGAATTAATAAATAAATGGAAGGGGGGAAGGGAAAGCGCGCCCGGGGGCACCCCGAGTCGAGGCGGACAAAGGGAGGACGATGCAGCCGCCACCGGCCCGGCTCGGTTCGGCTCCGCTGGGCGCGGAGC
>VZTH01013114.1:263992-357616 GCA_013397815.1 Aleadryas rufinucha | reverse complement strand
ACCCGGCCCGCGTCCCACGGCTGCCACGGCGGGCAGGGAGCGGAGCGAGGACTCCCGGCCGCTGATCTCTTCTCAGTATTTTTCGTTTTCGTACACGTTTTTAATCGTTACGTTTTATCTTTACACAAAGAGTGCCCTTCTCACAGACAAAGCATCCCACGGCGCTGTCACCGGCGCTGCCCGTCCCTGCGCCCGGGCCTTGGTTCTGCTCCTCCGTGGCCACTTTTCCCTCCGGCCCGCCCCCCGGGGGACCGGACTCTGGACCCGGTGCCCCTCTGCCAGGCTTTGGGGACAGGTTTGGTCCCGCAGCCGTCTGCTGCTGGAGGAGGCAACACGGGAGCGTGGCCTGGCAGGTGCCTGGGAGGCTGGGATGTCCCTGCTCTGCCCTGCCGCCTCCCAAAAGCGCGATGTCCGGCACCGAAAAGTCCCGGTCGCAGCTGGAGAACAAAGTACGGCCAGGGCGATCGGCGGGGAAAATGTGCATGGCAGCGTTTTGTTTTGCTTCGGGTTGCACAGAACCGAAAGCCGGTCCTTCTCCCCTGCAGGCGAACGGGTATATGACTTAAACATGTCCTTGCTCTCCTACCTGCATCCCCTCTGGTTCTCTTAATGAAAGGATACAGCAGCAGACAGAGTCGCGAGGCATTTTCATATAACCCCTGCTGAAGACTTAGTAAGATCATCTGTACTGCAAAATACCATTTGCATTGTAGGAGTATAGTCGTGGTGAAAAGGAGATTTTGGGCCATCTGTGTTTCACAGAAGTCCCGCGGTGCTAACCTTGCTCTGGGAACAGCAGGGACGGACCAAAGGAGAGTAAATAGTCCCCACAGCTCTGCTCTCTAGGTTTTCCTGGATAAAAGATGCTACCTTTCTACACCACAAACTAGGACAGCAGTTACTGGGAGATCACCTCCGGAGCCCATCGCCTATGCATAGGCTGCTGGGGGATCAAACTCCATCACAGCAGCCTCCAGGGAGGTCTCTAGACAAGGCTGATTTCCTTAGCTGGTTCTTGCAAAAGCTGCACCATTCTGCACACTTTTGGATGGCAATACAGGATGCCAAAAACACCGTGCCACAGTCACACATCTGATTGTCCCTTACTCCAGTGCATTCTGTGATTTTCAGTATCTGAGCTGATTTGCAACGTGAGGTTTTTAGCAGAAAACCAGATAGAAACATAGGACATATGCAGCTAATTGATGACATATCTCCACTGAACAGCCTCGTTTAAACTCATAACGATGCAGTCCATGCTGCCACCTACGTCTTCTGATTCAGGTTTCTTGTGTACTGCAACTTCGATTCGTAGGCATCCTTCGCAGAGTGCAGCTCGCATTTTGTGAAGCTCTGCGAGGGACCACAAACACAGGCAGCTCTGGCTGCACTAGGGAATGAAGCAAAAGGTTTCTCACCGGCTCAGCCACTTGTTTGGTTGCAGTGAGGATGCCTCGATGCAGATCAGGAACCAGCAGTCACATCAGTGAAATGTAAGTAGTGGCTGGAGCCTTGTCTGTGTGAAGGATCCTGCCAGCACAGCTGTACCACTGACAGCAGTGGAATATCTTGCTCAAGTTCTCTAGAGGAATCAAAGCCTGTATTTTGTCTCTGGCTCTCTCTTGTTCTGTTGCTCCTCACTCATTAAAAGTCAGCCACACAAAGCACATGGTCGCTCTCTGTGTTTAAAAAAAAAAGTGTTTAGGGTAAAAGACCAACAGCCAAAGCTGTTTTGAAGTCAGACACATATAAACAGTACCTGGAACTAACTATAATAATAATAATAATAATTAGTCCTTTTGTGTCATAAATATGCACATTGCTGTCTGCTATTTCATTATGAGACAGCACAGCTTCTGAGAATGTGCCTGATGAATATTTGGGGGAACTCTGCCTTCAGTTGCAGTGGCGTACGGCAGCACTAATGCCTTTGGCTTCTCCACTCTCTTATGTAACCTAAATCACAAGTTAGAGCCCAAATTACAAAGCATAAGCATGTGTATAATATTAAGCATACAAATGGTGCCTGAAATTACTATCCTTTTCATGTAGGTCTGGTTTTAGTCTGTTGAAATTTTTGCTTCTGCAGCTTTATTGATTTCAATGTGCGCTGATGCTGCTCATAGCGCAATCAAGCCTAACCCCTTAAAAACCCCACTGTGAAGACATTAACCCAAACCTAAGGCCAAAATCACTCTGGTTACAGGTAGGTGGAGTTCAAATGACTTTTATACCTCGAGTGTATCCTGTATTAAGATGCTATAGCAAACAGAACACCATATCCCTGTGGCTGCTGTGGCAACCAGTCAGAGTGGCAGGCTTATGCACCCCAGCCCAAGGCATGGGTTTGCCATCACCTTCCTTTGAGTTCCCTCTCTTTCTCAGAGACTATTTTTGCCATTACCATGCTGATCTGCTTGCTGGAGTTTTAAGGTGTCGGATGCTGATACAGCGAGTGCCTCTTGTATCTGTTTAATCCGATAACATAACTCTTTTTTAATCTCCACGTCTGGGTCACAGGGTTTAAAAAAGACACTGGGCCAAATCCCCAGCTTGGCTACAACGTGTGGAAATCTACTGAGATGGCACGAAAGTCAGGAGAGATTCACTGTATTTGCACCCGGGTAAAGAGGTCTCGAGGGGCAGGGATGTGAGTGCCAGATTTCACATGGATGAATATTAACACAAGGTTATGGCAGAGCTAAGTCAGTTTTCCATAAGGTGAGGTGGAGGAAGGGGTATTGCACCAGGACCTAAAACATGCTCATCAGAAAATTCTCATTATTTTTAAAATGGAAACAGATTTAATATTTCTTCACTTTTCAGAAGAAACCTTGTTTTCATTGTCTGGCTGTTGGAGGGAACATGATGTTTCATGGACTCAGGACCAAGACAGGGCATGGACAAAGAGGAGATTTTGCAGGGATTGGGAAGATTTTACATGTAAACATTAAAATTTAAAAAAGCAAAGTTTATCCCATCACGAAGTCCAGCAGAACTGTAGGAGACAAATGGACAGCACTGTCTATAAAGGATTGTGTAAGCAAGAATGGCAAAAAGATAGTCTGAATAAGTCCATTGCATTAATGAGTTTCTAGGCATGAATTTCCTAATCAGAGTTATATGGGGTCAGTCTTTGGGGTTCCCCTGTATAGCAGAGGATCCACAGCCTGAAAAAGGGAAGCAGATTTTGTAAGGGATTTGCATATCATAGACTGACTCTGGATTGCAAATTTTAAGCATTACTAAATTGGGGAATAAATTGTTGCTATTGCTGTTACATACCAGGATATCTCACTAATCCACACAATCCACTAAGTTGCTGTAGTTTTAGTCTGTGTTTATTTTAGATGAAATTATGTCCTGGACAGTTAATTTTTCTTACTTTATCCATATAAATCATATATAAATAAGATATCAAACAGCAATCAAAACATGACCTGTGTTTTTGGTACACTCCCCATCATGTGAACCTGCCAGTGATAGAGCCCTGCACCTAGTTTACAAGTCAAACACAGAGGCAATGAAAACCCACAGGTCTTCTTGAAAAGTGGCCAATTGTCATTAAATTCTCTTGCTTTAATGCTCTTGGTGGCCTATTTTGCTTATATTTGAGACTGCCTAGCCATTATGGGATTGCCTGCACTGGTCCTTTCCTTACATCAAGCTAATTACAAATTAACTTGAGGCACTTAGCAAGGCCGAGAGGCTGGAGCTGGTCATTTCTGAACACCGGTTGAGTTTGGAAGTGCCTGTTGCTTTACAGGGACTGATTCCTAAAGTGAGAGGCAAACACAGAAGAACCAAACAGCCTGGAACCAAAGTGGTCACACTGGCTTTTGAAAAAAGTGAGTGTCTCAAGTTAATTGACAGTCAGCTACCTGGAAATAAAAACCTCTCATATATCCAAAGGTTTTCACTGGGATTTTCAAGACCTCCTGAGCAATTTAAAATCCTTGAAAGGAATGCACTATAGAATGAAAAATATAAGTATTATTAAAGAATGTCTCTGAACTGAGAGCCAGCCAGTTTCATAAAAATGAGCTAAAAAAGCAATAACAGGTACTCTGTCTCCTGCTGGATGCTGTATGAACCGTATGCTTTGCATTTTGGAAGTCACTCTAAAGCAATGTCTTTTTCTTCACTATTTGCTGTTGAGAAGAACAGCAGAAGAACTATGCATAAATGAGATTAAAGTAATCTAATTAAAAAAATAAACAATGTGCTTTCATCTTCAATTCATATCCAGTCATTTGGGATCTAACTTAAAAAAAAAGATAAAAATTCAGAAATGCAGAAAGGATTTTGAAGGACAACTGTTTCCCTTTAAGATTAATGATAAACATACTTGTGTGTTCAAGGGAGAATAGATCCAGTGTTATGTAACAGGATAAAGAAACAAAATCCTTTTTCCTTAAATTACAGTAACCAGTATGTGTGTGGATTTTAGTCAATCACTGAAAACTCAGGAAACCCATTTTCTTTCACAATTGCATTCCACATGCTAAAATTGACGTCTTCTAACTTTTAAACAGGATCACAATAATTAAAGACAAAAAAGATTTGTTTGTTGCATTTGACCACACTTTGCCAATAGAGGATTGTTCCCTAGGGAAAATTCTGTGGCACTTGCCCTGTGCAAAAATCCAAATATGTGCTCATCTTTTTATTTTATGTGCCATTAGCAAATCCAGTTATACTACTTCCCAGTTTTTTTTTTTGTTTTTTTTTTTTTTAATCTGATTACCTAGTACTAGATATATGGTATCTTATCTTTTTGAATATTTTTTTTTGCCTGAACTATTACATAACAGTTCTTATAAAATCTTGCCATGCCTGCCTAAATTTGCCAAAACCAGGACAAGATCAACAGGTAATGGATTTTTTTGATGTTGGCACTGTTCTTTGCTGGCTCAATGATATAAAATTTATTTAAAAAAACCCCAAGAAAATAATTTCCTACCACAGAACCTCCATTTTTCCACTTCTGTGTTTTACAGAAGCACTCATACCAGAATTTCTGCATCAGAATTTGAGACATAAAGTTCCTCAATCACATGAGTTCAATTTTCCAAAAGAAGGCAGATGACATTAATAACCAAGATGTAAGCCCTGAAAAGGCTAAGTCGCTGAATGTACTTGCTGAAAAAAACCAAACAAACCAAAAAAACCCCGGCATCTTGTTGGATCTAATTCTGGATTCAGTGTTTGACACAATGCAGAGCAGTTGGGATTTGCATAGAAAGGCTCTGCTGAGCTCAGGTGATGTTCACTCGTGCATGGAGAAGCTCGTGTGTGCTTTGCTGAGCGACTCCGAGCTTTGTCTGCGGACCAAAGTAAACATTGCTGGTGTTGGCCCGCCCTTGCACATGTCCACACTCAACGTTTTCAGTCCTGAAAGCAAAGCTTCACATCTGGGCAGTTTAAGTGATATTCCCCCTCTGGACCAAGTCCTCTGTTAGCACTACTGCAGTAGCACAAGGTGTGCTTGGAGACAGTGCAAACGGGGAATATGCCTCTTTCCCTGCTAATAACACACCTGCCATGCTGCAGCTGAATATTCTGCTGCTGCATGGCCTGCAGAGATTGCCAGGGCCGCACGAGCACAACTGGTCCTGCCAAGTCGAGATGGTTACATGGGTGCAGCAAATGGGATATGGAATCTGGGAAGCCACAGGAGATGTAAGCTGGGAGACAGAGAAGAAGTTGTGGCAGACCCATTCTGAAAGCAATAAAAGGTCAGCAGAGTCTGAGGCTGCCCTGCAGAACCACTTCCATTTCCACTGGGAGCTGATTATCGAGCTGGCCAGGCTTGACCTAACCAGCTCCCAGGTGACAGTGGACATCACAGTGGAAAATAGTCCAAAAATGTATGGTGGTGAGCTTGCTGAGGCAGTCGAGCCTTCATGACTTTCACAACGGATCCAGAAAAGCTGATGGATTAAACTCACCAAAGAAGAAGAAGAGTGATCTCTTGAGTGAACTCCTGCATTCTCATATTTCTTTCTATTTGCTTATGGGTCCCTCTGCTCCCTTCTCTCTCAAAGTGATGGTGAAACAGTTATGAAGAGTGTATAATTTTCAATTACTTTGTTTATTCTGACAAATTACATTGGTAGATATAGGCAAGCACTGGGAAAAAATACTGTAAGAAACAAAACCATTCCCAAATGCATGCTTGTATGAGTTCAGACAGATAGAATTTCTAGCTAGGTGAATTAATGCACTGCAAGCAGAGAAAGGGCTTCAAATGCCTGAGTGTCTAGAAAAAAGAAGATATTTAAAATGAACCCTGCAAGCTATCCAGCAACTGCTCATCCAGTTACATGATTTTAATTAACAGAACTGGAAAGCAAGCATATAATATAAACTTAAAAACACAGCGCTTCGGTTTTCCAGACTACCAGCCCAAATGCAAAACAAATTGCTTGCATCTGGTGGCAGGGAGGCAGAGCTGGCGGCGGGAGCCCGGCCGAGTGACGCAGCAGCATCCGCCGTGCTGGCCAAGGAGGGTGGCCCAGCCCGCGCCCGGCACGTCCCTGCCCGCCGTCCCCTGGCACAGCCGGGGCACAGACACTCGAAGCACTGCCTGCGTGCTCCGAGGAGATGCCTGGGCTTCCACCTCTGCTGGCAGCATGTCACTCTGTGAGGCAGCAGTGTCACTGAGAGGACGCCAGCAGCTCCCGGGCGTGGGTGACCTTGAGCCTTCCCAAGCAGTTACCTTTTCTGGACCTTTGGCACGCTCCCAAGTGATCTTTCAGCCAGAATCTCCGTGGCCTAAAATAAATTCAGCAATATTCACTGCGGCATCCCAGCACTTCTCTTTTGGGATACCTGATGCTTATCTCCCAACCTGGGCAGAGACTGGTATTGGAAAGTTTATTTGGGTGCAGCACCACCACCAAGCCAGCAGTGCATCCTTGCAGAGAGTGATTTCTGCCTGTCTCTCCCAGTCAGAGCAATCCCTCTTTGTTGTCTTTACATAAGAAGGTGGGGAAAAGGGAGAGGGTAGAATAGGCTCAGCACGAAGCACAAAATATCCAGACTTGGGCCTCTAAATCTCTTTGGCCAATGCTAGTCAGCTCTGATTTGTATCAAAGCCCAATATTATCACTTACTGATTATTAAATGTGCCACAAATGGTTAATATTTTGTGAACAGTTGGTCATAGGCTGCCTGTAGCACTGAGCAATTGTCTCTTACTCTCTGTGTCAGCCAAAGTCCTCAAGTTTTCTCCTTTTTACTCCTGCAAGTTTGCCTGTTGGGCTCATTAAGTTCACGGAGAGAAGTGTGAAAACTTGCTCCTAGACTCCCACATTTCCTTGGGAAGCACATCCCAGCAAACTGTGGAGCAACCAAAGTGGATTTGGGATGCCCTTGGCACTCAGGAAGGCGAAGACACTCTTGAGCCCTATTGCCCCATAGCAAATGCTGCTGGAGGCCATCAGCGTCACGGAGGAGCTGCATGGCCAGGCTGGGCTGTGGCAGTGACCGGGCATCATCCAGAGCAGCAGGGCCTGGGACTGCCTGATGACAGAGCTGAATAAATCATGGAGCAGAGGCACACAGTGGAGGGTGTGATGGACCCCTGGGAGCTTTTCCATCCAGTGCCTCCGGAGGTCCTGTGACACCATGTGGAGAGGGGTATGGCATCTATCAGGCACATCCACTGGCCTGCTGGAGCTCAGCACACAGGCACCATCTCCAGCCAGAGCAGAGGACACTGCCACATGCCCACTGCACCTAGCTTCAACTCAGGTTTCCCCTTAAGCTGAATTCATGCCACTCCAGAGCTCTTTGCATGTGTCACTGACTGAATTTCACTTCCCTACTGGGAGACTAAGCTCCCAGTTCTCCCAGTAAGATACAGGTTTAAATACAGGTCATGTTTCTGCTGTTCTCCACCAGCAAAACAGCTGTTTGCTCTAAACATGAAGATATTTTTGTAAGAGCAAAAGCATGAATTATTTCAAACTTGCCTCGGGATGAATTTTCAAGGGTACTGCAGAGACTGTTTCCACAACAAAATGGGAGCTCTTCTCCTACTGAATTGTTCATGTTATTTTCATGAATGCTAGAAAAGAGGCTGGCTTTTAAAAAATGTCAGCAAGTACCTGGAATGGGAATTTTTTTCCATAAATCCTATGGAAGCTGTTGTTGTTGATGCTGTCTAATCTGACCAAAAGTTCAATTTGGCAATTTTATTAAACCATGCTGTTAGGTATAGGCAATCAGCTTAACAAAATATCAGATAGGATCTCTGCTGTGTTTGCAATGCCTGTTGCTCTGATCCTTACCTGGTGGGAAATGGCTTCGGAGGACCACAGCCACATCTTTGTAGCTGTTTACATCACATTTCTGAGAGAGCTCCACCCTGCTTTCCCCATTTGTACTTTGTTTTTCATGAATAAAGGTCATGGCATTGGCATCACAAAAAAATATTGTTGCTGTAGAAGGAATTCAGCTGTCCCCTCTGGGTAATAAACAGCAATGTACTCCAAGGCTGGCAGGGCAGCAATCAGAGATGGAAGAGAAGGCCAAGACCCATTGAGATCTCTGCAGACCTCCAGCATCCCACGAGTCAGCTGTCTCCCTGCCTGTGCTGGGCTGCTGCAGACTCTGCACAGTCTCAATATTTTGCCCAACCTAGATTTAGGCATCCGCCAGCTGTTGGCAGTGACTCTGTTGTGGGTACCTGCCTCCCAGCCAGTCACAGTACTGGAATTTGTTGTCTAATAGTCAAAGGGCGTTTTCTATGCAACAATGTCATACATGAGCCCAACACTCCCTGTGTGTGTTGGTGGCCTGGGGACACAGTTACCAGATGCTGTTGCCAACCACTGGTTTCCCCTGCTCTGGAGTGCTCTCCAAGGAGGTGCTGTGGCCAAGGCACATTGTTTAGTCCACTGGTTGTGTGGGACTCTGAGCTGGCTGTAGCCCACAATCCATTTTTTTAGCCATGTTGTATGTAGATCAGGGAATAAATGTATGGGAACAACATCCCTTGATTCAGCTATAAAGTAAATGACATCTCTCACATGTTTCTGTATTAACATCCACACTGACCTTCGTGTTTGTGCTCGTGTCAAAATCACCACTTGTCTTTTAGCTCAAAAGCCATTCTTCTAATGTTTTGTTATGTGTAAGGCTCTCAAGTGCTCTGATGTTTTCTCATCCTTTCAGTCTGCCAATACTTTCCAGCAAGGTGATATTTAAATAACTGCAATATTCCAGGAGTAATTTCATAGCCAGTGCCTGCAGAAACACTCCCCTAAATTTATGGTCCATGTTTTTATTATTCTCTGGGCATGGACCAAAATCTCAATTGTTCTGAGAATATGAGGGAAATGAGGAGAAGTTGCTGCATTATTGCTACAGCCAAGGACACACAACAGCCAACAAGCAAAAGCTCAACATCAAAAGCATTGGGAATACTTTTAGCAGGAACACTACTCAAACAATTCCCAATTCAGTAGAAAGCATATTGGAGAAAAGTCTCCAGGTTAGGCAGACCTTGAACTTTCTTTCCCAGGATCACACCAGTTGAGTAGAAAATCAAATTCTACAGAAATAGCTGGGGATTTTATTAGTAAACAGTCTAGAGGTGAATTCCTTGGTCTTTCTCAATTAGATATGTTTGAAACAGAGAGCTGTCTGAATAATAATTAATACTTGTTTTTACACAGTGCTTTAGCATAATCCCAGGAATTATAATTTTGGGAGTGTAGATCTTCCCTGTTGCAAAGCCCTCAAGATTCCTGTGGCAATAGCCAGGAATCAGATAAAATAGAAGCAATTAATAAAGTATTTAATCATTAAAAATTTTTCCAACACTGGAAGATTTTGCAAATCACCCAGCAGGTTTTGTACATCCTCTGGCATTTGAAATTTTGTCAGTAATGAAAGCTAAATGAATGTTGAATACAAGTACAAGGCTTAAAACAATGTCACATGGATGTCACATGTTAGTGTGCACAAAAATAGTATTTTAAGGGAGTTGTTCAAAAAATCAAAATTGTTTATTTATTTATAAAGCAATCTCCTCTTGATTATTAACAGACTAAAAACTGCCTCAAAGAGGTTCTAGGGTCAATGCTCCTATTTTCCCTTAGCATCGACTAAATAGTGATTGAAGTTACATGCCTGTTTAAGGTTTCCACATCTCTTAGTACTTTGGATTGTATTTCCTCTGTGAAGTTTCCTAACTTCTGCTAACCATGCTGGCCTGAGAGGCCTGCAGAGCACATCCACATTCTATAGGATGTGGTTTTGCTGTTGCTCTAGCAACCCCAAATCAGGACTGAGTAAGCAGAGGTGCTGCTCAGCAGAGAAGTCACACAAATGTCTGTACATCTTCACTGCTGTTAAGAACGGAGGCAGCAGTTACGATGATCAAGCCTAATACCCTTCAAGGAAATTGCCATTCTCTCTTTTATTCCTCCCCTATGTTTTAATTTGATACTATTTCTGTTCCTGGTGCTGCTTGCTGCAGCACACTCTCCATGACTGGGGAGCCATTCTTCCCTCTGCTCAGTGTCCCCACATAGGAACTCAGGTTGGGTAACGAATCCTTTGTGACTCTGCAGCAATGTAAAGGGAGAAGAATCTCACCCACTCGAGAATCTAGGTCCTCTTTTACACCAGAGCTGACTGCATTTTGGAAGAAGGAAATTAATCCTTTTCTTTTTTTTCTAAATGTGAAGCTCCTTTAATTCACCCTTTTAAAGCATTTGGGGATTATCTGATGAAAAGTCCTAAAGAAACACAAGGCATCCCTGCTGCTTGGGTTACAAAGCTAAGGCTCAAGCTCTGAAAAGAGAAGTGTGCTTAGAACAAAGAGGTTTTGAACACAAAAACAAACCATGGCAATGCATGCTGACAAACACTTCATCTGCCTGCTGCCATTTATATTTTTTACATATCCATGGAGTACTGTCAAGGGCCTTGGTCACCTTGACCTGTCACCGCCACAAGGCTGTTTAAGCTTTCTTCAAAATTAGTCCCTGCTGCCTCTCAGGTATTTTTTGCTGTTGCTTTTGTTTGTTATTCATCTTTGAATTGTTTCCACTCTGAAAGCATCTTTCTGGTCCCAGAATTGTACAGAATATATCAGGCAAGCCTCTAGGGGCACTGAAAGAAAGTCTAAAACTCCCTCCCCCACAACTCTTACATAGTCAACACGTATCCTTTTGATTTCAGACCTTGTTTTAGGTCTATACAAGAAAGGCTTAGACATCTTTAATTGGGTTTTGTTGTTTTTTTCCCTTTAGTTTTGATTTCTTCCAGTTTTCTGGATAGATTTCACACAGCTTGCCACCACAGCTCTGGAGGACAATAAAAAAAATGTATGGGAACTCCTCCAAAGTACGTGTTTGCAAGGAGTGCTATGCCAGGAACATCATTACCAGAGTCCCAGTAACTAATCCAGAACCAATGCCATAACTTTTATGTGTACCAGGGGCACTGAAACCCATGCTGAAATACTTGGCAAGTCTGCCCTTAAACTAGGATATATTGTATTGATATTGGCTGTGATCAACCACAACATTCCTTGGTTTTGAGGTAGTAATTCTGCAGGGGGAGGGTTTGCGATGCCAGTTCTTGTCATGTGTTTTCCTGTCTCACCCTATCTCCAAGCCCAGCTAATCTGATGATATCCAACTGTCCTAATGAGCTGCATCTACTTCTAGGCTGAAGCGTTGACAGCTGCCTGTTCTATTGCCAACAAAAACTTCTGAGACAACTGTATCTCATGCCTGCAAGTACGCAAATCGCTTCGTTTCTAGCACAAACATAAGATATAATGATACTTCTTTTTGTTGATCCAGGTCTAAAAAGAGGTGTGTGAAAAATGTGATCCAGCACTCAATTATTTCCTCTTGTGCAGTTTAATCCCTCATCTGGAAACAAGGTTTATGTCTATTGGTTACAGATAAATCAAGGGCTCGTGTCCTTTACAGCAGAGGTACAGTCACACAGGCTAAGGTCAGTGAGAAGGACATGTTCCTCCAATTAATGTTGGCATGTGTTTATTTATATTTTTATACATTGGTAATTCCTCCATTTGCTGTTCTTGGATTCAGAGCTCTTGGCAAGAGCTTCAGCTTGTTCTTATTCATGTAGGATTTAAAGCACTTAAATCTTCACCACCGTCTTTACCATCTCAAGCACATGGGATTTGCTTTCTTGCTCAAAGCTGTTGGACCCAGAGACTCATCAGCCTTTCCTTCCCCTGGACTACAGGTCCAAAGCCCAGAAACTGTGTAACAGGCAAGACCAGGCTCCCAACAAGCCATTAAAAACTACTCACAACCTCTGGAGAGCAAGCTGTCTAAAACAGAGATTGAATTTGCAGGATAAATTTTGTCTTGGGGGACTACAGTGTCCACAGCAATAATAGACAACAATCCCCAGACAAAGATGGAGAGGAGACACATAGAAACATTGATTTTTATCCAAATGCAGTCAGAATAAATAGAAGCAACACCTCCAGTGACAGCTGATCAGGGCAGCTTATCTCCAGGCAGAAATAATAGTTCTTGTCAAAAGAAAAACCCATGTCTACCCTTTGCCCCTCATAAATTTCACGACTTGCCAGATTGCAGGAATCATAGAAAATACTACTGAGCCGGGGTCAAGGGGCAGAAAATATAGGGGAAGCACATCTAGTCCTGGCAAACTCTTGTAGCAGCCCAGGTCACCATTGTGGCCTCTCCTCTGCCAGCCTTTCACACTGTTTTCACAGCTGAAGGTAGGACCCATTTCTTCAATTCAGCTTTGCCTCAGTAAGCTCCTCACACACATACAAGCTCAAAAACTCAATACTCTTGCCTAGGATAAGACTGGGAAGGAAGGAGAGTTTGTTATTGTTCTAAGGGGTTTATTTAGGGTTTTTTTTATTAATTCTTGGGATATGCTCAAACACTGTGATGGTTGAGACCATATAAGTAGCTGGATTAGAGAAACAGACATAACAGTGGTATTGGATACAGAAATAACAGCCACTGCCAGTTCCATGGGAAGAGAGGACAAATGAATAAACATCGATCATATCATCTGAAACCACCAGGCTTGGAAAAGCTTCTTTATTTTAGGAAAAATCCACTGAAAGATGCCAGGGCAAGATCTGGCATCTGACTTTTTCTCAGGAGTATAATTACCATTGAGGAAGAAAAGGATTTTTGAGGATCCATCCAGAAATCCAGGAACCTTCTATGCCATTACCTTTTAATCAGTAAGCTCTATGGACAAATACAAGGGTTGGTTTGTTTGGTAGGGCTTATTTTTGTTTTTATTTTAAAACTGTAGTTTTCCCTTAGCTTTTTCTCCAAATGTTTTTCATGATGAAAAATTGCATGCCATCCCAGGATGATGTACAAACTGAATGCAAAGGCAAACAAAATATCCAGACAGGTCTAACTCTTGGTATCTCTTGAGTACAAGACGGTCTCACCTCTACAGGACCTTCTCCCCTGTTAGCAGATCGAACACACCATCAAGAAGGCAGGGAAAAATTCAAGAGGAAATGATAAGTATATATGGACTGAATGTCAGTGCAACTGTACTATAAGTTCTGTCCCAGCCTATGGGGCCAGAAAGGTATTTTCAGTTCCTGATGTTATTTATGAAGATGTTTCTGAAGGAACACAGACTGTGCCGTTTTGGGGAGGGAGGAATTGGCTTCTTGAGGATTACTCAAAACTTATTAAATAAGAAGCTTTCTGTATTTTCTCACAGCTGGAGACCAGTCATTGCGACACAGATAGAAAAGCTGGAGGCTGGAAGAAGAAAAACTCTCTGATTTAACCCAAGTTCCTTACACACACAGCTGGTGTGTGCAAAATGCGTCCAGGTTCTGTGAAGGGTGAGATACTGAATATCTCTGTCTGCCTCAGCAATACTTGGAGCTTTACATTGAGCTGAGTGCTCAAATCCCAGAAGGTGGCATTGGGAGGACAATCCCTTGGGACATCCTTGGTGTCAAATTCTTTGAGGATACTTGAGTAGATTAAATGCATCACAGTGAGGTGACATTTACCTTCTATGGAGCATGAAGAAGACCATATGTTATAAAATTGTGCTCAGTTTTGGTTTCCTCAGTAAAAGAAAAATATTAAAGAATAAATCCGAACATAACTGCAATGAAGTTTTAAGAGGCTCGAGGTACTGATTCAAGATGGGGATGCCCAAAATACACATTAAGGGTGAAATACTGGCACCATGAATATCAGCAAGAAAATCTCCTGGTGGCTGCATTGGAACTGTGTCCATACAGTTTATCCAGACAAAGACAGTATAAACACCAGAGGCTCAATTGTCCCTGAGCTAACAGAGCTGAGTTGTTTAAGCACAGGAAATGGCCCACCCTTTTCCCACCTTTGTACACCCAGGCAGGGGTCAGACACAGTGTAGCTGCCACAAGGGCAAGGCTGATCTGAGCTAGTGTCTGACATAGGGTGACAAAGGCAGGGGGATAGCAGAGCTGCTGCCCTGGAGCTCTGCCAGTGGCCCCAGAGGTGGCACAAATGGGGAGAATTTATGGTGAATCTGTGAAAATGCCCTGTGGGCAAGCAGATACATTCTACCAATTGTCTTGGAGAAACTGGCTTAAACTACTTCTCAAGACACAGTTTTCTTTCTTTAAGTCAATACTCAGGTAAAAGAAAGATTCCAATAGTTTCCCTTAATAGTCTCCTTTTATGGGAAAGAAGTCTAAGGAAACAAAAGTACTAGTGTCATTGACACAACACAATCCCACCTCCTTCCATATCTTTTGCTACCATAACAGGATCCTGAAATAGTTGTTTTTAGTTCAGGATTAAGATGATTTCATCCTTCACATTCATTATCTGAATAAACGAGTACATACTTCTCTCATTCTTCATATTTGTCTTGATTATTCACCTTTGGTAATGGAACATGTAACAGGAGTGGGAAGGCATGAGTTCACTGCTGGGGAGTGCCTCTGCAGGCAAAATGAGATGCAAGTACAAAAATCAAAAGCCATGATGGAAGAGAAAACTATTTTTTCATTTTCTCTTAACCTAAAAACTCAAGGCAAAATAGTTGCCCAGGCCTCTCCAGGAGCTCTCCACATGTTAAGCATTGTGAATCCCCCATCTTGGGAACAGTGGGATCAGGAATTGAGAGCTGAATTTCCATGCTACATAGACATGCACACATTTAATCCGGTTGTGGTTTCCTTAATATGCAAGGATCCTAAAATCAGCTCTGGTTTGACTCATCAGTTCCAGCTAATTTTCAAGCTAAGGACTCTAATAAGCAGATTCAAGAGCATCTGGGCAAATTTAGCTCCAACCAATTTGCCTCGAGAACATCCTTTGAATACATTTGCATAGTCTGTGCTCACAAAGCTACATAAAACATGCTTTGCCAGCTGCCAGCTGGGCCCCTCAGCCTGGCACACTGTTGTCACTGCTGAATATCCACTGAAGCCGTGACAAAGTGCTTATAGTCATTCACTTTTCCTTTAGCTGATATTACGTGTACCCCTCTACCATGGTGTGCAACAAACTCCTGGAATAATGATGATTTAAATGCTGGACAGGCAGGGTGCAGGCAGTGGGCTCATGCCCCATGTCACTGTGCCACAACCTTGACCTGATGACAGGATGTCTGAGAGTAACAATGCAGAGCCATCACTAGCACCAGGCTTGGCTTTCCCTCTGCAGTGCCAAGTTTGATAGTCTCTTTGGTGATCCAGGCACATGCCCATTAAGAAAGTTTATTTTAAAGAGGTCAGGTAGCAGCTGATGGGTGGTAGGAATGTTTTAGTATTCCAAAACAGGCAGTGTTTGAATGAACAATCTACAGATGCAAAAGTCAGCAGATGTATTGGCAATACCATGTGTTAGAGTCTGTGAACTCTGAGTACCTGCTGTTTGGTGCCTAATTATAGTCCCTGGAGCAGTTCATTACTTGCAGCATATTGGGATCTAGGGATCCTGGTCAGATTTAGAGTCCCTTTGTGCCAGGTGCTTCACAAGCACAAATGCCAGCTGTGGTAGACCCTACAAGCTAAGACCCTACGAACTCTTCCCCATGTGCTGAACTTTCTGCACAGCTCTACTTCACTGGGTTTCGTCTGATCTGTGCAGATATGCAGTTCTATTGTGTTCTAGCTCATTATCTATTAACACCTATTGAACCCTCTGCAACTGCTTAAAAGCATGAAGTGAATCATGCGCATAAATGTTTGTAGAATGTGGGGTTTAATAAAGACCAGCAGCAATACAGGCAGAGGAAAGCTTGAGTGAGAGGGAAGATAAAAGTAACCATAAGGGGAACTTGTGATTACATAGCCTAGCTACATACATAATTTGTGGGCTTCATGGTTTGGGAATTTTGTTTGCTTAATGTAAATGAGCAAGAGAATTTTAAGAATCCCTGCCACCTACTGAAGCCAGAGCTGCAGTGTTGTAGGCCTCACCCAGTGCATTTATAAGTCCTTCCTTGTACAGCAAAACACTTGGCCATATTTTGCACTCTAAGAGGAGAATACCAAACAGCACGTTCTCGGCAAGAACTGGCTATTGCCTGCAAAGTGCAAACCCAAATAAACATGCTATCCCCAAAATACTCCTGTACAATGAACATACGGAGGGAGGAGCCTGTGAGGTTTGGGGGTGATTTTTCTTTCAATATTTGTGAACACTTTTCTGTGTTCCTTGGCTAGCTCTAACTAAAACCACCTTTGGGAGTGTTCTGTTTTCAGTCTAATTTAGATGTACCCAATTTAGATGCAAGTTCTCACCATGCATCATTTTCAGAACAAGTTGCTTTGTAAGCTGATGACAGAAAATGTTTGTAGTCCTATTATACTTGAGTAAAAATGCAAACTGAGTAACGGATGTAATATCTGTTCCTTCTGTTTACTGGAGTTTATTTCCCTGTTGTGCAAAGTTTTGTCACAAACTCACTTTGTCTTGACTCATACTTTTTGTTCTCCATGAGCAGTTTAACAAGTTCAGAGAATTTGCAGAGTGCATTTGTTTTGGAGTGACAATATTTCCAGGGAACCAGAATTCCTAAAACCAATTATGTTAATCTGAAATGTGTTGTAACTACTCTGCTTTGGGAACACTGAGATAACAGATTACCTTTAACTTACTGACACACTTTTGAGTTTTGGCTACTGAATAGTTGCAACAATCTACAGATTGAGTATCAGCTATTTGTAGCACTTGGCAAACAGGATAAAAAAGGTGAAACTCTGATTTTTTATCAGCTCTCTGCAGGTCTAAAAGTCTTATTTAACAAAGAGTTTCTATACTTACTGAAGTTAAGCATACACTGAAGATAAGCAAAAGCCTGAAAGCTTTGCTGAATTCACACTCGGTTAGGTAAGGTTACAGGGTTTTTGCTTAATCTGGGCCACAGCTAACAGCTGAGTAGTGATACTGGGTGCAACAACCGGGACTCCAGGGAGGGTGTGGATGCTATTTTTGACCCACTTACATTGATTGCTATTCAAGTTTTGTGTCAGTTACAACATGTTACAAAGACACAGAGAATCTACAAACAAGCCCAAGTTACCTTCTTGGTTTAATGAAACCTCACTATAGACCCCTTCAGTTTTTTACCTTGCCTGGTGGCTTTCTCAGCCCAGAGTGCCAAGTTGGCTGATCTTACTGAATATTGATATGTGAAAGAAACAAGCCTCCCCTTTATCTAACATGGGTCTTGTTTGCTCTTTCTGGCATTGGATCTTTATTACATCTGCAGGGAGGGTTAGCTTTTAATCTGTGTGTTATTGCAATGTGTCTCCATCAAGATAGAGGCATGCCCCAGCAGGACAAGATGCTGTGAAAGTTCAGGTTGCTGCTCTTTGCTTCCAGCAAAGGAAATAATGTTTTAGCCACCCATGTTGAATTGCCAGTGGCCAACAGGGAAACCTTTTGTAGACCACAAGCTACCAGACCATTGATATTTGCAATGCCCAAGATGCAGCTCAGGGACCAGCAAGTCAAAGGCTGAATCTTGAATTTTCTACTGAAGTTTCGATTTTGTTAAGCTTGACTTGCCTAAGAAATCTTCCTTCATGATATTAAACCTACTGATTTAAACATTAACCCAAATCCCTTTCTTACTGAAATTCTCCCTGAATGGAGTTAGGAGAAGCCAAAACTTGTGGATTACCCTGGAGAAAGAACATGCTATGAGCAGGCATTATGGGCTTTGGGAGGAACAAAACAGAACTCAGTAATGATTAGAAATCACAGGATCAAACTCTCAAACCAAACACAAGGTCCTTACAAGTTTTGCTCTGAAGTGAGTGGGAGTGAGGCTTTCAAGGCTATGTCAATGCTGCATTGCAACACACCTTTGCCATAACTTTGGTTGACAGTTGTCCCAGTGTACCTGTCTGTGGACAAAGCACACTTTCCAAGAGTATTTATGACTTTCACATGCAGACCTTGCTCTTTCCAACAAAAGCAAATGAAGCTCATGAAGAAAGACACTTAGATTATGACAATCTGCTGACACACATGAAAAAAAGTAGTTTTTTTCAACTCAAAATAGCCAGAATACCCCTATGAAATATTCTTTCTCACACAACATACTGTTTTCTCATTATGTGTGTTGACATTTTTCAGACTGACCTCAGCTAGATATTTTGTTCCGGAGTCCCCATTTAGTGGAACATTTAAACAATAACACTTTGAAGCATGCTCAGTCTCTCTTTTGAAGTCCATTCAGGCTCTGCCCTAGGGTCAGCAGGCGCATTCCAGCAATGATGCATGGACCATCTGCTGTACAAGTTTAAATCCCACTGGTCCTATACCTAGAGGTTCTAACATGTTGCATAACTAGCACTGAAAAACAGCCTGTCAGTTCAGATGGAGTTTGGATTTATTCCTATAGATCTCTTATGCTCCCGCTGGAGGGCCTGTGTACAGTAACCTTTGAGGTTTCTGGGAACTACACAGTAATGAGATAAATAATAAGAAATGACATTAAGTTCTTGCATTCAAAACCTTTATTTTCCTTTGCCCATTTACACCCTGGCTCTGTGATTCCTTGAGTTCACTGTCTGGCATGTCATTTAGGTGCCTTCCTATTCCAGACTTTTCACTTAGGTGGGCTCTGGCTCAGTTATCCTAAATAGTGATCCATGGCTCAGTGTCAATTGCTGAACAAGGGAAAACCAGGATGGTACTATATAAGGGCTGAATTTTTCAAGAAAATGCCAATGATTCAGATGACCAGGGACTATTTACTTGGGTAGGAATCTGGCATCAAAAACATGACAAAAATCTCTGCCAAAAAAAGTCTTTGTCTATATATTTTATCCATTGTGCTTTAATGTTAACTAGTCATTATTAAACTTAACAATGCATTGGCTGAGGTTAATGTATATCAGACCCAAGCACTATTGGTCTCATTGATGCTATGTAAACATAGAGGAAGGAGTGGTCCCTGCCCTTGGGAGTTTAAAATCTAAACTTGGACAATACACTTCAAACATATGGTATATCCTGCAGGCTGAATTACCAAACTTCAATCAGCATTAGCCTTAACAATTAATTTATGTTGCACACATGATCTGCATTTGGGGGCATTAGCCCCGATGGGCCCCTTGACAGAAATGTGAGTGTATGTACATGCTGACCTTTTAATGGTGCAGAAGGACATGGCAACAAGCAGGAATAGGTCAGCTGAGACCTGCGGGATGGAGTATGGCACGAGGGCGAGCATGGCAGAGAGCCATAAATAGGGTACGAAAGAGGAGATGTGGAAGTCTTGTAGCATAAGTGAAGGAGAACAGCCATATCAGAGCAAGTTTTTTCAGAGCAGCTCTAGCACTAGTTGAGCACCAAAAGAAGTGGGCACATTTCCACTTTGAGTATCTGTCACTTATTTAGATGCCTCCTTGGAAACTGAGTTCTCCGGAAAATCTGTCCTCAACGGTGGGTGCTGAGCACTAGACAATCTGGCCTGTTCATTTTCTCAGTGTGTGGTTCATCTGTTCTAAGGAACAAGTCCTTCTGGAAATGGGAAAAAAAAGGCAGAAAGAAGTGTTGGATACAGAAAAGCATGCAAGCTGCCTCATGGGCTAATGATCAAGAAAGGCAGAACAAGCAAAATTTCATAAACCAAATGAAGTCAAATGTCTCATAAACACTGCAGTAGTCCAGGAAAGATGGTGAACATGGGTTAAAGCACTGAGTAGGAGTCAGAAAATATGAATTGGCTGAATTGCTTCATCTGCCTGCACAAAATGTTCATATCTGACCAAAAAAAAAAAAAAAGGTGGAACAGGAATATTTGACCCACTACCCTGCAGGAGGAAACCGTGAACGTTAGTTAAGATCCAAACATGGCCTCAGAAGGAAGGAGCAGCCCATGGGGTTGAGGGGAGATCATCTGAGGCTTTCTGCCTCCATAAAACAGAGTTGAAAACTGCACAACAGAGCATGAAGGGACCTAAAGCTGAAGAGCATAATGTGGGACACGCTGCCATGTAGGCAGAAATCCAGCCCCCAGCTGTGGAGGGATATAAATCCCCCATTTGTTAGCCATGCCACACGATGGGTGTGACATAGCACTAGTGGTAGCCAGTCAACCTTTTAGTTAGAGCTCCTCAGACCTTGCTGTCACCTCTGAGCCCTCTGAATCAAAACAGTCACCTTTTGCATAATGCACGTCTCCCTGCATCACCTCCAAACTTGTCCTTGCATCTCCCTGGTGGGATCCTGTAAGAGGATTGGGTGGGCCACGAGGGAGCAACTCTATTGTGTGAGCACAAAAAGCCACGTTCATTAGCAGGCAGGCATCTTAGAACCAGTCGTGGAAAAAAAGAGAGTGGATTTGCTATTAAATCGGATTCTTGGAGGTTTTCCTCAACACAACTCCCTCTTTAAAGCTAACAGAAGCAGTTGAGAAAACTGCTCAGTAATTCCTGAGTTCCAGTCCCAGCTGACATGAATGCTGAGGCCAATATAATCCTCTTGTTCCTTACAATAAGGCCTCAATCCTCCCCTGCTGTAAATCAGCCTAACGCCATTCACACAAGTTAGTGTTACCCCATTGGAAGATTTGGTTCAGAAATTAGGGCACCACGGGACAGGATCATGCAGAAAAACCCAGGAAAATCTGTCCCCCATAGAAGTTTACACTCCAAAATAGGGATATGTGTACTTGTGAGCTGTCCTCATGACATTTTTGGGCCCACGGAGAGGTTGCCTCCTGACAGGACATGTTCCTGTGAGATGCAGGTTTACGAGTGATGGATATCTCTCAGGATAATTAACCATCTTCAGTTGCTGCTGCCAGTGAAGGGAGGGAGCTTTGCAGTGCCCACTGCACAGCCACAGATTCACTCTGCAGAGGAGCTGCCAGAGACTTGCTTTGTGCAGGGTCCAGTTCAAAGGGGCCAGGTCGGGAGCTGGGAATGACCCAAAATTTAAACAAGGTTCCTCGTTCACATCCATTGCCATTTTCTAGTTACATTTGTCCTCTTCTTGGTAAACAGCAAATATTTTCTTGGAATCAGTCTAATTTCTTATGCCAGTGGCAAAATAAACCCCAGCTCATCATGGATGTGTCCTTTCCAAAGAATTACCACAAAAATGTCTGAAACCCTATAAAGGCTGTTAATGACTATAAATCTCCATAGGGCTTTTTTCCCCCTTCCTCTTCCCTCTTTTCTCCTTGCTCTGACGAGCTGGTGAGTTGGGAATGGCTTTAAATACCACAATAGTCATGGCAGGACATCAAGAAAGAAAAAGGAATAGGGTTTTGAAATACTTGTGTAAGGCTCCAAGCACTTGAGTTGGTGCTTAGCTTACTGGCGTGTACCACACAGCAGTCAGATGATCTCTGCAGCTTTGGGAAATAGGAGAAACTCTGGAGAAGGGTGGGGGGGAAATGGTCTCTCCCACATTGGTCTTTATTGTCTTATGGATTTTATCACAGTATTGTTCTTTATTTCCTGCTATTTATAGGCTCTCATGTTTTGTGCTGCTTTCATGTTTGTGTTATCTGCCTTCCCACGACATGCTTCACCCCAGCCCTTGCCTACAGCTGGGTCCATAAAGGCCAGGCACGTGGTTTGGAATGGCACATCAGGGCTCATCTTCTTTCCCTGGGCAATGCACGCAAACTGCCCTTTTCTGAAGCACTGAGCAACCCAAGATGGTGATTTAAATGATGGTGGTTGCTCTGCACACTCTCAATAAAGGGACTGAAGAGTTTGTCACTGGGCTTTTGGTTATCAAGCAATGGCATTCTTTAAAAGCCCCAGGCAGTGATGCTGGGGCTCTTTGCTCTGAAGTCCATGTTTTACAATTGATTTAAACCATCAGCACATCAGTACATGACTTCATGATAACCACTCCAAAAACTTCACCTGACTTCTTTTATAAGTCTTGTAAAGACAAGACTTATAAAAGGTACTGCAAGAGTACTGCAGTGCAAGGTACTGCAGAGAGAATTTGCTACAGGGGCTATCCCTGTCAAAACTCCCTGTGATTTAGGGATGTAACTCCACTGACCTGAACTAGCAAAAGTGAAGTTAGTTCTGGTTTGAAACAAATATGAGTTTGCTAAAAGTCACATCCCTGCCCTAACAAACTTGTTGCCTAAAAAGTGGCTCCAAAAGGCCATGGGGCTAGAAATAAAACTCGGGGGGATGCAAAATAGTGCTGAAATCACTCAAGTCAATGACTGAGTCCTATTAATATCCTTGTATCTCACCCCAGAGTAGTTTCTAGGTAGAAAAAACACCAACTCCCAGCACAAAGCAGAAACCAGGCTGCTGGTTAGGCAGGCTGACACTGAGGGATTTGCCCCCATCAACAGTCCCTTTTGTCCACTCAGGGACTGACAACAAGCCTCTTGCATGATTCCACAACTTGCATCACTTCTCGTGTACCAAGCAGCCTGCCTTGGAAGGGTCCACACACCTCAGTGCCAGTAACAATAGGAAAACCCCTTCACCTAAACAGAGAGGAAAAGCAAGCCCTGCTCTGGGACCCTTTCACAACACTTATGCAGTAGCAACACCTGCTATGGGCTGCTGGAGAATTTTAAAGAAAATAAAATACTTGCATAAAGATGAAGCCAGGCTTGGGCAGCTTTTGCTGATGGGATTTCTGGGCGAGTTACTTCGACTCTTACCTGTGAGTGTGTGCAAAAAGGGCCACAGAACATCATTCTTTGGTGCTGTGGAGCAGCATAAAGGCTGCCGTTTGCCAAGGGGAGTCATTCTGTTTTGTCTCAAATTGTGTCTATTTTGGAAACATCCCTTGAAAAAAGAAGCATAATTTTTCTGTAAGCAGTGTGAAGCACAGGTTTTATTCAGACAGTTAGACACAGGTTTCTGTAGCTATCCTCACTCCCTGTAGCAGCCAGACTGAAAGAGGAGACAGGATGGAAACTGGAAGCATCTATAATGCACCAGACTAAGCAAAGATAAAGTGTGGTGCAAGGAGAATGAAGTGGTAGCAAAGAGCATGCTCACATTGGTGAATCCCAGGATTCTTTTTAGGTGCTGCTAAGAAGCAAGTTTATGTCAAGTCATGAACATCACTAAAGCACATTCCTTGTCTCCTAAGCACCAATGAGTCCCAAAAGCTGCCATTTAAAATTTTTAGTATCCATTACAGGGAAATAATCAATTGCAAACAATGTGGGGAAAGTTATGTGAAAATTCTTTTTCAGGGTGGGATGAAAAAAATGCCAATAGGGACTCCACAACACTGGAAAACAAAGACCAGACCAACTCTCATTCCATCTGAGAAACAATTAAAAGCATGAAATCAAAGGTTTCCAGCAGAGACTGCTGCAAAGGCTTAGAAGATAGTGGCTCTGGAGCAACTGCTGTAAAAGACAGCCCCAGCCCTCCCAAAAAGTGCCAAGTGCCTTAATGTCCATGGGGATCAGTGTGATAGGGGGTGTCACCTCTCCCAAGCCCAGCAGTTACATTCTCCTTCTGTCCTTTGTTTCAGCTGGTGAAAATCTGACTGTTTTCAGCTCGGTGTCTGGTACGAGCCAACTCCTGTTTATCTCCTGAGCCACACTTTCCAGCGTGTCATTGGGTGCCCTCTTGGCCACCATCTAAGGAGCACTGACAGGTTGCGGTAGTTTTCCAGTCAGACTCTGAAATGGTTATTCACACTTTTATCATGGCAAGATTAGATTATTGTAATTCTTTATTGGCCGCCTTCCCAAAGGGGGCTCTGCACAAACTCCAGATGGTGTGAAATATGGCTGGCAGGATTTGATTTAAGAAGGGACAGTACCATCCACTCTGTTAAAACCTCTACCTTGGCAACTGGTTAGACAGCAAACCGATTTCAAACCAGTCCTTTTTCCCTCTGTGCCCAGCTGAGGCCAGGTCTCTGTCACCAATATTGTGATTCGTTACAGCCCTGGGTACTTTACCCAGGCTCACACTACCTGGTAAATAATTCTCTGAGAAGTGATTTCAAAAAGGTGAGGGAAGTATAAACCTGATTTCCATCTGCTCATTCTACTCTAAAGCCTGTGCAAAAGCTGGGCGGGATACTGCAATTACACCCTTTGCAAACATCACACAGTGTCAAGGATCGATGAGCTGCTCTTACTGAACTGCCCTGACCAAAACTGCAGCCTAAAGACCCCTGTTCCTGGCCACCTGCCTCCAGGCATGAGACACTAAACCATAGCCCTCCTCTGGCATGGCTGGTGAGAAATGGCAGTGCCAACCTTGTCCCACAGAGGCAGCCATCTAAATGCAGCACATCTCAAAGGCTCTTGTAATTTTCAGGTGGCCAATCCCTTCCAACCCCAGTGTGAGCCACCAAGGCGACACTCAGACAGCAGCCAGCTCCCTGCTCCTGCTCTAGCAGTGCAGGGCCTCATCAGAAAACACAGACTGCTGGTACGTGTTCCTATGTGCCATCTTTCACTTTGTGTAAACAGTGGCTACACAAACAATTGATAGGATAATAACTGGCTTCATACAGACCAGCACAAATAAAACCTTCCGGTGTTTTGGGCTTTTGTCTTTTTAGAACTTTCCCTTTCTGGAAGAGCATGATACGAAAGGTGTATTCCTTCCCATTTGATTTGTTTTCATACTGAGGCCAGGAGTTAGAACTTTCCCTGATTTAGCTCATAATGCCTAAACTCCTACAGGCCTTTCGTGCAAGGGAAACGTCTTGGGCGGGCTGTAATTAGAATCTAGTAAAGAATGATCATTTGGCTTCTTTTTATTAACTGCTATTTACACAGCAGAATGTGATTTGCTGCTGTGTAGGGGAGAAGGGCTGGGGACAGCTTTTGCTATGCACTGGAATGGCATGGCAAACACGGCGTGCTCTGAGCTGTTTACCTTCCCCGTCACTTCTGCGGAGAACCTGTGACCTGCCACTCATGGACGTGGATATAAAAGCTCATGATGTTTTGGTTGGTTGTTTTTTCTGTTAGTGCAAGACAGCTGACACAGACTGTTTGCTTTGGGAAAACAACCAAACCCTTTTGTTTTGCATGAAGGGGGTGAAAAAACCTGTATATAAAGAATTGCCCTGACTCTGCAAACAGCTACTGCACAAGGAAGAACGACTGGTGGTCAGCTCCAGGGCACGCTGTCTGTCATTTTAGACCTAGAGTGGCACTGTCATTTTAGAAACTCAGAAGCCTTGGGAAGCTGAAGACACAAAAATATTTTCCCATATCGATAAAAATAAATTTTAAAGAAAAAAACCAGCAATGTGAGAGAACAGACAAAGTCAGAAGGGTTTACCTGAAATCATGAGAATTTGGAGTTGAGATAAAATAGTCTCTGTGCCTTGTGCTAAACTGTTCTGCACTTTCTATGGGACTGAGAAGTATACAGCAATTTTTTGTGCCACTTTTATAAACCATGTCCTGCTGGACCAGATGTGTGGACATTTTAACACAAGAGAGATAGTGAGAAGGGCTTTGGGATTACTGCAGCCTGTACCAGCCTGAGAGCAGCTTCAAGGGCAGGAGGTTTACCACAATGTAAACCCAATGCTTTGATAAAGACCTGCCTCAGTGCTGCCTCGAGGATGCTGCTGCCTATGACAGATGCTGACAGACACCTCTCAGCTGTCCATTCATTCCATATCCAGGCTTCTGCAAACCAGACCACTCAGCTGTGAAGGTGACAGTCCCCGTCCCACCAGTACTGAGGTACAGTCTTATCTTAAATCTAGAATAAAAATTTTACATCTTTGAATTTCCCAACAGTCCATTTTAAAGTATGTATTTATCAGTATTTGTTCAGCTGGAGCATTTCACCAGTGGGTGGGCTCAAGGTGTCAAAACAGAGGCATCTAGAGCTATTTGAAAAGTTTATGACCCCCCTAAGGCACCTGCACATGGCTGCCAGGTACAATTCAGGACCTACAGAAGATTCACATCCTATTTTAGGGAGAGACAGAGCTCGTGTGGGACACACAGAGGCACTGTAGTATATCACATATCCTATATAGTGCCAGACACATATGGGTAGGCAACTCAACTGCCTCCTATGTGAGTCAACTCAGTGTTTGCAGAGGATCTGCTCCCAGCTTCTTTGTCTGCTGAGAACTGAGCCATGAATGGATTCTGTGCATTTCAGAAAACTGTCCAAAAGGAGTGCTGGGAAAGGCAATGCCTGCTTATTTTACACAGAATATAACAGCTTACTTGCATTCCCTGCGAAGTCACTAGAAAGGTCTCCATGACACCAAGCAGCAGAGCAATCCAAGCCATGATCTGCTCAAGCCTTCATGCACACAAACATCGATCCATTCAGCACATGCATGTGACACTGATAACTATCTGATGGGCCACGTGACAGACTAGAAAATCAGACAGCAAACCTCACCCCACTGTGTGACACAGAGCCCACCAGCCCAAACACGTGCCATTTCAAGCCTAGTTCTTTATCAGATGAAAGAAAAGCTCTCCTGATCACATAAACAACATAATAAGTGCTGCAGCCCTCAGCTGTGAACATGAATGCTCAATATGCCAGGTGGCTTAAGCTGCAAGCATGTAATCTCCTGTTGCTGTGTGGCTTTCAGGCATCCTTCCACGTTCTTAATTCTCCTGATAATTTTGGAGAGATTTATTTCCAAAGAACACATTTTCCAGCAATTCATAACATAAAACATCACACATCATGAACTCTATCTACCATACTACAACCAAGAGTGAAAGAGCTCAGATATCCCTATAGAACCACTCTTGAACAGCTGGGGGGAAGCACATTAAAAGGAGGCATGTTGTATTCTCTAGAGACCACCACTGTGACCAGAAGTGTGAATGACTACCCAAACCTCATGTTATTTGCAAAGCTGAAGAGCAAGTAGAAAAATTAATAGATCATAGGCATTCATACAGAGCCTTTAATTAGAGAGAAGAATGTGGATCTCTGCATAGGAAAACCGTGTCTTCACATGGTGCAAATCAACTCAGCTCTATTAGGGAATTACATCAGTCTGTGCCAATGGGGATTTGGTCCAGGTATGCACATGAGGATGTCTGTCTTTACCATGGAAACACAACACCTCAGTGAGGGACCACATGAGCAGCTTAACAGCAACTGTATGAATACTTGACAGGGCAGGAAAGAAAATTGAAAACAATTGTCCTAATTGAAACTATGGGGGGTGTGTAAGTAGGGCAGAACTCACAGCAATTACCTGATTTGGAGCTGAGCCACAACACCAGCGCTACTGCTCTTGCTCTATGGGACTGCAAAGGAGCCTAAGTAAACAGGATTCTGGTTTTCTATCTTTGGTGAAAATGGTTGTTTACACAGAAACAGGGAACTGTGTCAAAAGACATGGTGCCTCCCCAAATCTGAGGATTGAAACAAGGCTGCAAGCTGAGGAGTTGAACTGCTGCCCACACTCACACCAAACAGCCAAGAGATATGGTGCTCCCTCAGAGAGATATCTCTTGCCTGGATAGTGGATGGGCACAGCTTTGACCAGCTGTGAAAACAAAACTCCAGGTTATTACAAGTGAAATCAAGGCTCCAGAAGTGTTAACATGAACATTCTGGATTTCCTCAGATTGGAGCTGCTACGAGCTCACTGCTCCCTCTCCCCGCAGTCCACTTGCCATATACCACTCTTATTCCTTCCTCACAGCCATCACCAGTAGGCTCCAGACCCTGCTCCTCGCTCTCCACTACATCTCTCCATATCACCTGCAGAGAGGCAAACCTGCACAGAAAGGTGTTGAGAGGCTGGTTCCCAGAAATCCCCCAGGGCAGTGGATTCCCAGGCATGGGGTGCATGAGAAGCACGAAGACAATGGTCAATAACAAAATGAGGCTCCACTGGTAGCATGGAGAGGGGATAACCTGGCCTAGAGTTATTTCAGAGCAACACTTGAGAAGCAGTGACAGTGCCTACAGGAAAGACTAGATGAAGTCCTGCAAGAACAAAGCTCCTTTTCTGAGCAAAAGCCAACAGGCAATGTCTTACCCAGTGATGACATTCATGGTCCAACAAGCATGTCTTAGTCATATAACAGAGGAACAACTTGAAGCATCTGCTCCATCATCAGTCACTGCTTTGTGACCGTGCCAGTGACTGCAGCGACAGGGGTCCAGTGCTACAGGCCCTGCACGCACCCAGCACACAGGTCTGAACCTGTGACCCACAGCTTCTACAGACCATCACAAATCCCCTGAGACATACAACTCCCCACAGCCTTGCAGGTTGTTTTTAGTTAGACAAACTCAAATGGCTGCCACAAAAGCTTAATCTCTTTCCAGCCACACTCACGCTGAGTGTCAATAGGAAAAAGTCCCATGAATACGCTTGATAATTACAGAGCCGTGGCTGTAGCAAAGAACAAAGTATAATGCAGGCTTGAATACTCAGGAAATTGACTGCTGATATGTTTCCATTCATTGTTTTGTTCTCTGTTCTCAGTGTTATATTAAAATCTCCTACTAAGAATGAGCTTTCTTGTTTAATGGAACTTGTCAGTTAGAGGAAATCTGCTTGAGCTGTTTGATCTATTCTTTAAAATAATATTAATTGCAAATTTAGCACATGACCCTATCTTAGTTCAAAAACTAAAGCTGATATTTTTCAAAATGTATTTGTTACCCAGAAAAATCATGGGCCATCACTTTCCCACTTGAACGCATTCACTGTCCCTTTGCCCCGCTATTCAGTCCTGGCTATTCATTAGATATGTTGATCAATTGTACCTGTCACCTGACACTGTTTTCCTGGCTCTATTAGTGAAAAGTGATAGTAGTGAATAGCAAATAGTAAACACGGTGCAAATCTCTGGTCACAAGAAAATCCATGAAACCTTGCAGTTTGTGAGCATTTTTATAAAATCCTGACAACCATATCCACATTCAAGTGTGACCTCATGTCTATAGGAAATCATGCTCCATACTTCTGCTTGCCTTTCCATTAATGGAACTGGCTTGTCTATTTTTGATTCCATGTGGCTCATAATTAAGAACTGAATTTGCATGTTTGCTATTCATCCTGATTCCCAGCATGTGCAGTCACAATAACAAATCTTAATTTCAGGCTCAAAAGCTGATGTACAGCAGAATCTGAATTTCCCCAGTCCTACAGTTCAATGGTATTTAAATCTTGACCTTACACTTGGTTCCATGCCAATAAAAGAACATAAAAGAACAATTTAGAAGAATCAGATGCAGTGGCTGGTTTAGACCCTATGTAAGTTTGTAAGATTATTTCAATTTGCTGGTTCTGAAGCTTCAGTGAAAATCTGCAAAAATGGGTTGCACAGGTTTGTTCACAGAAACAGTATTTCTTTTGTGAATGTCTTCCTGCATCCAGTTAGATCAGAATGATGAAAGAAAGGGGAAATAGCCAATTTCAGTGCTCATATAATTAGATGGAACACATTCTATCATCATCAGTACTTGAACCTTTTCTTTAGGCAATCTCAAAAGACTTTCGGAAGTGTTCAGAAACCACTGTCCATGTCACCGTGACCACACGTGCCGTCACTTTTAGGAATTTGACTTTACAAACAGAGAAGTGGTGCCGTGAGCCCGTTCTCTGTGAGGCAGCAGCATCAGCTCTGCAGCTGACTTCCTTTCCCCTCCATCATAACACCTCTGGCAGGCACTGTGAATCCCCTCTCTTGTCTGGTGGCAGCAGGCTTGGTTATGGCTGTTCTCATTCATGGAATTTGCTTCACCTGGGCCTTGCTAAGAACACTGCCCTGGCACTGTGCCCCTCCACCAGTGCGAATTAGGGGCAGTGAGACCCCCCTACAGAGGCACCTTACTGAGGGATGAGCCTCAGCCACGACTGCTCGTGCTGCCTGGGGAGCCTGGGCTCCCTGCCCACGCGCCTTTCAGGCCACGTACCATCCTCCTCTGCTCCATCTTCCCTGCTCCTGACTAATTCAGGCAGCTCAAGGTGCAGGGGATTCCTCTCAAATAAATCCATCCTCCCCCACCCCGATCCTTGCTTAAAGCAAGGGCGGAATTGTTCAAAACAACCCAAGGGAAGAAATCCAAATAGGAGGTTACCTCCTTCCAACCCTCAGTGCTGGGGGCCGAGGTGTGGCCCCGCTTCGCGCTCCCTGGGTCATTCCAGAACCTTTGTCTCATTCCCTCCTGGAGCGAGGCCCTCCCACGGGCTCGTGTTTTCCGCGGCCCATGAAGAGCTCTCTGTTCCCCGCATGAGTCACGGCCGCAGGCCGGGCAGTGACATCAGCCCCTCGCAGCCCTCCTCGGGCTGCCCTTGGCACTCGCTGCGAGCGGGGCTTTGTGCCGAGGAAAAGGGCCGGGACTGTCGGTGGGAGCATCGCTCAGCACGGCTGCATCAAGCGGTCTGTTGTGGGGGATGCCGTCCGTGAGCCACCGGAGCAGCAGCTGCAGAAGCCCTGTTTTTCACGCCTGCCAGCAGGCAAAGCCTCTCCCGGAATCCCCGGCGTGGTGCTGAAGCCCTGCCGGCTGTCACTACCTGCGCCAGCCACCCCGGGACACGGCACGTGCTGCGAACACCTTTTTCTTTGGCGGCGTTGGCACTTCATCTGAGCCCGGGACAGAGAGGGCGCGGCCGGTTTTCAAGGCTGCTTTGAGACTACAAAAGAGCTCTTTTATGGGCTTAAAATTACCATTCTGCAATACTGGCAAACCATTACCTCTTCCAGGAAAGCTGCTTTGTAGTACTGCAGGAAAGTTATCCCTCTGGTGTTGTCAGCCGCACCGGCAGCATTGCAGTCCTGTATTCCTGACCGGAGGCTACTACATCAAGGGATTGAATGACTTCATGACCTTGATGGATGCACAGAGTCAGTTCAAGAGCACTCAGCTGTGCAAATGAAATGCTGCCATCTCACTGATAAGAGGGGAGAGTACCCATGCCAGGGCACAGGGAGGGACATGTAAGGATGCAGCAGATAATGGTGACTCAGGGTGACGACTCCAGCTCTGAGCTCACCGTTTTGGGGAGATAGGCACCCCACCTACTTCAAGCCAGTCCCTTTCCCTCTGTGGCAGGTGCAGCCAGCCTGGTTTGCCAAGGCTTTACTATAAACAAAATGTCTAATGAAGTATTTTTTCTAGCCATTTTCTTCTTCTAGTGCTGCTGGAGGTCAGAGCCATCCCAGAGTGGTTTGCTCACCTGTGGACTTCAGCTACACCAGCACAGACCCTCCATATCTAGTGGGGAGGGGTGCCAGGTGAGCTCCCCCAGTCCAACATTGCTTTGAGACATGAATAAGGCAATTTTATACAGAGGAAAAAAACAAACTTCTCACTTCCAGTGCAAGGAGAGTTCTGCTTTTGCTCTCAGCTGACTACTTTGGTGCTGTTTGAGGGTTAGACTACAACTCAGACCTGCAATTCTGCTTTAGATTTGGCTGAACCTCCATGAAATGTCAAGTATGCTTATGAGATTTCAGCACAAGGGATGGGAAACACCTGATGCCTGATATTGCCTTCTGAGGCCTTTTTCGTCCATGAGACTTCTATATCCTGAACCCAAATCCTTCCCCCAGTTTGTCCTCCAACCCTACACACTCTGTAGCCAAATAACATCCCCCTTTTTTTTTTCCTTTTGGAGACACAGCAGCTGTTCTGTTTTGCTGCTGAATGAAGCAATGTTTTACCAGCTACGGTTTCCTGATTTGCAGATTTTGGTGGCAGCGCTGTCACAGAGTTCCCACCATCAGCCCTTGCCAGTGTCCCCCGCCACACAATACTCAGGCCTTTCAGCTGGGCCAGAGCAGTTGTTCCTGGGGGCAATGCTGATCAGGCACTGATCTAGCTGAAGCAAAATGCAAAACCAAAAACCAAACCAAAACACATACACAAAAAAGTAAAAAGCAAAATCCTTTCTATTTTACAGGGTGTTTTGTTCACAGTCTTAACCATCAGCAGTTCCTGATGTGGCTTGCTGCAAAGTCACATGAAGAGTTGTTTAGATACAACTGGGAGGGGGCTGAGCTGGAGTAACACTGTGTGGAAAAAAGCTGAGATGGGAACATCTCAAGGTAGAATTACTACTGAAGCTTCCTTGTCCTTAAACCATGGCCAAGGTTTCTTATCTTGGACCACAACCAGGAGATCACCATAAATTTCCAGTAAACAGCCAATTCATTTCACAATTCATACATCATTACACATCCCCCACATACTAGAGAATCAGCTCTACAGACTCCTTTCAGGCCTTAAAAGGATCCTCAGGCTTCAGTTTTCATTTTTAAATGAATACAAGCATTCAGCTGAACTCTAAGCTATTAAAGCAAGACATCACTTCACTGATAAACTAAATAATTTCACAATAATTCACTTAATTGTCCAATTCACCTGTGCCTTTGGACCTATGCTTTGGAATTCCAAATAACACAAATAATAACAAAAATAACAACAGCACATTCCATCTTACTGAACGAAACAGTGATATACCAAAACACAGCTCGTGATACATTATCGCTGGCTGTGCAGGAGTGTGGGTGGGAAGCAGGAGGCTGCAAGAAGGGACAGATAGAGCAGCTCCTACACGCTACTTTTTCCTCCGTGCTATTTGCCTTTTGCTGAAGAAGCGCAGCAAATACATTAACACACGCATGAAAAATGAGCTGAGGTAATTCCATCTATGAGCATGTGATCGGTCCCGCTGCCACAAATGTTTTCCCTCTAGGTCCATATCTGAATCTCACACAGACTGACTCACTCTGCGGCCGCACACGTCACTACTACCCGGCAGCGTCAGGCTGTCATTTGTTTCCTTTTGGAACGGGATGTTCTATAATAGCTCCAACTCCCACTCGACAGTTTATGAAATTGCAGTTCTTTCACATACCTCCTTTGTTCCTGAGCAGCGAGGAGTTTTCAGTTTGTTTCTAAGGTGCTAAAAGAGGATCAGAGTGGCCTGAGCTCAGGGATGCCTCACCCGAAGCTCTAACAGGATGTGTCTTTTAACAGGATGAAGGTGTGATGGTTCTCGGTGCACTGTAGAGTTTGTTCTTCAGGAAAACAAAGGAGGCATAGTGCAGAACTGTTGCTTCTGGGGTTGCTGCTTGAACTCTCATTCATAAGGCTTCCTCTCCCACAGCCAGGGAGAGACTGTCACAGACATGGAAGCTGAAGCTCTGGACATGCTGATGGAGCCATCAGAGCAGAACCAGCTCTGCTTCGGCGTGTCTTGCTATGATGCTCAAGTATGCAACACTTGTTTTTCAGCACTGATTAGTTTGACCCTCTGCTCTGCAAATGCTAATCTACAGCTGTGTTTTATTCTGGAAAAGGTAAGTATTTCTGAAGTGAATCCCTGAGTGACTGTGCTTCACTTCATACCACACAGTTTCAGAGCTCAGCCTACAGGACTAAACTCATGCTAGTCTCAGGTTAAAACCCCCAAGTGTCAATAGTATAGACACAGAGTTGTCAGCCCCAACTGGTTTGTTCTGCTGGCTTGGTGCTCCTGTCATACCAAACTGTCACTGCTTGCACCCTGTCTTTCAGAGCCCAAAGTCCTGTAGTTGTTGGATCTCAGCACACAATTGCAAAAGGAGGAATATGATGTGGTTCTAGAAGTGCAGCAGAAGAGAGGAAGCTGCAGTCCCTCAGGGTTCCCTTCCCATGTAAAGATCATGTTCATCAGGATACACCTGTAATGCTGCCAAGTTTCCTGCTGGCAACATCTGACAGGCAGCTGATACAAAAGGACAGAACTGAGGGAGCAGAGAGCCAAAATGAAAGGATGCAAAAGATGTCGGCATTTCTCCTGCTTACTTTTGGGCTGCTGCTATGATTCAATGCAGGCTAAAATGGATTTGTCTTCACACTGGGTGCACAGCAAAATGGATGCATTGCTATGTGGAATCCAGTATCCCCTGCCCAAGTGCTGCTCCCCTATTTATCAAAGAGCTTTAACCAAATGGGGAGCTGACATTATTTCCTAATGGTGCAATCATTCCTAACAAGGAGGTCAATGACAACTCCAAGCGTAGCAAAAAGACTATTCCTAGCATTCTTCAGAAAAAGGTTATCACTTATTACCTGTCACTGGGAATACAATGGGAATCTTAAAGATGACTTCAAGACAATTTGGAAAAGCAAAACTTAAACTTTGTAAACTGCACATAACATTTCTCCAAGAAACAAAAAAGTTCCTGGGGCTCCTGCCTGCAAGAGGGTGCCCTAAGCATCTCTGCAGATATTTATTCTGACCTCCTGGACCTTTGTCCGAGGTTCATTCATTGGGTTTAAATAAATAAGCATTAAGAAACCCAAAGCTCCAGACCTTCCACTGTCCTGCACTGAGCCAAGACCTTAAGCAAAGAGGCTTAAGTCACATTTATATTTCCTTTGACCTAGAGACAGAGCACAGCTCGATATATCCCAGTTATGGAGCAAAAAGACCTTTTCGGCTGCACAACCTTGCATTCAGCTGCCTGAGAAACCTTTAGAAACCGCTGTAAAGGCAGATCACCACAGGCTGGCATTCCCTGCTTGCTGCAGACACCTTCACATGCAGCACTGGCTGGGGAGAGCAGGGAGAGCTCTCCAGCCCTGACTTACTTGCACGACAGCCTCAGGAATCCTCCTGGTGCTGCCTGGCCAGCATTGGGTAATGCTGCACTGCAGGAATACAGTGCCCAGACTCTCAGAGCCAGCCCTCGAGCTTTGGTAGCCGCCAGGACAAAAGACAATCTCTAAATGTAAGTCACTATAATCTCACAGACATCACCTATAACTTTACCTGGGCTTACCTGGGTCACTGTGGAGGGTAGGGCAGCGTTTCCCTTGACATTCACAACGAACGCGTGCACCAGAGAATACGAGGCTCCTCGTACACAGGGTATTGTTCTGGATTTCGTATTTCTTCGGGGTTGTCTTGGCAACGAAGAGGGTTTGCCGCTAGAGGTGTGTGAAACACTGGGTAACAAAAAACATCACAACTCCCACTTGTTTCATTCCATCACCTTGTTAAACCTGACTCTTTTTCAACCTGGAATGCTCTCAGTGTGCTGTGTGTCAGGAGGGGCAGCACAAATCAGCACCGACTCCTTTGCCTCCCCCTTTCCCTCAACACAGTGATTTTGAAAATAACAAAAAATGACATTTCTCATTGGAAAATGATGTCTATCCAGACACTCTTATGAGCTCTGTCCCCATTCTCCCTTCAACTACCTTCTTAGGGAGTAGTTCCCTGGCAGGCAATGGAACTGACAGTTCCAGAATGGATGAATGGATTTAAGCAAAATTAGAATGGGTTTTTTAATTTGTTTGCTTGTTTTGATTAAGGACATTTTTAGTGACTTCAGTGAAGTCAGTGGGGTGACTGTGGACTGATTTCAATACAACCAGGTCTGCCAATTTGCCCTGATCAAAAGGAGTCTTTCCTTTGTAGAGAAGAGATGCTGGAAAGATAATGCTACACCTGCATTTCACAAATGCAGCAAATGAATGGTAATGCCCCACTTGCCCTTCTGACTCAGCTCTATCCATGGACAACAGACCTATATTTACTGTGGATGAGGTCCAGGAAGTATTCTGAAAAGTTTTTAAAGCATCTTTGGATGCAGTTTCACATTGCTCATTCATGTAATTTGCCTTTATTTTTACTTACTGAAGGCATTAAAAAATTAACCCAAACAGCTGTTCAGATGCCTCTATTTTTTATGTAGCAAAGGGAAAAAAAGTCTGAACAGCTGTGTCAGTGAAACACATCCAGGTGGCATCCCTAAGGCAAAGTTTCTACAAAATCTGTAAGATAATGTTTTTATTATCTGAGTTATTGTATTTCTTTTTTATTACTCTGCTCTTGTAGATTCTTAAAGAGGTATTGGCCACTTATTTCTTATCTTCACCCTCATCCCTCAGTGTTTGAGCTGTGCTGTAGCTCAACACAGATGTTGCAGTGATTCAGCCATCAAAGGTGAAAAGCACCCTTTCAGCACAATCCTCCCAAATCTATTCTGACATCTTAAATGGGATTTAAGGCTGGGTAAGGAGAAATTTTATATATCTGGCCTTTCTGTGGGGAGAAACTCAGACTGTGGCACCAAAAATTGCCTTAGGGACACTCAAGAACTGAGGGAATTTGTTTTCCATGTTATATAACCAAGTCAGCTGAGATGCACAGTTTTGTTGCAGTTCCTTGACAATGTAGCTGGATCACCCTCAAGGAGAGGCTAAGATTCACAATTACACAAGAGTCTGAAAGAGCAGTTGTTTGGGACTCCAACATGTGAAGCATTGGGAATTTGGAAATTACTAGTCAAATTCTCAGCTGGGTGATGCTGAAATCTGTATCAGGTTCACTGACAAAGGCTCATGAAGAACCTCCCTTACTGAGGTTCTGAATTCCTCAACCAGTCCTGCCTTCTGCATGGAGTAAATGTTAGCTTTCAAAGCTCTGGTGTCCTTTCCATGCATTTGCTATCACATCTCAACCATGAGAGGTTTCCAGACACCTGCTCCAAGCTCTGCATTTCATGGCACCACACTCCATCTATGCTCTATCACACCACAGTCCAAACCCTACGCCCTGTCCAGTCATCCAGGGCTCATCTGTTTTGTGCCTTCCATACAAATCCTCCTAAGAGTGTGATTCTTTTGCTATAAGGCAGCTTGCTGATTTATGGATGTGTTATCCATAAACTGCTGATGGATATTTTCTGGCCCTACGTCAGTCCTTGGATTATGAACTCTGTAGAACAAAGAGAAAGCACTGAAGTGTCTGAAAATTGCCAGCCACATCACAGGTGTTACAGCAAATGATATTCATAATAACAAGTATTAATAGCAATGATAATTGTAGTGATTAAGCAATTTGTTGCAGTTATTATTCTTTCTTCTATTCCTACAATATTTGACAAACATGGGCTCTCTAGAGAGTTCCTGAGACTGAAGAAATATTTTCAGGTGACAGAGAGTGCAAAGAAAAGAGTTGCTTTTCATCTTACAGCATAATGATAGTAGATAGCTAAATGCCTGAAATCTGTTTACATACCAGTAAAATGTTTGTGTTGTTTTTTTTTTTTTTTTTTTTTTAATTATCTTGAGAAACAAATTATGTAAAAATGTCTGTACAGTCCTGAGAAGGACCATCTTCCAGGGGAAAGCTCAGCAGAATCATCCCTGAGTCTAAAGGAAAATTTCATTCTCCTCTAAATCATTCCCTTTTGGTACATTTTCTTCATATTTAGTAGCTGGATGCAATTCCCTCTATATGTACTAAGCTTGTGTTATTACAGTTTGAGCACGATATATGTTTATTTGGAGTCTAACAAGATCATCAATCAGGAAATACCACTGCATTTCATATTACGTATTTATTTATAGTGTTAGGATGAAATTTACCTGGGTCCAGAGAAAAAAATTAGACTGTTACAGCCCTTGGTTTCATATAAGTTATTTTCCTCTCAATGCCTATGCCCTGTGGACACAGATTTATTTCTCCAATACTGGATGAAAAATCTCCCATTCTTTCACTGCCTCCAGGTAATGATGTCTGTACCTTTCCTTCTGCTTCCAATTTTGCGTCCATTACTTGAATGCTTGAAAACATGAAATACAATACTGTAAGTCACAGAGCAAGAAAATCTGCAGTGTGTAGGGAATATTTCTTTTCCTTCTCAATCCTTTTGTAATTAAAGAAATTCTACTCAATCATTTGATATCTTCAGTGATATTATCATACTTCTGATCTTAACCTTCCAGTTGAATTTTAGGAGCTGGTTTGCCTTTAGAAAGAAGGAGTATTTTGCAGGTTATGGGATGCAGATCTGAAAAATCTCAGTTCTTCTCTGAAGTATGTCACACATTGAGCAATGAAAGATGACTTTAAATGGAATAAATGTAAATATGAAAGTGGAAAGTTACATCACAGAATATGAGAGCTCAATGTAGTTAATCATAACAGTAATTATCTTAAATAATATTAAAAATATCAGAAAAAAACATTAAGAGACCTTTGTTAAGTGTCCAAATGTGTTGATTGCTGTATTTGACAACTGTGCAAGAACCTGAGTCTCAGAGACTTGGAATCTCCATGAGATTAGATAGTATTTGCACACAAAATGCAGGAGAGAAGTTAAATGAACAAATGGCAAGTTTATCTCAAATAGAAGTGTTATAAAACCATTAAGCAAGTAAAAGTTTATTCAGTTAATTGGCTAAGGCCCAGCAAAGATTTCACAACACTATCAGCAGGGTGTTGAAATACTTAAGAAAAAACCCCCAACAAACCAACAACCCAGCAACAAAAAGCTTGATTTCAGAGAAGCACTGTCATTTAAGAAACACTCTCTTCAGTATTTCTTAGATAAGAATTTGTTTATCAGCATGTGTGTACGTTCTTCCTAGAATCAAGGTCCATGCAATTTGTTTCACATACAGCAATATTCTCTCAGCACTTTGCAATTTTTCCATGTTCAAGTACCAGGAAAAGTGGAAGTAAGAGGCACATACAGTTACAAAGAAGTATGACACATATTATTTATATTTACTTAGTGATTCAAGCTAAGATAGACATGCAATCAGTGTAATGAGTTAACCAACAGGAGCTTCTGGCAGTTCTTGTGCACAGAGTAAAAAAAAAAAATCTCTTAGGAACATGGATGGATAGGAATGTGTCAAAGCAGGAACACAAGGAAAGGTAGCTCATGCAGCTACTGATACAATAGAAAATTGGAACGTTGTGAAATAAAGTTGAGGCGTAACCTACGTAAAGCCAATGAAAGATGTGCTCTGGACATCCAGTAAAGCTCCAGTGTAGTTGTACTGATCGTGCAGCAACCTTTGAAACAGAACGTTTCTGAATTTCTGCTCCCTGATGTATCTTTCCTTAGGAATAGTCTGGCCATCTAGGAAATATTTCACTCTACCTTCCAGCACACACAAGTTTGAAAACAATGCAAATGTAAATAGTTGCTGATGCCAAACACTTCAGTCGCCAAGAAGAAATGATGCATTTTGTACCAGGATTATATTATGGCCAAGGTTAATTTTTGGATTGTCTCCAGTGATTCTTTAGCAGAAACACCTCCTGATGAAACACAACCTGTAACTCATGGGTTTTGTGTATTCAGGGGAACTTCTCCCAACAGCTGTTTACAGTGTTCATACAGAACAAGCTGTACTGTGACCTGCTTTTAATCCAGCTGCCAGATATTCCAGAGGTAACGTCATGGGAGAGGGCACCAGGTTTTTGAAGATGAACCTATTCAGTGATAAAAATCTTATGGAAAACCAGAACAAAACCAATCAATGAATATACCCTAAATTCTCTTAACAAAAGGGAAATGTCTCAGCATTATGATATAAGCAACTATTACCCAGTAAGAATTGAGGCCAGGCCTCACGTAATGTTTCACAGCACAAGTTATGCGATCAGGTCGCTCGGTGCAAATGCACCAATTGACTGGTCACAGGCGTGCTTGCAATGTCTGTAACCAGGTCTGCTCTCGTGCTTTGTGAAAGAAGTCAACCTCCATAAAAAAGAAACCACTTTAAATATGTACATCTGTATATTTAGATTCATCAGTGTTCAAAAACATCTACTATAAATTCAAAGATGAGTTCTGGGATCAAACCAGGTATCATCAAAACACAAACCTAAGAAAAAATAGAAGGGAATAAAAGAAAAGAAGGGAGAACTGAGGAGTGGTAGAGAAATAGTGATAAAATATTGGGAATGTGTTAGATTATTATCAGGTGGAACTTCCTTTGAATCCAATTTCAGTTACTTTTGGGAATAGCATGTGACCAAAATTTTCTTACTTCTGTCATTGCAAACAAGCAGAAGAATCAAGTGCCATTTGAGTTTTGTTGATGGCAAAACCATCACAGCAAAACCTTTTGATTAGAAGTACATTTCCCTGAGTAATGTGGCAGCCTCTCCTTCCAGCAACCAAACAATATCTGGCTGAGCTGAATGCAGTTTACAAGGCTTAAGTCATTAACCATGACCGAGCTGACCAATCACACCACATGAACACCGACTCATCACCCCTAAGTGATGTCAAAAAAATAACCACATCAAGTAAACCAAAACCTCAGAATCTGGAACAGTGCAGGGACTGAAAAACTTCAGTTTCTACACAAGCATTTGTCTAAAGAAAAGACACTACACTTGACAAGGAAATTCTTTGCTGAAAGATGCATGCTCAGTTATATAATTACATTGCTGGTGTTCCCCTGTTCCTCTTCTTCCTCCTATGTTTCTCTCTAGGAAATATTTCCAGAACTTGCTGGTTCAGTAACCTGTTTCAGAGTTGTGGCATTCAGTAGTTCCAGGAACAAAGCCTTATTATTATAAATACTTCAGCTACAACACTTCTAAGGAAATTAGACTGACTATCATAATCTCCTGCTGACTCTCACCTTGGAATTTTAAGTTCTCTAGTGCGAGAGTAGATTCTGAGGACAAAACACTAATTTTTTATTTAATTAAAAGCTAAATAAGAAATTCAGGATAAAAAATTCAAAGCCTGGAAAGGGAAGTCAGAAAACAGCAAGATGAGAGAGGATGAAAACCAACACCACACTGATGACTCTGGAAAATTCCAAGTCGAAGTACATCACAGGTTTTGTTTTGGTACAAGATGATAAACAGCACACTTTGACTTCAGAGGCATTTTTTAGAGAAGTTTTTTTAACCTTTCTTATTCAACCTTGTACTTGACTAACAGCCCGTTCCTGAATTTACAGTCCTGCGTATTCTCCACACTCACACGTAAAGTTACATTGGCTTCCAGCACATTATGTTTTTGAGTACAGGCATCACCCCTGAACATTATCTTCTGGCCTTCAAGCTTGTCACATAACATCTAGTATTTAGATATTAGCTACTATCTAGAAACGAGCCTTCTTGACGTGACCAAGGTATTTCATCACTCTGCAGAAGTACATGCCATGAATCAGCAGCAGCACAAGAGATGCTCTGTCACTCTCTGGTACTCAGTGCTGCTTTACAGAATGACACAGTATCAAGGCTAATAACCAGCCTCTGGAACAAACAAATCACAGACTAATGAATACAGAACATTAAAGCCCAAAGTAATTTTCCCTGTACCCCCTAGAGAACTATAACCAACACTATAGAAAAGTCTCAATGAAATCTTGCTGAGTTCTGTGTGGAGCCCTGTTGAAAGCCAAGAGTGATGTAAGATTTGCCTGGAGTTTGAACTGAACCCTCCGCATTGTTCTGAGGGCTTACCATTAAAAGAAGAATAAATGTTAGCAAAAAAAAGGTCAAGAGAATGAACATCTGAGAGCATCTAAAGATCTGCAAGGGATCTCATAAATATATAGCAAACATCCTCCCTGACAGATTCTCCAGAAGAGAAGAATTCTACATCACCCACAAAGCACATTTTTTACAATCTGTTTCTTTCTGTCTGGATACAAAGGAGTAAAGCAGAGTGCTTCACGTACGACTTGTAAAATTCAAAGTTTAAAGCTTAGAAAAACAACCAAGATTAGAGCCGTTCAACATAATCATATCTCCCTTCACATAGTGTCTTTTTATTCTTATAATTTGTCAATAAACCAACAAATGAGAGTCTTTACTATCAACACTGTTAGGTATCATGGCTTTAGGTGCACAAAAATAAATTAAACAGCATGGGCTTGAATCATACCAACACCACAGGCAACTGCTGCGGGTTTTCCCACCTGATGTGTTGGTGAGGGCTTAGGGTATTTGCTGTCATTTCATACTCTGGTGCCCTAAACTTTGAAGAATGCATTCATTCCTGGCAATTTTTGTTGGCTCAGGTCCCTTATACATGGGCTGTGTGTGACCAAGAGCAACTTCTCATGAAGAACACAGCAGAAAATTGAGCATGCTCTTCCAGAAAGCCCCTGGGAAGCAGGGTTTGTTGGCACATCCCTACCTTCAAGCAAGCAGGCAGCAGAGGTGCATCTTGGGATTATTCAGCTCCAGGCAAAAATGGCAAAGGTCTCTTCTTAGAAAGACCTTGAAAGCAAAATTACAGGGGATACAAGTGGTAAACATAGAAGGGGAAGACAGAGAAACGTGTACCAAAGAACACGCACAGACTGATTGGGAGCACAATTCTGTTACCACAGCATTTACACATATAGGATACACATGTATAGGATTCTGTTTCTCCTCCTGGCATTCAGCCCTGGGTGGTGAAACAGCTGCTGCTCTAGGCTGCAGTGGTCCATCCTTTTTCGAGCTGATCAGATACCAGCTGAGGGACCTCTGTAAGCACCACATAGCTCTGGCAAGAAGGACTTGCAAGTCGAGTTGATGCCTGCACACAAATGCTTGAGGTGGCCTTTAGCTGCTGAAAATCCTACTGCCCTCTCATCTACTCCTTGTCATCTCCTAGATCACAGCAGAAAAGGAAATGGGCAAAACACAGCTACCTGGTCATGGACTACCTCTTGGGGTCCATCGTGTTGAGTCTGTGTTCTGGAGCTGAAGTGAGAATATTTGACAAAAGGAAAAAGCCCCACACATCTAAGAGAAAAAAATCTGACATAAACCACATAGAACAGGTAAAGAAAAAGAAGTGACAACAAACAAGGTCTGCAGTCAAGGAAAGGGTAAAATATTGGCTCTACTGGAGTCATTGGGATGTTTGCCAGAAAGCTGTAGACAGGGCGTTTTATCCAGGACTTTTAATTAGTTATTAAATGATTCAATGGCAAGTTGGCTGGTTTAAGGTGCAAAAAAAATCATAGAATAGCTCCAGCATGCCTCTCCCTGCCCTGCCTACCCCTTGGGAGGTTCAGATCACGCACAGCTTTTTTTATGGGAGACTTGACAGGTATTTCACTGAACCTTGGTTGAAATCAGTAGGTTCCCAGGCCCTGCCTCCTTCCCAAGTTTGAGGATGAAGATAGGAAACACCTGCTAATGACACCAGAGACACAGCAAACATCAGAGTCATGTGTCAGCAGAAAGCACCCTGGAAACCTGGCCCCTGCAGTCTCTGACACAGCCTGTCTGGTGGGGGATAGGATAGTGCATATCAAGAAATAGGATGGTGTGTTCATTTAATTGACGTACATTTGAAAGGATTTGAATTATTCTTGAGTGACATACCCACAAATAAATAAGGCAGCTCACTGCCTTCAGGCTTTAGCCACTTTATGAAGAGCCCCACCACCCAAACAATCTATTCACACCACACACTTCTGCTCTGCCTCATTTTTCTGCTTTCCTCAGTCTCCTTCTGCCTTTCCCCCTCCAAAGTACGCCGGTTTCTATGGGAACAAAACACATCATTGGAATGGACAGAACTCGGTGACATCCCCACGTGCAGACTGAAAACAGGGTTTAAAGAAGCGCTTTGCAGTTTCTGCCACGAGCCGGGGCAGGCGCCGGGCGATGGCCCCACACGTGTGCGCGCACGTGTGAGCGTGGGCGGCTGGCCCTGCACGCACGCGCTGTGCCCTCGTCACACGAGGCACACACATGCACAGCCACCGGCTCCCCAGGACAGCAGAAGGCTCGGCAGAACCCGTTCCATCCCTTTCTGCTTTAATATAGCTGAAAATTGCTTTGACAGCTGAATAGCTTCTTTGTTTATAACTCGTTCTTAGCTGACTCTGCTGCATTATGGAGCTTTGTAAAGAGATTACTTTGTCAAGAACTGAACATATATGGTCTGGGCATGAACAATTTAGTGTGATGAACTGCATTCATTTTATGTGACGTGCAATCCGCAGTCCTGCTGCCTTTAATGCATCTACTTTTCTCCATGGGTTTCATTTTCTGATCTCAAGTGTTTTATGAATTTTCTTGGGGTCTTTGGGATTTATCTTCTTTACCCTGTCCTGGACAGATGCAGAGAATTTTCAGTATGTCAAATCTGAAGACATTTTATCATACACTAAGTGTACCAAATCAAGATTTTGGCTGCAAAGAACAGATCATCATTGTTATCCAGCTAGCTAATTATCCACCTGCAAATATCTTATTTCTGCCCTGAATTGCTAGAGTTTTTTTAGTGCTTGAGTTAGGATTTTAACACAGTAGAGTCCCAGTTTAGAAACTGGACCCACTATAGGGAACACCATATGGAACATATACAGCTTCTTACCATGTCCCTTCATCCCCAGTGCTAAAACACTAAGTACACAAATCTCCGTCCACATGACTTCAGCTGCACCTGAACCAGTCCATTGTCTTTACTGAGCATTATCTATAAAATATTAAAGCCAACCCAGCCTGTACTGCACTGCAGGCACTTATCGGGGCCTTGCACTGCATGAGCTTTGCAGGCTCTGAAGCCGCTGCCTTTAGCTGTGCTTGAGTTGACTGCACTGGTCATCTCTGATCACCATTGCAGTTTTTACTCCTAGCTATGACTTGCTTAGAAATTACATTACTGCAGATTGACTTTGTGCCCTGCCTGGAGGCACAACAGAGACTCAGGGCATTTTTCTCTGGTTTCTCCTGTCTTATTCCCCTCTTCCTCACTCAATTTTTAAAATAAGCAGCATTAACTCTGATGGGTAGATGATATGGTCCAGTATAAAAATGACTAAGAACATTAATTGTCCTAACAGTAAAATTCCTATCAGCTTTGTAGTAGGCATTACATTGATCTTTTGTGGTCTGGAGACTGAGCACTTTTCTTAGAGACATCACTGGAGGCTTTTCTTGTGCAGGACACAGAGCTGGGTCTCGCAGGATCTTACATTTCTCAGGGGTTTTTGCTCAGCCCATGAACTGTCAAAACTCCAGTTTACACTACGCCCTGCATTTTGCACTCAATGGTATTTCGCCACTTCTGAACATACCAACCTTCCCTATAAGCAGAGGGGAAGTTTGTCAGACAGACAAATCCCTCCTTATCTCTTAGTCATAACCCTGATCCACCTCAGATGATTTGAAGAGCTTTGCACATATTAACCTTTCAAATAAAAAGGACGAGAAAACGGCCTCTTTGCAAATCACTGTTTGAAAACAGAAGCTGCAGAAAGATTCCTTACAACCTTACTTGCTCCCACTCATACTCCTAACGGGCACATATTTCACAAGAGATGGCACACTACATGCTAATTTGTTGAAAAAAAAAAAAAATTCAACATCTCTGTGGAAGTCCTTGTACTAGAAGCTAATGCCTTGACTAATGAATTCCTTAACTTTCACCCCTATGGCAAATGATGGACCGGTGTCACTGACAAAAAAAATACCTCTGACCCTGTAATATTCAGGTAAACAATAAAAGGCCACACAGGTGGTTTAGAAACAATCATTCTTATTATACTGGGAATTTTCATATTTAGCAAGAAGTCATGAGGTCTTCAGAGTCAGTAAATTTCCACAGACAGTTTCTGTTCTTCGCCCCCCCTTGTGGCAAACATGGCTGAGCCACCAAACATGTCTCAATCGGTCTGTAACCTGCTCTGCTGCAAGAGCCCTTGGAAAATCCCAGCCCAGCAGTCACCAGCTGTACTGGGATATGGCTGGTGCCAGTAAAGGCAGCAGGGATTGGCACCGTCACTGCTTGTGTGCATTGGTGAGAGAGGCTGAAGTCAACTGGCTGAAACACACCAAAAGCTTTGCACAAAAAGAGACCACGAGAGAGAAGAAAGGAGAGTCATGGTTCGCAGAGGAGAAGTAAATAATTTCCAGAGTCAGGGACCCTTGATACAGAGAGAAAATGAGAAGTAGAGAGAGGAAGGAAGGCATGTCATCACCTCACAGCATGATCCTTCTGGAGTAAATACAGCTTTGCATGTACTCAGTGTGCCTCGCCCTTTCTTTCAAGAAGAGCTCAGTATTGTTAATATCCTAAATGGTGGATTTCCACATTCATATGTATCTTCTCATTTCAGTGCTGCTGGCACCTAAAAATCTGAATCTAATTTTCCAAAACCAGCTAAAATCCCTGCCTCTGACTCTAGTCTTAGCTGTTCTCTGCCAGTGTATGAATATGACTCTCCTTCCACAAGGTCATAGTTAATAACAAGCTAAATATGTCCCACCTAGAGGAGCATCCATGGGTCATGGTGTCAGTCTACAACTTATAAGTAAACATGAGAGCTTATTAAAGGCCATTTTTTCCAAAAAGGACCTTAAATTTTGGGCCATGACAATGAGTCAGTGCATAACTCCTTTGACTAAAGACACATAACAAATTTTCTCTTTAGGACTGTGCCAGGGAATACATTAGACAGTGGACTTCAGGCTCCTGCCACTTCTGACCCACCACTGGCTCACAAAGGCTTAGATGGACTCGCATCATAGAGTACATGGACGTGAGAATACATTTACCCAGAAAGGAGATCTTGTATGCTCTGGTTTCTGGAAATATGACTGAAAACACAAGGGTTGATGCTATTGGCAGATGGCTACTTTTGCTGTTCAGAGTGCTTTCAGCCTGTCATACTTATAGGAAAAGTGGGCATGGTGGGAGCAGTACCACAGGCCCAGCTCTCAGTGCCCATTCAGGGTAAAGATGTTGGGCATGAGCACATAATTAGGATTAGCAGTTTAGACCTCAATAGATCAAAGCATTTAAGACTGCGTCTGCAGAGCTGAGTAACCGAAGGAAGTCCAAGGCTATTGTAAATGCATCTTTACTGTCAATGACAAATTTTCCATAAGTACTGGCAACCTTTCTCTGGATCTCATTAAAATAGTTCCTAAAAGAAATTTTGAAAATCCAAACCCAGAAATAATTAGCCCAAAGAAGCTCTGAAGTGATTTCCTTTAATGAGAAGGGATAGGTACAGGAATTTCATCATTCTCTTGTCTCAGAGACAGGCAGTGGGATTTTGCACAACCCCAACAGCCTGGCTCAGCCATCCACGGGGTGTTTGAAGTTCTCCCTCAGCAGGGCGTAAGTCCACCTGAAAGAATAGTGATAGGGGAGGAATTGCACAGCCACTGCCCCAGCCTGAATGTTATGAGGCTCTTCCAGACCTGCTCTGTAAACAGGAATTGCCTTTGGATCCTTAAAAAACCCTCGCCATATCATTCTGGAATGGCGTTAATCTCTTGGTCGTGGAGGTCAAAGCAAGAGTTCTATTATAAGCTCTGTGAAACACATCTCCTTCTCAGCCACTCACTTGCAGGGAACAAAATCCAGTCAGCCAAAATGATCCGTGTGTAACAGGACACCAGAGCAGGCATTTGAGGCAACGTGGGCGAGGCATTTTAGAGCTGTGAGACCTCTGAGCTGGTACTGAGCCCTTGGTGAGGCAATACTGGCTCAGTGCCACAGTCAAGGAAGCAGAAGAGACAGTTTTCTCTTTGCTTCCTTGCGGAGGACAATGATCTATTCACAGACAATACCAGCTGGAGAGGCCACAGCCGCACCTCTCACCCAAGGTCCAGCAGGGCCTTCCACGGTACTGCCCAGCATCAGTTGTGTTCCCTGCCTGCCCCTGCTATGCTTCCATCTTCCTAGCACCTCTGCATAGTCCTGGTTCATTCATCTCAATAGCACTTACAACAGCTGAAGGCCAGGAAAGACTGGACCTTGTGGTTACAAATGACAAAGCCCCAGCCTTGGAGTCATGTTGGCTGAGCAATGACTGACATGTGCCAGAGCATGGAGCAGAGCACCCTGATCCCCAGGGTGTGGTAAGCTGGAGGTTAGCTGAGGACCCTCGACATCTCTTTCTTTAACACATTTTCTTTGTATTTTCCTTGGGGTCCACAGTGCACATTGGATTTGCTGATAAACTTATCAGTAGCAGAGTGAAACATCCGTTTCATTTGTGCTGTTTACACAGAGGCTTTTTCTCCAGTTGGTAAGTTGGGATTCAGCGAACAGGGTGACCCTGTGTTTTCTTCCATGCCCCACAAATGCTGCTCCCTGCAGTGTGTGCTACATGTCCGAAGATGGGGAGAGACTGCATCAGGGACCAGCCCTCCCCCACCCCGATGCTGGAGTCTTCATCTCTACACTGGAGGTGGTCTATCCCCACACATCATTCCCAGCCCCAACCCAACCCCTAGAGATGAGGAAAGGCTGTGGCACAGTATGTGGACGCCGATTACATCTCCAAACAGGAGGAGCACACAATCGGTGGGATCCGCCTGCTTTCCAACCCCTTTGTGCTCAGGGGCAGAAATACAAATAAGCCTCAATGTCTTTTTCCTGCTTATATGAACCAAGATCCGTTTTTCAATAGCAGGCCCTGTCAGATAAGTATTCCCTATTCTCAGTAGTTATTTTTGGGAGAGAAAGCCTTTTGCTGGCTCCCATGACACTCCCCTTCAGCACTCGGGAGGTGCAATGGGATGGCAGGTAGAGCTGTGATTCAGGGATGCTCCTACACCCACTGGAAGCTGGTGTTGCCATGCCAACCCTGTAGCCTGTGCACAGCCAGCCCAGGGCACTGCAGGCTGCTACAGTGTCTGTGCTTTTGCACATAGATCAGTCTCAGGACCTTCCACTGGAAGATTTGTTTGAACCTTTGATTGCAGGATGGATGACAGTGCCCCACTGAATTTTCAGCTCACCTGCCCATCTCCCCACTTAGTCTTGTCTCAACAGCATCACAAACTTTATGAGGCAGTTTTCCCCCCTAAATGAGTTACATCACACAACCCTTGCTAATAGCCTGTGTTGTTTCAGAAAGACCACAGGGAGAGAAGTGGGTAGGAGTGGCAACAATCCTCCCAACAAGCCCAGGCACCTGTGGCAGAGCCGCACCCACCCTTCACCCACTCAGCATGTCAGGTCATGTGCTGCCTGAGACAGCATCCAGAGCCCATCTAAAGCACTCACAGCACGTGACCAATTACCTTTCCTCTGCTTTGACTCACCAAAAGGGACATTTTAAAAACTGTTCATTCCAAAAAGCACTAAGTGACAAAGTCAGCTCTGTGCGAAGCCAACGGAGCTGGAGGGCACTGCAGACAGTTCATAGCAAAAGGACTCGTTTGGATTTAATTGCCTTCTTGGAGAATTCCCTGGGTAATTTCCTGGGTATTTTCTAGCTTACTTCCTTATTGCTCTCTGGGTAAACTAGGTCAAAACACTTGCCTTGTCTTAGCCTCGGTTTGTCAACATATTAAATGAAGGCGATGGAACACGTTGTTCCCTGCTTTTTCTGCATGGAGTTCAACCTTATGGAAAGTCCATACAGTGCCCTTCTTCTCCTTCATTAGAGGCAGGAAAGCCTTTGAAATCCCCAAACTCAGAGAAGCTGAGAAGTGTTGCATATTGCTATAGGCAGTTCAGGAGGAGCTTATGCGAAATGTGAACAACTAGATTATTAGGAAGGGTGTGCTCAGAGTTGCACAGCATTTTGTCCCTAAAAGAAAAAAAGTGCATCACCTATAATTGTTTTTTTCTTGATCAGCCTGCTGGCTAAAGTAGGAATACCCTTACAAATGACAACATCTGAAGTCTCAAGAAGTATCCTAGGAACAAAGAAATTCCACCACCCACAGTGCTGCATCCCAGATCTGGTTGCTCCTTCCTGAGATAGTGCAGTACATCCCAGCCTTGTTGGCTGCCACTCTACACACACTGTTCATTCACCTGCACTGATTTTCTTAATTAAAAGCTGAGCATTTAAAACCGCAGTAACCCTTGAGGGTCCTGCAGCATGTAGAGTGGGATCTGATAAAAGGAAAACTACTGTGAACAGACAATACAGACAGAGAGGTGGTCAAGTGTGTTTGAGTGTGAATTAATACATGTGGCTATCAAGTTTGCCTTAACAAAAAGGGTTAGTCTGCAGCATCCCAGATGGGGAATGAAAAATATTTTTGAAGAAGGTAGGTTGTTTTTCTTAATAAGACATCAGCCAGCAGTAATGTTTTACTGCATTGTTAACATGCAGGGTAAAATACACCAACAAACATCACATAAGACGTGAGTCTTTTCTTCAGAAAGCTTCTGTATTTCAGTGTCTGTGTGAAATACGGCAATAAACCAGCACCAATTTCATTGTATGTTACATTGTATCAGCACTCTCGTACTTCCTAATAGAATAAGATCCAGCAATCTGGATAGATTTTTTACTTAAATGATTCCTTACTCCTTTAGCATTTCAGAATTTGGGAGCAATTTTGGCATCAGGTCTTTAAAAATGTAACCACAGTCTTTTTCTGAGCAGGCATAACCAAAATAAGAATTTTAACTTAGCAAGACCTCTACAGGGAAGCAGAGGAGGAAACTTGTCAGAACAGTATTGCCATGACTGTTGTTTCCTATGGCATCCTTTGGCTGCCTTCCACTCCCTAAATGCCCCTTGCCTGGCTCCTCCTCCTCAGCTGTCCCACCTGTGGGCTATATATCTTGTTTCATGGCCCTGCATGGGCTGTCTCCAGTTTATGATATCGTCACAAGTCATTACTACGACCCATGTAGCCGGGCTTGGTATGCAGGTTCAATAGTGCAAGTCTTTTGAACTGCATTTCTCAAGTCCACTTTTCATCCCATTATCAGATTGGTACTGAATAATGACCAAGTGGAAAATCCCAGTAGGACATACACATGCTGTCGTTCATGTAACGGCTATGATCAGAAGAGGGCTGGTGAGAGACCTCACCATATACTGCACTGTGTGAATTATGTGTGTTTAGTCTAACTGGAATGATTTCTGATATCTTGGGGTCAAAGTCTCACAATTTGTATGCAAACATTTAACAGGACTCGTATATTAATGATGTATCATTAGCCGGAATCAGAACTAGTTCTGCTGAGTCAGCTACCTTGGACAAAAACCGTTCAGCCAGAGACTCTCGGACATGATCTGGCTCCAGGACTTAAAATGAGGACCCTTTCCCACACTGCCCAGCTGTGGCAATTACAAAGCCAAGACTGGGGCTTCCAGACAGCAAAGCTGCTTGAAGATATTGGGAAGGTCCCTCACTGTCTGTTGGGAAAAAACCCAACTACATGCCAACAAAACATACATCTAATTTTTGACACTTTTAAAGCTTTTTGCTTGATTTCTTGCTACAGTAGAATAAAAGAAAGTGCCATAGTGATGACTTTGGGCCATTAAAGGACCAGGTCCTTTAATGCACACACATGTGTGCTGCGCTGCACAGAGTCTGTAGGGATGTCCATCCTGGAGCATCCCCGCACATACAGTCCCCAGAGGGGCTTGGCGAACTGCTCAGATAACTGTTGCATTAAATTACACTTAGCTTGAGCGATCAGTAGCTCATCAGTTGACTTCTGGCTCTGATTTCTAATAACTAGAAGCATCTGACATAACGAAAGCCCTTAGAGAAGGCACAGGGAAAGAAATAAATGCGCTAATTAAACTATGCAGAGTGCCTTGGAGAAGAGTGCTCCACTTCAAGGATACCCTGACATTTCTGACCCATTACAAGAAGTAGCATAGAAATTTCAGGAATTTAATGAAGAGTGTCTAATTGAGACACAGATGAAAAGAAATCAGTGGAATTTAAAACTGATTTCTTCCCTACAGCTTAGTAAATATTCTTAGCCACTAATGTGGCTAACTTTGATTACAGGAGGTAAATAATCCTCAAATAAGTGATAGAAAACCATGCAGGCCTATACAATTATGATGAATTCTTTGCTTGCAGTCCAAATGGAAATGCAATAGTCCTATTGCCATATCATACTTAGCATTTAAGTAGAGTTTTTCTCATTTATCTCCATCATTTGAACCTAAGGATATGGAGAAATGTTTTGAATTTTACATATGATACATATTTTCTTCTGAGAGAGTGGACCTGTAAAAATACAGCTCAAATAATACTACACTCATCATCTCTCCCCTCCAAACCCTCTAAGTTTTACAGTATCCTCACAAGACACATTTTGATTTATCTGTTTTAATACATGGTTAAACTGAGGCTTGAAAACCAGAAAGTTACTAAGGTCAAAATGAATATTAAGTTGGGAGAGAAATTCTGATCCAGATTCCTAGTTGTCAGCTCTACCAGTTTGCTGGTATTCCTTTCCTTGCCTGCATTTAGGAACACATTATCAACACATAAAAGGTGTTGAATGGGAGACCACTCTTCTTAGGATGGTTTGAAGCCTCTTGCCCCCCACGTTTGAAGAATTTCTACTTGTTGTTCAAATGAAAATGTGTGAATTATTACATAATTTGTGTAATAATTTCATTAGCAGACAAAATTCACCTTTCTGTATTGTAAAGTAGCTCTCAGTTTTAATTTACCCTGATTTACCCAATAGTCAACACCTGATGTCTGTGTTTTCATCTGGACTTGCAATGTCTCTGAAGAGTGTCAGAGTGTCCCTTTTTATATGCTATGAATAGAAATTTAAAGCATAGCCCAGGCTATGACTATTTGGGAATTCAGTATTTAGTTCATACTCATCACAGGTATCAAACTGGGTTAACCTTTCCATACTTCTCTATGTTGCTGAATATTAAATTAATTGGTTATGATTAATACGAGAGGGTCATTAATGAAAGCTCTTTCCATCCAGGTGGTTTTATGCAGTGTCTGAAGGACATGAATACTTGGATCAAGTTTCTCTAGACACATTTCTCAGTTTTTCCTGTGAGTGGCAACCCAGAGGACTGGATATACAATCTTCAACCACTCCAGATTGTGTCTCCAACTCTATTTAATCCATGTACCAGGGCAGCAGCTTGCTACTACCACTAGCTGAAAGAATTGCAGTGGAAGTGACTGATGAACCTGAAAAAATCCAAATAAAGACAACCTACCGTTCCAGCATTTTTCCCTCTGATCTCCTAACCAGAGCAATATCCTGCAGAGAGAAATCTAGATCCCATTGAATGGAAGAAAGTTGGCTGGGAACTGCAGCAGCACCCCTTTGATGGCAGAGCCAAGGAAGAAAACTATCTAACTCTTCCATTGCAATGTTTCCCCTGGACCAAAAACAAAACAAGCATTCAATTTGGTCATGCATGAGTCTGGCTTTTTTAATACTCATCTGGGCGTCCTATTCTTTCTTCAGCTTTGGATGCTACACCCTCGTGCCTTTGCTCCTCTCCTGCAGCCCCCCAGCTGGGCTTGGGTAATCTGTGCTCTGACTTGTGCTGCTCTGCATTTCCTAATCGGCTCATGTGCTGGTCTAAGCTGCCTTATAGGGTAATAAACTGAAAGAAGAGAGACTTAGATTAGATATTAGGAATAAATTCTGTACTCTGAGGGTGGTGAGGGCCTGGTACTGGTTACTCAGAGAAGCTAAGGATTCCCCATTCCTGGAAGTGTTTAAGGCCGGGTTGGATGGGGTTTGGAGCAACCTGGGATAGTGGAAGGTGTCTCTGACCATGACAGGGATATGGAACTGGATGATCTTTAAGGTCCCTTCCAATCCAAGCCATTCTATGATTCTAATAAGCCATTTGTAGCTTTAATACAATAAGGAACAAGAAAGATTGTATTTCTGTTGCTTTACTTAGATAAGGAGCAATGCGACTGGCTCTCCCTGTCTCAGTCTTGTGCTATTAATAAAGTCCATGTGAGGAATATACACATTTACAGCACGTGTGAAACCTGTATACGTAATTGGTCTCAAGCTAGAATAGTTTCCATGCCGTGTATCTCCATATAGCCCATCTTTCTGGCACATGTGACCCAGAAATGTGTCATCAGGACTCATGTAGTCACTGGACTGATGAAAGGAATTCAAGGGAAACAGAAGCAACAATGCTGCTTCCAACCTTTGCTCAGCTTGTTGCTATTGCTCTCTGAAAAAGTCGGCAACACATGGAAAAGATGTCATCATCCCAACCTGGCTGTGGTTTTACCTTTTCATACAGCAGACTTTTATGTAAAGCCATATTTTCCCAGAGATTATTAAGAAAAAGGAACTAAAAATCCACAGCTGTCAGTTTTTAAAAGCAAATAATCACTCCCACGCAATGGCTGAAAGGCAAACTTGTACCTAAAGACTTGCAACTGGCATCACTGACATTTTTCATTGTCCAATCAAACTGTTAAAAATAAAAATAAACAAAGTCCACAGAGAAAAATACACTGAATTTTAACATTCTTTCACATTTCATAACCAAAGCTGCGGTCAGCAACATGGAGCAAGAAAGATGTTTGGTTATAAGTCATGACTACAATCCGACAGTCTCACTGGCATCACATGGAAAACTTCCAAATTTAATGGATGCCTAAATTAAAGACATTCAGACTAAAGATGAAACATCACAAATAACCCTATTTTGTCTAGTATAAATAAAAATCAGACCAGTCAAATGATCAGGAAGATAACTGATACAACATTGTTCTTTCGGGCATTCTTGTTAGTGATTTACCCAATGTGTTTTAGATGCCTAAAACAATTAAGCTAGTGGACAAGCTATTCTAGTCCTCTGGGCATGAACTGTCCTCCTAATGTTTGCTCTCTAGGTCTCCCCACAGCCACATCCTTCTAATGCCTCACTTCTTCCTTCCAGTATTGACTCAGTATTTAATCAGTGCAGCCACCAGGATATTCACCTGCCAAATCAGAGCAACCCTTGGTCTCGCTGCCTTGACCTCCACTATACCTATTCCCAACTTTTGCTTATTACTTCCACTCATTGCACCAAATCTAAACTTAAGACTGTCAGCACTTCAGGGCAAAGCTCCCACCATGTGTGGCATGAAGCCCACCCTCCATCACAGTGTCTACAGACCCTATGGAAGGTCATAAGCATCTTAACTGCCCAAATGATGAAAGAACCACAGTCCTCAGGCCCAGTTAGGTTTGAAATCCAGGGTAGAACTTCCACAAGCATCAACAGTTCTGGATGAAGCAGGAAGGGGCTGATTCTGAAGGTAATGCTAAGTGCCACTTGAAGGGTCTGCATCTTCTCAATGGTAAGGGATTCCATGTTGCAAATTGAAGTCTTAAAGCCAACAAATCATTTTAACAAGAACTGAAACTCCTCCAGCAACACTCATTAGAAAGTTACCTGTCACAAAGACACGAGGCACTAAGGAGTCTGGAGGTGTAGGGGTCACCAGAGGGTATTTTATCCTTCTCTCTATATTTTCTCCAGAAACAATAAAGGAGATGGAAGATAAAATGTGAGATTATGTCACAACAGAAGGATGTCTCTATCCAGAGGAAGATAAGCCTTTTTCACTGAAGTCAAGTAAACTTCAAAAGATGACTGAGCTGTATTGCCATGCCCTCTGCAGTTTTGTAGTCTTCCCCCTTCCTGTATTTTATGTAAAAAAGCTATGTTAGTTACTAATTAGAATAAAGAGATATATCAATGTAAGTGGCAGGAATTTGATCATGTCAGACTGGCAATGGATACTTTAATAAGGAGAACTGTCAAATCATGTCAGACATAGTATTTGATTATCCATAGATGGATTACCTGAGCCATGATTGACCCATTCTGTCTTTTCCCTACAGCTTTGGCTGTGTCACAACCAGGACACAGACTCTCACCTGCTTAACAGCTTCCAGGAGCCCCAGGTTATCTGTGGTTCTAAGGAGATGCACTTTCTGCATGTTAAAAGATGGACACACTGACTAGTCACTGTCTCACTGGCACATGGTTCACGTGAGCTGTGGGTAATCTTCCCCCTCCCTCTCCCTGCCCTTCTTCATTATCTGGATTTCTGGCTGCAGACCATCTCTGAAGGAGTGTGTTTGGGAGTCATCACAGGAGTGTATTATGAAAGAAAGAGCTCAACTGTAATGATATCCTAATTATAAGAACAGAAAGGCCACATAACACAAAGTTTCTGCCTCCCAGACCCCTGTATTTCAGATCCCATTTTGCATCCAGCAGTCAATGCTGACAGTTCTGCACAGGCCAGGCTCCTGCCTCTGCAGAGCTCATCAGATCAGAGTTTGTCTGGAGAAAATCTGCAGTTCAAACATGGATTTTGGTGAAGTTTCATGATACAGAAATGTATCAGAACAGCAGCCTGCAGAAAAGCAGGGTATAGACAGCAGTGACCTCCAGTTCTCTTTGCAAACACTCTGCTGCAAAGGTGCTTTAATTTTATTTATGTTGATAAGTGACAGAGGGACTTCAGGGTGCTCAGGCACTTTTTGGGCTCCATAGCAGCAGGAAATCCTTCCTCAGTGGGGTGGAGCTGGAAGCCTCAGGCTGAAAAATCTGGCTGGTCACTATCCAGACCGCAAGGATTTCAAAACATATGGTACCCATGGGCTGGATCTACCCACTTGCAACACATTGCTTTCCCTGTGCCATCTACTCCCTTCCAAAAATCCCACAATTGCTTTTATTCTGACTTAGCTCAGCTCTCTTCTCTGAAAAGACATGGTTGTGAAAACACAAACTTTTGGACCATATTTGAAATAATGATTCTATTCATAGTTTCCAAACTCTCCTTTAACCATACCAGCAAGAGAGCAAAAGAGATAAATCTAACTGAGCTGCACAAACTCCTCCACAGCGCTTTCATAGGTACCCAGAGAGAAACGGCACACACAGCTCAGGACATAGAACCTGGCTCAGACACACCTAGGACAAGTTATGATGAGGCATCAGGAACACCTCAGGCTGGAGGAATTGACCTATTTCACTGCAGCTGAACAAGGATCTCAGCCCATGCAGAGCCATCCTTTCCTAGATTCTATTTTATTGATCCTGTTAAAGTTGTTAGCTGTGTTACACCATCATGTACCCCAGATTTACTTATTTATTTTGCTATTAGAAGTCAGCTACACAAGGGGTTGTACTTTTTGTTCAAGTGGATACAGTCATTGTGAGCTTCCAAAGTCCCCACAGTATCATCTACCACACAGAAAATTCAGGACTGTGACTTCTCTGAACTATTCAGTGATATAAATTCCTGGAACACAAGGGAAGGGAGCCTTATGCCATATGTATGGGAGCATGGCTACACAGAGATAACACCTGACAGCTTCAGAAGACTTGTAATGGCAAGCTTCTTCATTGCTTTCATTATCTCAATTCTATATATGGTATGTTGCTGGAAATCATGTGAGTTCCTGAAGGTCAGCTCCTCTGCTTGTTAGTGTGTTTAAGAGTTTCACTTTCGGATTGCCGGAAAAAAAAAGTTAGGTACTACTCAGTAAACTTTTGCTCTAGCAAAAATTCATGTCCATGAAAATAATTTTCATTACTTATGCTAATGTATAACTGCCATGTCCTCCATTTACAAGGATAGCTTCCTGGCATGAAGGTATGAAATGTCCTAAATTTCATTTATGATGACATAATCATCAAAATCAAAAAATAGCTAAATGGAATGATAATAATTAAGTGTACTCAGCTGCATTTTCCCTGAGAATTTCTGCATGCATTGAATGTGGGAGAAGTGACTCATTCTTCGTGAGGAGAACGCAGTATAAATCCTGCTAATTATTTGTGCTGAGAGTGGTATCTACAATTCATTAATTATATGAAAGTTACAGGGCTCTGGCATTTTTTCATAAAGTGCCATTAATGTTGCAGCTGGCTAAGCTACACTCTGCAAGATCTTGAGAAATCATATTTCAGATGGGGTAGAAATACTTTAAATATATTTTTATTCACTGTTTTTAGTATTTCTTCTTTGAACATACTCCCCTGACAAATGAAACAATCTCAGCAACTCTGGCAGGGCGAAAAAAGAAAGCCTCAGCTGCAGCTAGAATTCAGAAATAGATACTATGCAGCACCAAGAGATACTGTGCACTGTTAAAGGATTCTTGGAATGAGTGCAGGACTGGAAGTGAATCCCCTGCCATTTATCAATCCCCTATTACTAAAGGCCACATTCCAGAATAACTCTCAGAACTTGCTAACAGGTTGTTAATTAGTAGTCACTACTATATAAATTAGAAGCAAGGGACTAACAAGACCCCAGACACTGTGGCACGGGCTGGAGCCCCCCCAGCCCATTTCACAAATGGTCTCTGAGCTGCCCACGCCCAGATCGGCCTCAGCTCTGCCCAGTCCCACCCCTGAACCAGCACAGCAGAAAAAGCTGTCAGTTCCAGTATGTGTTTGTGTACACCAAGAAGAGATGGCAATATCCAGGGAAGAAGAAAGGAGAAAGAAGATGAGGAAAGCAACACGAGGTGATCCAAATTACATCAAGCTTGAAAGAACCTGTCAAGTCCTTATCCTGCTATAGATAAGTTGCTATAGTTAACTGAGCTGATCCACCTTTCTGATAATATGAATCTCGTTTAATTTCAGTGCCATTTGTATCCAGGCTGATGTGTGTGTCTGGCTGTCTCTAGGACATACATAAGGGAACTAATGGAAAGCACCTGATAGCATCAGTCAGGTAAGATGGCTGATGTTCCCTCTACAGTCCAAAATGTTGCAAAAATACAAAATAATAATTTAGGCTGGGATGACTCAGAAATCAGCATCAACTTGCCAACTTGGAAGGCCTTAGGATGTTTGCTTCAAATAGTATCTTGGTAACAAATTCGTATGCCACATTCACATACACAAATCCATACATAATGAGATTAAAGGTCACAGCTCCTTAGGAGAAACCCTGTTAATACAGAAATACAAAGAGAGTCTGCTGTCTGCAAACAGAAACTTATAATCCAAAGGCCCTTCATTAAGTGAATTGATCTATTTCTACAGCTCTGCCCTGTAATAGCCTCTAGCAAGAAAAGCCCATTATTTGTTTATTTGTTTTCATGGTTTTTTTGTTGTTGTTTGTTTGGTTTTTTTTGTCTAGCATTTTTATCATGCCTGGATTTCAACTGGGAGCATTACATTTTGGGTAAAGGACTTATTCTGAAGGCTTAGATTTCTAATAGGCTGAAACCAGTTAAATTTTGTTTGGTTTGGTTGATTTTTTGTTCAGGAAGAATTCCCTTTGGTATTTTAGGAGCTCCAGTAGGAGGACAGGGATGAGCCCTTACACTATGTATCAACAACTGACTTATGTACCTGATAACAGTTTATTTTAAGGGTGCCATCACAGAGATGAGCTCTATGACCAGCAGTAACAGGAAGAATTAAGAATGGGAATAGTCAGACTGCACGTGAGAATCAAAAATTCCTGACAGTCCTCCTGAAAAATTTCCTTGCAAGGAGGATGCCTTATAAACATATACCTTAAAATGTTTTCAGGTAGTATCAAGGAAAAAAACCCTCAAACAAACCTGTTGACTGAAGCACACTGGAGATTAGGTGTATGTGAAGAGATGGACTGGGTCAGCCCTAAGAGTAGATTATTACTGCACTAAAGGCACCAAACATTTAAATCACAACACAAACTGACCATAAAGATACTGTAACATCAGACCCTTTCTTTACTTTGCATGGTCACCAGTCACATGTGAAAACCATGACAATTTCAAGCATCATGATGAGATTTGTACTATTTTCCCATGGGTTATTTTGGAGACTGGAAAAAGGTATTTGGGGAAAAATGTTTTGGAAACTGAAGTCACATGCTTTGATGTGAAAAAACAGCCAGCCTGAAATTATATATTCTGAGCTCAGCATTACACAGAACTTATCTGTTTCTTAAAAGAAAATACAGTATGCTTTGGAAATTAAAATGAACTTCCACATGATTGGAGCAGAACCCTCATACTTGATTTCTGTGCATTTAACATGAAATACAGAAACCTTTGATTTTAGAGCTCAGCATGTTTCAGTAGATTCCAAATAGCCCTAAGGGCAGCTCCAAAACTAAAGGTAATTATGAAAATAGAACTTTGAATTTCTCAAACAAACCAAAGGTTTGGTTTAAACCCTGAAAAGAAACTTGTGGAGACTGGTCCATGATGGATCACCAGAACTGGATACATGGACTGGTTCCACACCAATCTGGCCACCCCTGAAGCACATCTCTGAACAATCTCTATGGCTGGCACTTAGGAGATACGCACGTAAAAGCCTTAACTGAATCTCACCTACAAATTCAGTGTGGACCATCCTGCTAAATTAGGTGCCTTCAAGAACAAAGCTCCCAAGGCCCTCAACAGAGAACGTAAGATTAGGCATCACTTGCTAGACCAATTAGCTGCTATTTGATGTAGTACATGCTTGGCATAAATTCATTTAAACATAAAAAGGTTTACAAAGTCTTTAACTTGCTAGAAACAAGCAGTGACAGAGAGTTTCCCTGTGCAGAAGTCCCTAGATCTGCCCCACCAGGGAGTTTAAAGCTCAAGAAACCCTACCTCTCCTTGTTCTCAGGGTCTCACTCACATCTCCTCTCTCTCCAGCATTTATTTCAGTCCCTGTAGTAGCAATTGGGGTAGACAGGCAATTTGGCTCTGCCTTGCCCTGTGGCTCACAGAATCTTGTTCAGCCCTGAGCAGGACTAGCTGCCCCATCTTTGCACCTAAAACACAGCACCCTGGCAACCCTGTAGCTGCAGTGGGTTACAAAAACCTCCCTGTCAGTGAATACCTCTCAACACAACACTATTAAATAAATAGCACACAGTGGTGTTGACTTTACCTCTGTGCTGTACCCAGCACGTAGCCACAGCTCATATTGCACCACACAGACCTAATGTTTGCTTTTCAAAGATGGCCTGTGTTGGCTTACCCCCTCCAGGCCCATTTCCCACCCCTGACTTGAACCTGTGCTATTGCTGTACTTCCTCCTAATTGCCAAAAATTGCTTGTCTCCTCCATGCCCTGGGATTGTTCAAGGTATCCATTTAATGGTGCTGATGCTTCTCTTGTATTGAAGCGAGTTTGGTATTACAAAAGATGACATTACTAAAACTTAAAATGCTATTCTTAATAATAACATGATACAAAATTAGTAATGTAAGCTACATTAATTTGCTGGTCTGTTCCACTTTCTTCCATTGTATAAGCATTATAAAATAAAACCACCCAAGTTCTCAGTCACAGTGTCTTACTCCCAACACACATAAATGCAGGGCCTAGCTTTGGTAGCTTTTGAAACACAAGGACAGTAAAGGAGGCCATTTGGAGACTCACTTAGAGGCAATTACCTTATTCTGTGTATATATTAGCTGTACAGACTTTACTCTGGCCACACATTAATCCCACCTTGTGTTAACTTCCACACCAAGGTATCCAGTTCAGCACCAGGGGCTTCTCACAGGGAAGGAGCACAAGAACACCCCTCAAACTTCTTCTTAAGGGAGAATTTGACCTTCCAAGTTAGACTTTAAAATGTCACTACAACCTTAAAAAGCCCGTGTTCTCTTCCCATTGAAACTGATGAATCTTATTTTTGCTTGGCAGGTCCTGTTTCCCAAGACCTGCCTGCCTCTCCTCCCCTTCTCCTTGTCCCATATCTTTCCCTCCAGAGCTTTCCTTGCTCCCATCTCCCTAATCATCTTGGGCTCATTTCCAGAGATACTTGTAAAAATACAGCAGCGTGCTATAAACAGCCAGTCTCTTCAGATTTAAAATTCACTAGTTACTGTTTCTGAGGCAGGAGAGGGGAAAAAGGGTATTCCAAGGGGACCCCTTTGACATGACCATTCATCTGCCTCCATCAGCAGTTCCCAAGCCTGTGGGCTCCCACCCTCGTTTCCGGGCTTGTGACCTCCCTTCCATCAGCGCTCCTCAGGGTCGCGACCCCAACTTTGGAAACTTCTTGTCTGGATCAGTCAAAAGTGATGCCTCAAGAATAATTTTCCAGCCGGTGCCATGTTTGTTTATGCTCCTGTGGGGTGTGATTACCCTGGAGTTCAGGTTCAAACTTGTCTCTTTGCTTGTTTGTAAGTTTGGAAAGAATTTGTGGGTGTCACTCAGCCAGTTGATAGCAAACACCAACTTTTGACTGTTCTGGTCAGAGACAATTATATCCCAACTGACCTGGTATGGCATTAAGCTCTTGGTTGCAAAGTTCAGCCATGCTTGGACAAAGCAAGGATTTTGCTTCTCTGCAGAGTCTGGAAACATCATTGTTTTCCCTGCTTGCATGTCACGATCATTCAAATGTAACAATTACCATGCCCAAACCACTCCTTATGCAGTGACACGATTTCATCCCCCACACTCTGCCCCCTCTGTGCTGCACACACGCATGCGGGCGGCTGAACTCTCACAGCTGGTTTTCTGCACGGCAGGTTGTCTTTCTCTTCACGGTCATTGAGACTGTGTGGGTAGTGAACATTGTAATATTCTAATTTCCCTCTCTGCTTTGTCATCTTTGCTTGCTGATAAAAGGGTGATGGGGAGGGGGAAAATCAACAGCAAAGTAGTTTGAAGACATCTTGAAAACACCACTAAAAATGCTAAAACTGTCAGAACATTTGCAGTTTGGATATGCTACAGCAAGTCCTGCTTTGGAATGTCCCTGGAATTAAAATAATTGGCCATTTTTCAACTACCTGTTTCTTCTATTTTCACATCATATCCTTATTCAGCCTACATGTCTCTGTAGAGGTGGTTCTGCTCCTGCATTAAAGATCAGTTCCTTTAGCTTTCCTGCCCACAAAATCTCTCTCACCTTGTGCTCTCTTACTCTGAGCCTAAAGCAGTTGTTTGACTTTCTCTTAAACCTCAGTGTATTTCAGTGTTACTGTTTTTTAATTTAAACAGCCAAGAGATATCTGCCTAGACACACCAGACTGGAATGTGGGGAATGTAAAGTGGAAGCTTAGCAGTAGCAGCAGCAGCACCTGGGTGCAGCCAGCCTTCATACCTGCCTTGGGAAAACACAAAATATAAAACTTGAGTCAAAGGGAAACCAGGTAATACTGGGTATTAACTGAGGGAAACCAGTTATTAAAGTGATGAAAGGACAAAACACCACCCCTGCACTTTAGAGGGATAAAATTATTCAAGATCGGTAGAGGAGAGAGAGAAAAGAAAGACATTTGTGACTTTTCACCACTCGGGCACATGTGAGTATATGAGGCAGTTGGATACAACCCCTTTTTCTAATTATTCAGTCTCTATATGAGGTTTAAGCATCTGACTTTGGATGCTGCCAATAAAAGAGATTAGGCTGAAAATGTTTCAGCATGAAAGGCATCCACTGAAGACAACATCAGGGCTTCTCTCTCCCTGAAGTATGAGGGCAAACCCCACGGCCTGGCAGTGCAGGCCAGCAGGTGAGGAAAATGAAGTCATGCTTTGTGAGAATGAAACTTAGTGAGCATCAGAGCACATCATCAGCACAGAGAAATTCCTGTAATGATGTGCATGAGACCATCACTTGTTTGTCACTGTACTGCTCTTGCAGAAGGGCTGCAGATCCCTACTGAATTGCAAATGGTTTTCACTTTCTTCCTGTCTTTTGCTGACACGGTGCTTACAAGAGTGCACAGAGGTCAGGTTTGCCTTCTGCCTTCACTTGTGCCATTATGAAATGGAAAACTGCTGGAGATGTCAAAGTGGTGGACTCAAGAAGCTGGTGTGGTTATTGCTACTGAGTTGAGTGTACCTGAAATATCTCTGCCTGCGACATCTCCAATTCCAGCCAGGGGGATTCAGATGGACAGAAGTTTCAAGGTTTGTGGGGAATTGTCTGGTTGTGGTTGGATTTTGCTTTTTTCTTCTTTTTAAATTTATATATTTGGATTTGCTTCAACTAGGAGGAAATTAAAACTTTTGCCAGAGAGGAAAGAGCACTGGACTGATCCCATATCTGCAGATAATAATCCAACCTCATGCTTAGAAAATGTGTCTTCATTAATAGCGTTCTACATGAAGGAAAAACTGTACTGTTAAATGTAAAAGAGATACCGAAATTAGAATAATCTTATTCACCCTGTTAATGCATGTTAGAGAAGGATTGGTAATATGCATGGACTAGATGGAATTTACTGAACAGGTGGACAACTAAAAATATTTTGACCAGTATAGGAGATAAAACCTCCTTTTGAAGAAAAAGGCTGATATCAAAGTTTCATGGCTGAAAAACTAATTACAACACCGCCATTGTAGCTACATGACATTTGTATAATCAGATCACACTCCCAATTGACTTATCAAATGCACAGGGGCTCTTGTTTCAGGGGTGTATGGAAGCACACTTTGAAGTGCATATTTCATATCTGGATGAAGCTCTCATGTACAGGTGCAGCATCTGTAAAACATCCAAGAAAATACAAAGGGCCCTTTTAAGAGAGAGACTCCCCCCACTAGGAAAAGTTCTTCTCTTTAAGATTACAAGACCATTAGGCTAATATTTGGGCTATTCTTGCTGATCCAAAGAAACCAAACAGAACATGGAAATGTTCGAAGGTGATGGCTTTAATCATACTTTCAGGATTTTTTTTTTTAGTACAAAGGCCATATGCTTTATTGATCCATTGAAATATGACACTGGAAAATATTTTTCAGAAAAAGTGGGTGTCAAAGGGTAAGGGAGTGGAGTTCAGCTGCATCTCCCTCCTGGCTTTCAAAGACACATACCACCACAGTGTTTCTTGTCACTAAAGGTCCACAGGTCTCTTCTACCACTGCCAACACAGACAAGACTCCAGCAGGTATCATCAATATATGTATTTTAGACCTCAGGGTACCAGAAGGCCTACCCTAAACATGAATAATTTAGGGAAAGGGGGCTTCTTGAGAAGGTTTTCAAAAGATGAAAGTGCTTTTGAAGAAAGAGAAACTTTGCTTGAAAATCACATAACAGCTGCAGAGCAAGGGATGAAGAGAAAGTCTAAAGTGAACTCTGCTGGCCACTCTGACAGCCTTCCCAGGGAGCTGAATGAGGAGAGTTGAGCTGGCACATCTTGGTAAGGCTCCCAGTGCCAAGGACTATACGCAAAATGATGCTAAGAGACTCACTCTACTCAATTTATTACAGGAAAGATAATCATGTTTGCTCATTTTACTCATTTATCAGTTCTGAATGTGTGCCCATTAACCATATAAACTGTAGAGGGGAAAAAACAGTTGGTGAAATAAGCCTACAAAGCAGCAAGGGAATTCACGAAACATCTGTAATGCTGGGTGAGAATGACTGTCAGAAAGTTCATAGGGCTTCCTGTGTGATCCTGTACCTGTTAAAGAAAAGGATCTAGACAAGGTCTTATTTGTGAAAGTGAAAAATCCACATAGTCCTTGAAAGGAGATGAACTCTTTGAAACAAAAAGAGTGCAAAGGGAATAATTCACCAAAGTTTGTTTCTTCTTTCCCTTCATTAGCATATTATTCCCTAAACCAGCCCAGCAGGAAACAGAAACATGGAAAATAAGTGCAAGTATGTATTGCCATGAGAGCAGTAAACCTTACTCCACCAATTCTCAAAGTAAGAAGCTTAACTGTATTATATGATGAGAAAACAATTTCATCTGAGACACCAAATCTTCAGTCCCAAAGATAGAAACATTTTATCTGCATCTGAGAAATGACAGTGATCATACAAACTTGGAGGCTCATGGAATTATAATAGCTTTCTTCGAAGATGCTGAAAGGCAGGGATGCCAAAACAAGATCAGGGAAGCTGAAACTGATAGTGCACAAGACTATATGAAACAACCAAACAGCCCAGGGATGCTGGGGTCAAACAGATGGGAGGATAAGAAGGAAAAAAGACTGCAGGCTGTGGGTATTTGAACTGTATGTGAACACATTTACATTTTGTGTGGCACTATCCATGTGTCGCACACAAAAGCAGGACCTGTGCTAGCCCTGAGGAATGCTGCAAAATTGCCTTATGACAAGACATTCACTCATGACATGGACACTTCTCTAAATTAAGCACTTTCTAGTGCCAGATAGTCTTTGCTTTTTTTTAGTGGGTGTTTTTTAAATAGCTTGCTGTCCAGTGACTTGGAGTCACATGCTTGTGCCTTTGATCCTTCAGAGAGTATTTCACAAATTCTTTGGGAAAATACTCAGACCAGCCTAGATAAATAACAGAGCTGTGCCTGTTGCAAACTCCCTTCTCTACCTGGAAGCAGCTGAAGACAGGGGGAGATGTTTCCACAGCCAGCACCAGGGCTAAAACCAAGGAGTGAAAGGTGCTTACCTGTAAATCTGAGCTCTAGGGCTATTGCTAAGAAGCAGAACAACCAATATAAATGGTCAGTGGAATGACACAAGTAAAGACATTTACTTAATGAGGGTGCAGAATTGAAAAGGAAGGCTGGGATTATATCTGGCCAGCTCCTGTTGTATCAAGAAATGCATTTCTGCTGAAGAAGTAACGGAGATTGATTTGACCATACAGATAGGGACAGGCACAGCCAGAGCTGAACTCAGGAGGGTGGCAGAGATTATAGGGTCAGCTCAGTCACCTCTTGGGAAGAGCAGTGGGGACTTTCCTTGGGGGTGAAAGGTGCTCACAGCAGTGGGATTTGAGTGAGTGGCACTGGCGTGCTTTTAGTCCTTGGACTTTACTAATTTTCATATTTATGTGTCACTGGCCTGGGAACATCAGTGTATCTGTAGAAAGACAGTTCCCTGTTCCCAGCTGTCCCAACTGCATATACATAGCAAGGACAGAAGGAGGCACAGCAGTTTTAGAGGGATGGAGTGATTCTGGGGTCCTTGCAGGTCCCTTTGTTTTTTCTGGCATGCACTAGAGCACTTGAAGGCAGCTCTGAGGTGTTGCCCAGTGTCTGCAATGGACCCTTCCTGCAGTGCATTTCAGCATGGCCCATTTCCAGGGTCCCTGTGCAGTGAGTCATGTGCTGAAAGGAATACATAAAATAGATTGTTCTTGCCTCTTCTGCCCCCTTTCTACATCCTCTGAGAGTGGCCAGGACAGCATATAGGAGGATAAGTGCAAGCAGGAGTGAAGTTCTCCCCCAAAAGTGATTGAGAAGTCTGTTAAATAAACTGACTGGTAAAGTGGACCAGGAAGTCTGATGCATTAAGTCTTACAGAAGGGATTATCCTTGGAAGGAAATACACACCTTCAGTTATGATGCATAAGATCACCACAGACCTCATGCAAATACTTCACAAGTCACCAGGAATTCACTGGTATGAATGAAAGCTGCTCCACTGAATCCTGCAATCCACTGCACAGCAAATTGCCACAGGACTGAACCCCAAAGTGCTCCATGGGGGCCCATCATGTACCACCGAGGCCCAGCAGCCTCCTCCACCAGGCACTGCTGTATACATGGCCTAACTCATTCTCTCAGGTGTACCTGATGGACTGAAAAGAAGATTTAGGAACCCAGAATGATGCCTCAGAACTGCACAGATGTTAAAAGGCACAAGCAAACAGCATAAGCAGCCCTTCTCCTTGCTGTCCAAATCTAAGAAAGGATGCAACAGAGGACAGTGAGTTTTAATGCATGACCAGAAGCTGCTGTAAAATTCCTTGTGGAAACATGAGATCTATTATATTTATCACAAATTTGCTAAGTGAGGTTAATACCCTGGCATTGACCCTGCCTCATATGCCCTTAATAACATTATTATGCTTTGTTCTGTTAAGATTTTACAGCAGAAGAGATAACACATGGCCAATAACCCATTATAAACAGGTACTTTTCTTCTTTTCCCCTTGCCCACAGCCTCCACCCCATTGCAGCAGGGAAGATAATGCTTCAGCCAGAGAATTTGGTTCCAATGTCAGCCCATAACCAGCATATGCCTGAAGAAAAAGAGACTGATCAGGCATTGTGGTCTTTATCCTGGCAGTCAAATAGCCTGCATGAATATCAACATTATCATAAATCATTCATTGCTGAAAGTCATCCTAACATCAGAAGGAGCTGAATAGCAACCATTTCTCAGTCCTTATGCACATCCACTTACAGCAGCTGAGCTGTGGGAGTATATAGACCTATTTTTCAGCTGGCATGATAATCAAGTCATTCCTCATTTAAGAGTGAATTCATTTGCCTTGATATTAGTCCTAAATAAGAATATCAGAAATTGATACGTAATCTCCAACTCAAACTAAGATTAAACAGAGGCCACAAAACTCCCTTATTCCTTAAAACACATATAAAATCCCCAGCAAAATTCTTATCTTGGTGTGAATCTAAACATACTGAATTAAATTTAAAAGCCACCATTTCAGACTGGTGTTTCTCAGCAGCCCCAGTATAGCCATAAAAAATCAGAATCTGTCCTTAATATCTCTGCACACTGGTACTGTGCAGAACTAGCTCCAGACTATTTATAGCTCACACTACATATACACACTGCAGCTTCCAAAGGAATACTTTATCTTTTGGGAGGACAATGCTTTCAGTAATGTAAGAAGCCAAAGTTTTGCTTTAAAAAAAAAAAAAATCTCTGCTCAAACCCTTAACCTGGAAGAGTGGCCCTGCACTGCCAATCAGATAATGAGCTTAATTCTTACATCACACTTTATTTGTAGCTCACTGTGTAGTTAATGTTTACAGCTTATCTAACAGGAGAAATGTGAAACCAGAGTTTTAGAACAATAGAAACAAGGCTGTCACCAGCAGGCTGCCAATGAATCATGTCCCTGCAGTCAAGTTCTCCCAGAAGGTCATTTGTAACAGAAATACATCCCTGCCTGAGCTGGCAAAATGCAGAAAAGTGTTTCTCATTTTTATCCTAATAAAATATCGAGCAGATCAATTTCCAGAACAACTTCACCTGGTAGTATTTTTAAATTCTGTTGACTGCAAGACTTAATACTAAAAGTTACGGAGTGAGCAGGCCTGCTTGCTTCTGTGTGTGGGATTCTAGAGGTGGCTTAACCTTCAATCTAAATTCAAGGTATCAAAAAACCTTCTACAAACCTTAAGCAAAGTGATTTACTGTTCTCTTTCACATTTTCAAAATCAGAAAAAAAATTTTTTTGAACACTAAGTAACTTTCTTCCATACCATTCAGAACAGAAGTCCTGAAATCATGGAAAACCAGTGAGCTCTGCAAGAATGATTTGCCAAGAGACAGAAAGCAGCACTGAGACTTTCTTTCTTCTAGTTCAGATGTAGATGCAGAAAAAGGACAAGGAAGTACCGAAAAGAAAAAAAAAAAAAAAAAAAAGACCCAAAATCNAAAAAAAAAAAAAAAGTGCCCAAATCTGAGTCATAAAAGCTGGTTTTGCTCATACAGAATTATTTTAAAGTAACTGCAGCTTAAAAACGAAAAAACATCTTTTCTGCTGCGCTTGCAAAAGAGCTCCAGATTTTCTGCAAGAGGGAAAGCAGATGATGGGGGGAGCTGTTCTTTTAAGAAAAATGTCATTGGCACAAACAGCTGGCACTTGGTGACATGTTATTTATATGTGCAGTTGCTCGTGTTTTTTAACAGATAAGAAAGCATTATCTCATTTGCCATTCAGGTGAGGAACACAAGCAGCTCTGCAGCGCCACTGGCCTCTGGGCCACGTTTCTTATCGTATCAGAAACATCTGTCATTTTGCAAATGAGTTCAATATAAAAGTGCATCCAAAATGCAGTTTCAGGGTGAGACAGTGTTCTGCAAGGAAACCAGAAAAGCAGCCTCCCCCTGCCAGTGCTGGGATGGTCTGTCCCATATTCACCAGTTGGGACGAGAGCAAGGACTGGGAGGGGGAAGGGGGAGAAGAAGAGAGAGACCTTGGAAGTGTCGTGGTTATAAATTATCCCTTCTCTAGGAGCCAACTGTGCCTGAGAACAGGCTCACTCATGAGGGGCTGGCAGTTCATGCTGCAAAATGGTTAACACATCATAAACAGACCCGACTGAATCCTGGCCTTTGTGGTCCAGAGGACTTTACTCAAGAGAATACTGATGGGCTGGGTTAGGAAGGATGCGTGGAGAGGTGGCCAGCATGGAGATTACCACCAGAAGTGCACTTGCAGGGGCTCTGCTCACAGAGATGGAAATGAATCCATTTTAAGGGCAGCTGAGGATGAGATGCTAGGAGCTTCCACTTCCAGGGAAGGCAAGGTGTGCCTCTAGTCCAAGCTGAGGGGAAAAACAGGGCAGGTTGAAAACTGCTCATGTACCCACGTTCATCCCTGCAGTAATGCTGCACATGGCACAAATTTAGAACCCAATAATCCATAGTATGGACCATGTTTTACTCTGGTGTTGTTCTCCAGGGCTGGGTCTAGTACCCCTGTGAGTACAAGGGCATTTTTGTACTCCTCTTTAGCAGGAACAAAGACAACTCAAGATGGCTTCAAAATCCCTCATGCCTAGAAATGCCTCTGTAGGTCTGGAAGCAGGCAGCTGGATTGAGATCCCCATCTGTGTCACACTGAGTGACTGCTTCCTGCTTTGCCTTTGGGCTTTTATTAAAAATACAGGAGAAAAATGACTGTGTCTTTAGCCCTTACTGAGAAACCCCTCTGAAGTTCAGCTGATGCACAGGGGAAAACTATGGACAGACTCTGAACTGGGTTATTGCTCCTTTAGCCTGTGCACAGCCACATGCTGCCTTGTCTGTCCCATCAAAGACCCCATTGGTGACCTTTTATGGCTGCTGTACATCCAATTGTGGATGAAATGCGAAACATCCTCTTTTCCCCCCAAGGAATACTCAAACTGGGCATGCAGCTTAAGAAACAGATGAAAATACCTATTTTAACTTTGCCTCTAATCAGAAAATATGTATTCTTAAATATGCATATGTAAGCAGAAACAGCAGGTAAGAGCTCCCACTCTAAAACAAACAGAAACATGCACTTTGAGCCCTCATATGAAATGGCAGTAAAAGCCCAACCCAATCATTATTTTCCTTGATTTTCAGCCAGACGAGGCACAAGACAAATAAGTCATCAAGGACAAATAAAAGGAGGTTCATTCATTGCATTCAGGGCTGGAATCTTTAATGGTCACCAAATGAACTAAGATAACTAAGTAACCATTGTAAATATTAATCTTTAAAGGAAAACAATACTCCCAACAACAGGAAGCCTGATAAGACATTGGATGTGGCCATCAGTGTTATGGAGTCTCTCTAATTTCCTTAGTTTTTTCTTATGCCTGTAGAGGGATCAGGAAGGGAACCATATGGTATCTCTCAAAGGAAGTAAATTAACATTATTAATAGCTAATGTGGGAGAGGTGAAACAGTGATTGTTCGTTCTGGTTGTTATTGTGCTTTTGTTGGGGGGGAAGCCTGCCTGCTAGTAAGCTTAAGCACTCAAGCCAAATTCAAAATCTTGTATTTATAAACAGAGATCTGATAACAGTTGCCTAAGCATCCATGATGCTTTGCCAGCGCACGCACATCGAGCTGATCTGAAGGGCCTGTGGCCTGGGGTTTGACCCAGGAGTTAGCTCACACAGAGGAGAGCTCAGGCTGTGGTCCCTGCTGCCAAGTAACACCTCACGAGGACCCTCCCATTCTCCTTTGCATTGGTTTAGTTTGAAGCAGAGGGACAAGGACAGGGACATCTGCACTTCTGAGGGACACAGCCTGTCCTCTGGCATCCACTGAGGCAGTGGAGCAAGGGGCCACAGAGGAACTGGCTTCTCACAGGCAGTGGTCACCTTGTGGGACGTCTACTTTTGAGCCCACAGTGGTGGCACAGCTGGTTTCCGAGGGCTGCTCAGGAGGGTGGTATGGAAGTGGCAGAATTATTTTGTGGGAAGCGGTGATAACGAAGTGCTCTATTAGGATTGATTGAATTGGTGACTTGGATGAATATATCAGAGTCCTGGGATCCCTTGCACTTTCTCTGCACTAAGAGAAGAATTTACCTTTCTTAGGCCTCTGCTTTTATCTCCCAAACACTTAGAAGGTGGTATTTATTCACTGTAAATAATATTGCCACTTAAGTTATAAGTTGTGGCTACTTGAAAGGGTGAGACCCTGATCTCAAACTCATCTGTTTGTCCCAGAGCACCTGAAAGCAAAAAATGCATTTCTCATTTTTTTCAAGAGTTTCTCTACTTTCTACTTTCTTCCAAATAATGAAAACCTGAGGCAATTTCTAGCTGGCCTTGCAAAAGTGGACTTTATGACACCTTGCATGTTGAGACAATCTGCAAAATAAATTTGACAGGTAAAAGTGAGAGGAGTCGATTACTCAGTGAGCTAGGTAGATTCTGGCAAAGTTTGGGTAAATTGTTCAATAAATTCCTCAGAAAGAAAACAATGGAATTTGGTAAAATTAACTCACTGGACCTTAATAAAAATTGAGCAGCCTAGTAAGAATACCTCAGGTTTCAGGGCACATGGTGATTACTTTATAGAGATAAAGGAATTCCCTCTGCCCTTGAAAGCTTATACTTCAGCTGCAGGCTGTCAGCTGGATTTTGGTGTCTAGGCCTGAAGAGGACAACTTGAATATTTAAGACTATATAGACTTCAGTTGAACTTAGGTGCAACTGCTCTGTAAGGAAACCCTTACCAGACAACTCTACTTGGAGAGGGAAGTCGGTAAATTGTGATTGAGTCTGTGTGTTACATCTGGTACCTCTTCCTGGGTGATGATGGGATATTTTATTTCTTAAGAAACTCATCACATTGACCAATAAGTTCATGAAAGGCTGAAGAGATGTGCATTGTTTCCTGACTCTATGGAGTCATATGACATGGATAAAGTGTTCTCTGTGCTGAAGCTTGGGTGGTTTATAATGTTGTGAAGTTTTCCACACTGCACATTTTAGGGCCCTTTCATATTTCAAGTTACGTAAACTTATAATAAAACTGTTGTTCCCTGGCTCTGCAGAATGGGACTTTCTGCTCCATCAGGACAGGGTTGATTTCCAGGCACGAAAGGGAGGATGCTTTCATGATGGTTTAGGAGAAGACATTTGCATGATATCCACCTAAGTACAAGAAGACAGATGTTTTGTCAGGACAGTTCTACAATCAGGAAAAACACTGACTCAAAGAAATGAAATGTGTCAAGCCAAACTCTCTAGTGATTGAAATACCTTTTAAGATAATAAATCTGCCTATCTTAATAATCTTAATTACCAATATCAATATGATGACATCACCCTGATGATTATAACTCATTAGACTGTGGTCACACATTTGCTTCTTGTTGCCTGTCCCCCACCTTCCATCCATGCTGGGCACCAAGTGTGGTTGTTTGGTGGTGGCAGATGAAAATAATTCTGCTCTAAAACCACCACAACCTCAAAAAACAAAGCAAGTTACAGTGCACTTCCAGGGAATTATAACACCAAGTCCAAACATTTACAGATCTCAAGAGGCCCTGTCTTACCCCGATATCAGCGGGGTCTTGGAGTTCACGTGTCTGTGGCAGCTGGAGACCATGAGCAGCACTGGGCCATGCAAAGGTCACAGGCACACAGTTAACCCCTGCACAAAGCTATTGCTCACTTGCAACCCATTCTCTACCCTTATCATGTAATTAATCACACTTTGTGAGAGCTTCGGGAAGGAGGGAGTTGTCTGGGGTGGCTGCGATTACTCAGTTGCAACTTGGACTCTCCACCCAGGCAAGGGATAATTGGAGAAATCTAGCACTGCCTCCCTCCCCACCCACGCTGCCTGGACCTTGGGCCAGGGCACAGAACCCATCCCTCTTCCCCCTTGGCACATGAGAGCGAAGGGCAGACTTGGCTCCTGCCCTGTTCTTGACCGGAGCAGCAGCACCTGGAGCAAGACATCAGGTGACAGTAACAGGTTATTTGTGGTAAAGCTCAGCAACTTGATTACTAATCTCTGGAAAGAAGGGGGAAGGAGAGGAAGGATTTTAACCCTGCAGTGCCTCTCAGTCAGCTGGCACAGGCACACAGTGCCTCCCAGGGCCACCCCAGGGAAGTGTGCCTCCAGGGCATTCTGCTCCACAAGCGAGGGCATGTCTTTGACTGCCACAGGACAATTTATAGGACAAATATTGAGGATAATTAAGGATAATCTCTGCTTTAAGTGTCTCACAAAGAAGGTCAGGTAGTCTCTTTCCTTGTCAGATGTGATGAAGTCAGGCAGCTCTCACTAAGAAGAGGTATTTGTTTCTCAGAACAAGTAATAGTAAAAATCCCTACCTAGATCCTAAAGGTTTCCTAGATTTAATCTTCTCAAAACTCAGACAAGATTATTACAGTGAATTCTGTCTCTAAAGAGCCATAAGAGTGAATTACATTACCAGCATCAATCTCTTTCTGGTATATGCTTTCCTTTCTGTTCTCATGCTAGCAAATACAGAGAGGTGCTATAATACTAACATCCCGAGCTCAGACACTAACATCCTTTCAAGCAACTTGGCAGATCAGAGTAGATTAGATAGTCACATGAAAGCAAAGGAGGAATCTGCCCCAGCAACTTCTGCTATTTTTTCTGTAGTTAATCTGATGATTTTGTACTATTTGGTCATAAGATGTTGTTTTGGTTATTCAGTCATTATCATGACAAGTTTCTTCCTAAATAGCCTTTGGGTGACAGACATTTGCATTGCTGGCAAAGTGGCAAAGTTGGGACTAACCAATTCCTGCCCTTAAAAGATCCCACTATTCCCCAGCTGACCGGATTTGAGAGGGCACGTGTTGCAGGATCTCTTCTGCTTGTAGATGTGACGACTAAAACCAGAGGAGGTCTGAGAAAAAGGCATGTTCCAGCCTCTGTTTCACAATCCTTAGGTACGTAAAATCCCTGTTACCAAGAAACCAGACCAACAACAGTTCCCCACCCCGTGAAGGAGGAATATTCCTTGGAAATATCTGTCTTATGCCACCGCGGGCAGGATGCTGAAGATGAAGGACCAGCAGCCAGAGGAGGTCAATGGGCCTGTGGTCAAGCCAAGACTGTGCTCATGCAAGAGGAAAGTTCAGTGACTTCTTTGGAAAGGCTGATTCAAAACATTGGAAAAACGTGGCAACACAGCCACTGAGAGATCACTGTTATAACTGAGCCATTTGTAGCACTCCTGACCCAGCAATCCCCTTTGTCATGCCTTCGTGTGTCCAGCTTTTTGTTTACATCCAGGCACGTTGCTGCGGCACCTGAGCAGTTTCAGCAACATTTTTAACATATCAGCATATAACTATATTTTAATTAAGCTGATGAGACTGAGAGCAGCATTTGATGCTCAAGGCTGCATATAGCAATTGAGCTTTTACAAATTACCATGCCCACATAATTATGAAAATAAGAAAGAGGCCTTGCTGTCCAGGTAACTCTGCAGCAACATACTCTGCCACGTTAAACAAATGCATATAATTTTATGTTATGTCTATTCTGCTCAGTGCTTTCATGATCTTTTGAAAGTTCAAAGATAAACAAGAGTCTCCTGAAATGACCCATCTGCAGGAGATAAAAGAATAGGCATGGGGAGCCCTTGCAGTGTTAGACCAAATTGTCCATGGCTGCAAGAAACCTCTCCCTAGAGCAGGTTCACCCCCACTTACCCTCTTCTCGTGTCACTTCACACCTCAGACAGACTCACCTTAGTTCCCTTACTGTGTGTTTTCATGAAGTCCCAGACAGCTTTGTAAATCCATGTACCAATACAGGCACCAAGGCCTGGCCACTGCCAGGGGAGCAGATCCCACAGTGGCTGGTCCAGCCTGGCTCCTGCCACCTTCCCCGATGGCCTTCCTTTGCTTCTGGTACAGACAGAACTGGGCAGAAACGGCATCCAGCTCCAAACTCCTCACCTGGGAAAAGAGAGGAGGCAAGGAGCCTGAATCTCTGGCTCGGTCACCTCTAGTGAAGTCAGGCTTAGTGATGGACAGGGCCTAGAGCCCACACAAGCAACACAAACTAAGAAGCTGAGGGATGGGCTCACCATTGCACTGGATACAACAGCAAGGCCACATCATAGAAAGTGGAGAGAGCAGTGTCACTGTTTGTGATGGCACAAACTGTCTCTGCTTTCTGTGCTTACTCTTTATATATTTATATACACACACGCACACACAAGCCAGGCAGCATTCCTCAGCCCTAGGTCAGTTCACCTTGTCACCCACGACCAAGTCCTGTAAGAAGGAAGGTCGTGAGTTCACAACGATGCTCCCAGCAATGAGCAGCATCTCACAAATAAAGCCCAAGGAACAAAGCTGACTTGCTGCACACTAGTCTCCGGGTTTGGGGTCTTTGTTTTGGAAGAACTCCCTGGAACCAGAGATGGTCCATAATTCTAGCCAAGAGTTCCAATCAAAGCCTCACCAGCACCCCACCAAAAGCCTCATCTCATCACAATTCATCTCGTGTTTTGCTGGCTCCCAGAGTGCAATGACAGGACAGGGTGTTAGCATTGTTTTAAACTCTAGGACCCTGTTCTGAAGCTTGCCAAATTTACACTCCAGATTTTTAATTCAACGTGATAAGCACTGAGTCTTCGTGCCAACTGTGCCTCATGGAATAGATGTTTGTATTCAAAACAGGCTCCTGTGCCAGACTCACCTCCATTCTGTATCTCCCATGTACCAACGACATGACCACAACTTAAACCTGCAAGCAGAAAGAAAGACAAGCTCCATCACCGTGTCCCCCTCTCAGGAGCCCAATTCAGCTCTGTTTACAAGGAGTTTTGTACTCAGGCAATAAAAGGCACTTGAGCTAGAGAGCAACAGTAAGGTTAATTTCCTTTTAAACTACACTACCACTCAAGGACTTTTGACTTGCAGTTAATACTATTGTTTGGCCAGTAATAGGCATAGATCCCCCCAGTTCATAGGCAGACCTCACAACTCCTAGGCCTTAAAAGAGATACTTATAAAAATATAGATACTATCATATTACTTCAGAGATTGGAAAACATGGGCTTGAGAAAAATATCAGATAAATCACCCAGAATCCCACAAAACCAGAGCCAGAATCACACCTACAGCTCTCCATTTTCTAATGTCCAACTGTCTGCGTATTTTTCAGTCTGGTTCTGCTGAAAACTTATGTTGTGACAAGAATCTAAACACTTTTTATCACTTTTGACTTACAAACTATGAGATCACATTTGTCAGATGTAAAACTACAAGTAATGCATGCAAATTTAAAGTTTTCTCAAAGCAGAATGGAAACATTTTCATCTGAAATTGTAAGGATGGGGTGGGCTTACTGTATGAAAGTACTTTTTATTCAATGTAAGGACACATTCAACTTGACAATGGGTCTGTCAAGTTTGACTGTTGATCCTCACCCCATATCCAGGAAGAACATATATTTTTATTGCTTCTCTTCCTTACAGGGCACTAGAGATTGCTAGTAACTGAATTCCAGTCACAAAGCACACTTGTACAGATAAGTCCAGCAGCTAAGCTGCTGACTGCATTTTCTGAAGTCCTTAGAAAACACCAACCTATAATTAACTTAAAATACCATCCAAAAAGAATAGTTCAATCTGTAATGCACTCATGTAGTTACATTAATGATACCTTCCCAGAGTGACAGGGACAGTGCAGGATGTACAGTAGCCTAGAAATGGGTTGGGTGCAATACATCTGTAGGGTAGAAGTGTGTTCTTACCACAGGTGTTCTTACAACAGGTGCCTCAAGCACAAAGCTGCATCAGGCTTGGTACTCTTTGAAGACTCTCTCAGCACCATCACGTTTGAAATTTTGGGTTGGAGCCGTGCTTATTCATCCATAATGACAAAGTCAGACTGATCTTTGTTATTCTATCCTGAGCCCAGCTTAACTTCATTAACTATCAGAACAAGGTCATGCTCTGTTAAGTTTGTACTTTCACATCCCTTAGTAACTTTGAATCATTCTCACTGTCCATGCACTGACATTTATGGTGTTCTACTATCATCCCTTTGTTTATGTTCAAAGTTCATTCACTGCCTTCTTCCATTAGGGCTCTGTAACACATTCTCTGCCCTAATATCTCTTGTTACCTTTTTCTTACTTGACCCATCAAAAGTTTCTATCTGTCACCAAAGAGGTAGTTTCCATGGAAACTCTGAAGAACAGGCTAAGTTAACGAGGCATAAAATGAAGACTGTGTCCTCAAGCTCACCCATTTTGAAAATCTAGGTCAGCAATGTTTGCTTAAAACATTCCACTCTTCTAAAACCATGTTCACTTGACTGTTAAGGATGCAATAAAAAGAGAAGCTCTAGTATATCCCAAACTTAGCATGTTTAATAGAATACTGGATGTTCATGTGAATAAACTATTTTTACAAATTCTCCCAGCCTGTTTTCCCTTTCAGTTTCCTTGGATAACCCACAGGCATTTAGTTTTATCATCCAGTTACTTATCTTCACCAAACATTTACTCTGGCCATCATAGTCTGACTTTCAGGTAGTGTTCAAGCAACCTGCTATGATCTCACTGAGGGCGGGAGGTATTGGCTGTGTCATCCTTTTTAATCTCATTTAGAGGGTCTACAGGAATGAAAGAACAGTCTACATGACAGCCCAATTCAGTCTCAACCTGCACAGCTCACAGGCAGAAGCCCAGTAATGAAACCAATGCTGAAATTCTGAATTTGAGTTTCCTTACAGTTGATGTTGTCTGATCTCAGCCACCAATTCCAAGTACCAAATGCTGATCTGTTGAAATGTAATGGACTGTGCTCCAGTAAATGATTTATTGCATTCAAGGGTTTCCTTAGTGAGAATCACAGTTTCTCTCAAGAGAAGAAACAGTCATACCAAGTGTTGGTGCTAAAATATGCTGTCAAGTACATAAGGTTGTGGAAGGCTGCCTCAAAAAAGCTGCTGTGGAGGGAAATAACACTGATGATTTGCTCCTTATTTCCTCTACTAATTGAAAGCAGATGTAATCAGCTGCAGTCAAATACCTTTGGAGATGCAACTATATCACCAAAGATACCCAACTTTTCGGGCATGTCTCAATCTGATCTCCATAATTCCATATTTCTCCCTAATTTATACTGACTGAGGGCCTTCAGTGCTTTGGGTAGCTGAGTGATGATCTGCTCCCATTAAAAGGTAAGGTGCTGTGAAACACAGATCTTTTTTTCCTGTTTTTTTTCTGTTCACAGTGGATGGTGATGGAATTTCAGCTGTTGATGACAAGCAAGAAACAAAGGTTAAGAAAATACCTATAACCTTATGACTTCCTGAGAAAACAAGGTGCACATGATGACAGCTTATGAAAACAATCTGCTGTCCTAGTAAAAACCTGATGCAATCCACCCTATGTTCCTTGTATTATCAAATATCAAATCTGAAGTAAATCAGACCTTTTTCTGGCCAATTCCCTTTTCTCTGCCTAAACCCCTATGTAATGTGTTGATTTAGAAATTATGTACAGCCAGGACAGTTTGAACAACTTATCTGAAGCAGAACAGCAGTCCCCAAAAACACTTTGGTGTAATCCAATTACACTAATTAAAATAATTATTTCCACTTAGTTTGCTACTGAACTGCTTGCTTGGCACATCAGAGTCAGTGCATACAAAGGTCAGGTGCAGCCTCTCCAAACTCTAGGGAGGACATAAAGTAGTGTAGCAGGATGCAAGTCTCTAGATGTTGTTTGTGGTTTGGTTTTGCTCAAGTATGTCAGTTAACAACAGGCAGGTGGAGAACCTCCAACTTGTTTCATCCTGTCTACACACATCATGCTTTCCCCCCTCAGCTCTTACTCCACTCCTCTGTTGTTGCTGCAGACTGAATTCCCAGCCTGGAAAGTTTTCTACAGTGGTAAGTTTTGAAAGAAGATGTGCTAAAAACTTAAAATGTTTCTGCAAATGGGTACTTCGTAGTGCTGGTTCTAGAATAAGAATCATAAGGTAGACAGATTGCCCTCCAAATTTGCAATTGAAGCGTCTGCTACTTGTGCCTACATCTTTTGCAGAATTTCTGGTGGAAAAAGTGATCCATTTCAGAAAAGAAACAAATAGAGACATAACTGTCAAACTTATTTTCTATTTTTTTCAATGAGCTTAAAGGAAAGTTTCCTTCAACTCACTCTATGTTGTCAGTATAGCTTTGTCTCCAGCACTTCACAATTTTCCAGCATGCCTGTCTGCTGCCAAATCCTTCCCTTGACACAACCACAGAATAAAAAGTCTTTTGCTTCCCTCATTTGCTTCCCTCATCCAACAAGCCACAGTGGCTTTCTTAACTACTGCCCTCTATGAAGAAGCACAGAAAGTAGTCCTCAGTCATGGCCACTGAACAACCATACGAAAGAGCCTGATTTCATTTTTTCCTTATATCAGCACAGTAGACTTCTGATATTACCTTGAATAATGCCTCTAACTGGCTACCTCAGCAAGCCCCTGGGTCTTTCAGAGTGCCACCATTCCTCTCCCCTACACAAGACAGCAAGCCATTCTTCCCCTCTGCTAACCCAGGACCAGGGGGTTGCTGCCTCACCATCTGCATTTGGCCAGAACAGATAAAAAAAACCCAAACAAAATGATTTGGAGCTCCCAAACCAACAGTAACTTTGGTACAGCAGATGCTGCTGTAAAGGAACCTTGTGGCTACAAAAACTGGGACACTGGTGTTTTTCTCATATGACCTCATGTTGTCACTCACCATCTGATCTGTATCAAAAGGACAAGGCCACAACGTGCATACTGTCAGTATTTCCCTGTGCCTTGGACTTCTATATTCTATGGACATCTGAGCCTTTTTTCTGCAGTTGTGAGATAACACTGACTGTACTCATCAGGAGGCATATGAGGTTATCTGTCAGTGTGTCTTCATTCACAACATATGTGCACAAACTTCCAGGTGAAAAAGAGGTCAGTTTGGATTAGCCTTCGTTTTAATTCTGGGGTGAAGTTAAAGAAGTTACGAGCAAAACAAAGTAATACAGTCATCAGTCAGCTCTCAGATTATGACAATAATGGGGAGAAAAAAAATTAGACTGTTTAGTAGATCAATAGATCTATTGATCTATCTGGGGAGAACATAAATAATGGAACATATACCAAGCACATGTGGATAGAAGGGACAGAGTAATCCATCTCCAAATGGCACCTGCTGATTTGTTGAATATATAAAATATGCCCTCGCAATCTATTGATTGTCATGGAATTGGATCAAAGATCTCCTAGCACTGGCAGTGGTCTGGCCAGGACCTAAAAGACCAAAATATACGACAAATCCCAACTAAGAATCTTTTATGTTCCATCGCTTCTGCCATTCTCATTCAGAGGGTTTTTGGTGCATTCATTTATGCTTCTCCAGAACCTCTGAGTTATCTTTAATCAAGACTTTTGTGTTGATGACAAACTTCATTCTGTCATTCAGATGTCCTAGTTCTATCCCAGGAATGCAGCTAGATTAGAGTTTGCCTTATCTCAGGAAGATTGTGAGATGTTTATCCATTCTTGTGTTACATCTTGGCTGGGCTCCTCACACTGTTTGCTGACAGCTTTAACAAGCAGGGCCATGAATTTATTGCAGCTTAATTCTAATTTATCTGCAAAAGGTGCCACCTGAGACTAAACATTCATGTATCATTTTGCCTGACTTTAGAACCCATCAAAACTCTCCCTAGGAAAGTATTGACGTACTGATATTGATTATTAACAATTCCTCTGTTAATGCTTATTGCCTCACTGATCCTCTGCAATGGCAAACATTGCTCCAGGCTCATCCTTTCCCTTTGCTCCTGGTGGACAGATTTAGTGATCTGAGTGAGGGCAGAGAGCATACTAATTAAACTCAGATATTGAATCTAAATCAAGAGGTGCTGCAAACTCCAGAGAAGGCAGGGAAAACACAATTCAGAAGGAATTCATAGACCCTGGGACTAAAAGGAAAAATCTGTCCGAATGCAAATAGAAATGTTTGGGAAAAGAGAAATAACATGAAAGATACTTTCACAACAGAATCACTGCAAAATTTTGATGTTAAATGGATTGTAGAAAGTAAATCAGATCAAAGATTGAAGTAAAATATGGCATTAATGAAAATAACACATGATTAGAGAAGTTTGCTTCATCAGAGGCAAAACACATTTCTATATTCAATTTACTCCCAGGTTGCTACACGCCACAACTGCATCCAAAAAAGCCAAAGGGTAAGAGGAAAACCAGAAGTGATTTATAGGGATAGATCTTAAGGACTAAATGTGAGTGGCACAGCCAGATGGATGGGGAGGAGTAGAAAGGTTGGCAAGAGCATGCTAGGAAAACTACCATAGAAGGGAGGAATTTGCAAAAGCTCAGGGGGCTCAGCTAGGAAAAAAATTGAGTCAGCTTTGAAATAAAGGAGGGTCCAGGGTTACTTTCCAGAAAATGGTGAAGTCTAGAGATCTGTTCACCTAAAATACATTCTCCAGGAAAGTAAATCTGATGGCTGATGTAAGTTGGGAATGGGCTAAAGGGCAATAGAAAGAAAACATTATTGTATTTTTTTCGTGCATAAAATAGCTGCATTTTAGAGCACCAAAAGGTAAATCCTCAGCTGGACTAGACTACTGCAGCTCGACCGACGTCTGTCAGCTTATACCAGCCAAGGTCTGGCATACCTATCATAATTCACATGCTGGGTTGCAAACTGTAATTAACCCTGCCTCCACCCAGCTGAGTTCCCTTGGCCTTTATATTTGTTACTCAATACATGCTGTAGGAAAACAGGGCTGAAAGGACCTTTTGGATTGTCTGATCCTGTCTTTTGCTGGTACAGTGAGCTATAGCAACTCCAGCTGACAAACTGTAAAATGACCATGGTCGCTTGCTCCCACTGCTCTTTGTACAAAAAGCCCCCTGTATAACTTGTCAGAGAGCCTAACTTTACATCTGAAATAACCAAATCAGTTTTAAAACCCTCCCTCTTTCTTTGTTAAGAGTGTTCTTCTCTTACCCTGGTGTTTAACTCTCCATAGTGAAAGAGGGGTAAATGCCCCCTCTAATTACAGCTGATAAATTAGAGGAATAGTGACTTTTTCTAGAGAACTAAAGATGTTACTGTATGGCTTCTTTGGGATCATTTCCATAGGTGATACTTTGAACTAGACCATACTCACATGGCCCCAGAAGGGCCAGGATTGCCAGGACCAGTCATGACTATTTTGTTTACTTTTTTTGGAAAGTCAACAGTATTGAGTGGCTGGAAATACCAGACTTAAACCCTGATCCAGATGAAGCCAGCATCAGTTCTGCCACTGGTGATGATTCTCTTGCATCTGCATACCTCAGATACTTGTGACATCTGCCATTGCTCCTCTGCACCAAAATTCCTCCCCCATCCTAAGTCCACACCAGCAAAGGGCTCTTGTCCCTCCCCATTCCAGCCTTCTCACACGCTTTCTGAAGGCAAAATTGAATGACCTTTCACCAGTCCAGAGCACCATCCTCCACATTCAGTGGTGCCTAACTTGCCCTAGGTCATTACCAATAGGTTTTTCACAGGGTTAATGATTTTTGGGAAGCTCTGAAAAGCATTAGCACAGAGAGCAATGCAGAACTGAGGCCATGCCAGGGGGAGGTGGAAGCCTCACGAGACTGGCATGACCACAGTTGTCCCAGAAAAAGGGCATTCACCCCATCCCAGACATGGGGGGTGGGAAGAAAAAGAAAAAAAATAAGATCAGGCCCTGGCTTATAAAAGGTAGTAGAAATTTAATTATAAGAAATGTACTCTATGTGCAAAGAATTGCACAGACCAGCAATAACCTTTATATACCAGGGCAGAAGTTGACTGGGGAGCAAATTCACTCTTTGATGCTGCACTCTACAGTGAGTGAGGAAATAAAAAGCCTATTGAAAACCATTTTCCCTGGCAAGTATCTTCAATGACCCAGTTTCAATGAGATTATCAAAACAGGTATTACTCAATACACTAGAAATCAAACAGATTTAGGGGCAGTGACAGTAAATCATCATTTGATACATGTGGAAAAGCAACCAAGCTTTCAAAAAAACCCTTCAACTCTGAGGCAGAAGTCACTAACTTAACACTAAGCAGAGGCTAGGGAGGCCTGAGCTTATATTTATGCTTAGAAATCCACCTTTTTGAAAGTTCTGCATTTGTTTTCTTTTTTAGGGCAACTGCTCAAGTCCTAAGCAGCATCACACACTTTCTTCCTCACAGGCTTCCCCTTTCCCCTGCCTTCTGGAAGGGCAAATCATCATGAAGAATGGAGTTCAGGCTTTGTGGTTCCTGTCCAACAGCTGCCAACAGGGGAAGGCAAACAGAAGAAGGTTTCTGTGTTACGAGATGTAGATTAGAGAGGAAACCCAGCATCCTTTATCAGGTCATGCAAGTTAAAGTGGAAGGAACTGGCTCTTGATGCTTCACGTGCTGCATGTCCATGAATACCTTGGAAATATTAACTAATCCTCGTGAAACCCCTGAGACAAGTTAATATCAACCATTTATGTGTATGCAAACAAACAGCAAGAGTGTTCAGAACGTGCCTGGGCACTTTGTCAGCGACTCAGGAACTGGAGTAGGTCAGTGAAACATCTTCCAACTTTCTCTAGTCCATTTGGCTTCAGTGCCATCAGAAAACATGACCAATATCATGTTAAAGGTCCAAGCATGGCTCAACCCTCTCAGACAAGCTGGGACATAACATTTCGTAGAAATCTGTGCTGGGATTATGGGATGAGAGCAGTTCTAAAGGGTTGGGAGAAAAAACTAAGACAAATGCTGTCCATTTCAGCTCAGCTTTGGAAATTTTGGGTTTTTTTCAGGTGTGACTCAGTAAAATTTGCGTATATGGCATTTATATCCACACAGACATCAAAGAAATTCTTCATTTAGAGAATTCTCACCACTAAGACTGACAAGCTAAAAGGCATTTTCCCATGAAAGGCATACCCTCCTTGTGTATCAAATCCAGGAATTTAATACAGCACTTCAATAACTAAATTTACACTCTTATGTTCTGTCTCCTCACTTTATTTAATTTCCCTGATTACTAAGGAATGAATTCCATTCTTTATTTAAGCTGGTGAGCACAGATAAATGGCTTTTTTCTTCCTTTTTGATAGAAAAAGCTTTCATTGGCAACAAGAACCTGGACAGTTTTATCCAACTTTCCTGCCTGAACTATGAGACACAGAGAAAGCAGCACGAGAAGAAGTTTAGTCTCTGATCCTACAAAATCCAGTGGCTCGGAGTGAAGTGGGGCAGCTGTGACACAGTTTAGTGCAGTAGAACTAGGGGAGTCCTCATCTACCTGAGATGAAATAAAAAATTTGGTCTACACTTGACAGCTGACAATTCAAATACTTTAAAAGAAGTTACCTTAGCAAGAGAAATGATTGCTCAAAGGAGGCGAGGCACATGGAGCAATTTGATATGGGGATGGAATCCAGGATTCCCATGGTCTGTTCCCAGCCTTGCCACTGGCCTCCTGTGAAACTAGGAGGCAATCACTCAACAGCTTTTCCTTCAGTTTATTCTCCTTTATAGGATGTTATAGGACTTAAATGCAGGACTTCACAGAGGATGTGTTCCTACAATTCATTATGTGGGCTGCAATGCACCAGCTTGTGCTTTGACATCATGGGCTGAATAGTGCCTGAATTGCTCCATGCCTTGGTTTTCCACTGACATAAAGAGAATATTCACGTGCTTTGACATCTTGGATGGAAAAGAAATGCAAACACAAAAGTGCTAGTCTTCTATTGAGAGGAAGAGACAGTTAAATTCTACCCTTTTGCTTCCCTACTCTATTGGGATTGGCATGAAAACATAAAGATGACAGGCTGGGCCCCATTCTATTAAGATTTAAATTTAGCAAGGAATTGGAAAATTACTGGGAGCCTTATGTCTAACCTCTGCCTCAGAAGCAAATATGCATAATTCTTGTTCCATAGCTAAATTTGAGTGAATTACCAAATGTTGGACCAATAAAAGAACTGTCCAACACAAACCTTATCTGCCTGAGATGCACATATCTGCTTACAATATCTTTTGTTAGTTAAACAAAACAGAATCATTGTTGCTAAGAAGTTAATATTGTTTAAGATTCACTGGCTTACACACAGAACACTTTCCTGAGATGCCCCAAACACATTCCTTTTCTGTTCTCTTCATTTATTCCCCCCTTTTTTTCCCTTTTGTACTGACTTGGCTAAAGCTGATGTTTTCTTTAGGTGAACTTGCTCATAAGGTGATACAAGCTTTGAGGCAGGCAAACATTTCAGCTGATACAGTGAAGGCTAAATAGCTGTTCAGATCAGAGCAAACAATTCATTTGAAGAGCAAAATATAACTGAATTCCCCAAGCATTGAACAGGAGCCTACTTGCTCTACCTCCTACCAGCTCACTCTTTTCTTCCTTGCAGCCTTTTAAACCTGTGTTGCCAGTGCCCAAAATTCCTTCATCCAAACAGTGAGTTATGGCAAAATAAAACCAACCACAGTGTTCCAATGCCTCTGTGAATGAATAAACCCTTCAATGCTTTCTGTGATGTAGTTTTTAATTTGATCATCTTTTCTAGTGCTGGGACAGTACATGACACAAACATCCACATGGAAGTGAAAATAAAGAGAAACACTTCATTACCAGAGCAATATCAGTCAAGATGCCAGATGTAAAACACATACCCGGCAGAAGGACATCACTCCATAGCAGCTGCTAACATCCCTCTGATGACAGCAAAGCTACACTTGGTATTGATCTGCCAAAATCATCCCATCCTCTCCCTACATTTTCCATGTCCTGCAGCATTATAAGGACTACCATTAAAAACACACTTCTGTCAGGGTAGTTTCACCTGCCTTGTAGGTGTTTGCCAGCAGAACTGTGCCCACCCAAGGGGTTACCATGCCACGGCTCTGACTGATGCCATGTGCACCAGCTGTCCAGAGCTGCCTGGTTTGTGAGCTCTGAGAGCCCTCCAGGGTCCTTGGCCACAGCTATCTTGCAGAAAGCTGTGCAGGGTAAATGAGGGCACAGCAAACTCCCTGCCACTGTAACCAGACATCCTGAGCATCTCCCCACGAGGCTGCAGCCTGCAGCGTGGGCAGGCACAGATATGCTGGGGGGATGTAGGCGAGACATGCTTATAAAACCCAAGAAGAGATATTCTGCTCTCACAGAAAAAGCACTGATAAGAGCCACTTTTTACAGTGTGTGCTTCCACATCAGAGGTTAACATCTCAAATACTTGGCTTTCACTGCCTACCAATTTTTCTAGCCTAGGGACTAATGAAAAACATTTTTGAGAGTCTGAAAAATGAAGCCTTTCATTTTACACAGAAAACAGGCAGAGAATTGGAGGCAGCAGTGGAAGCTGCATGATCTAGAGATCAGTCTGAGGGTCCATGTCAGACCTTTAATGGGTGTTATTCCACAGGCTGGCATTGAGCAACCCCTTAAGCCATGAGCAGTCCTTGTAACTAGATCAAAAGCAAACTCCTCTCCAGCAAGCACATGAGGACTGAATCCAACTAAAAATCGTGGCCCATGCACAAATTCACTCTGAATTTCTCCTGGCACCAAGTAGGTCTCATTACCAGGATAGTGTTCAGATCTCAATGTGTATCACAGCCAAGCAGGGACAGGTGAAATGAGCTGTCTCTGCACTGAATGCATTTGACACCACTTGCTAACTTTTCAAGGCAGAGAGGTACAAGATATGCCCCAGCATTGCAGAAATGACTGGCAGAACTAAAATATGATCATGAAATGTGTTGACTGAGTTTGTCTTGCAAAGAAACTTTAAAGTCTGGCTTGTTAGGGGCTCCTGAAATAGCATTTCCCAATGGTTTACAGAAAACTACAATGAATTAGTCAGTGAACATGCATCGTTGCCCCATCCTGGGCAGAATTAGAATATTTCATCACATGCCATCAACCACTAAAGGAAGAAAGCACATGACTCATCATGGCTGAGGTGGTAGGGATCTATGGCTTCAGAGCATGAGGAATTACTCTGCTTCACACTTCTGTCCACTGGGAAATCACACACAGCTGTGACATACAGCACAAACTGTTTGTAACACTCCCACATTACCCTCAAGTCTGGGTTTTTTTTTAAAGTGTATCTCACAGAATCGCAATTCAAATGTGAATTTAAGAGCTAGATGGAAGAACATGTTCCTTTTCAGATCAAGGAAAAATCACCCAATAAAATCGGATTAAATGAAACATTAAGTGATGCCAAGATCAAAGAGTTTCTCATCTCAGAAATGCCTCCCTGCTCTACAGTTAGATACAATCACAGCAGATCATAACTAAAGAGACTCAAAGCATCCATAAAAGAAAATGAAAGAAAGAAAGGGAAAAAAAGAATAAAGAACAGCACCCTAGATTTAAATTGCAGGACTATTCCCTTCTGCCTTCAAAACATTGTATAATCTTCTTTCTGGATCAGTTGGGGTATCCTTTTTACGCTGCAGAGCACGAGCACTCTCTGGAACCAGAAACAGAGATAAACCTCCCAGGAACTAAAGACTGTGACAAACCTCCCACTTGCTGATCCAAAACATAGCTCTTTCAGCAGCTTGCACAGCCCTAAGCACAGAGGATTATACAAATACACATTATATGCACATACCTAAACCCTTACATGGCCCGCACAAGCCATCCCCACAGGAAGCACAAAGGGAGCGCAGGTGACATGTGACAAACAGGACTCATCACATCACTGGTGCTTGGGCTAGAGGGAATGGCCAAGCTGGAGCAGATAGGAGGCTTCTCAGTCCCAGGCCAGGGCAGTGTGTACTTCCATGAACCCATCACAAACCCCAACCAGGAGTCTTCCTGCACAAATCCCTCTCTCCCTTACTTCACCTGAATGCTCTCTCCCACTCTCTGAGACCCTCCCTCGGGTTCACCTGTCATGGACCCTTCCTTGCACCAGTCCAGCTCCACAACAGCTCCTACAACTTTCCCCTTTCCTCCAGCTCAGTTACATAAGCTACTACCTACCTGCTATTTTAGATTATACATAGCAACATGATGATGAAAACAGAAACAGCAAGTTTGGGTTAATTTCCCTCCCTCCTCTCTTTGTTTGGTTTTCTGGAACTACTTCATCCCAAACATTTGTAAATAGTGCTTGGAGTTACATTCCGAGTTCCAGCAGTAAACATTAAACTAGCTAATATATATATAGAAGGATGCCTGTTCTTCCAGTGTATCCAGGCAACCTTGCAATACAAAGTTAAAGTACAGCTATTTGTTCAAAAAGTGTTTTCACAGCTATTTCCTCTTCCCCCCCTGGACTTTTTCCACTAGGCACTACTTATATTTATCATCTGGAGATTCTGTTCCCTTTTTCCTTTTCAAAAACATTATAACAGCTTGTTTTAAGAGCAGCAAAGCATGGACATGTTGCTTATAATAAAGTTTCATTTAGTTTGTGACAAATGAAAGAAAAATAGCAAAAGTTTCACAAGAACACCTGAATAAACTCCTTTGTCACATGCTGTGGTAACTCCGAAAAGAAGATAATCTCCAAGTACTAAGGAAACCAGAATGCTGTAAGGAAGGAAGAAAAACACATTTACACAAACTCTAAAGCAAGCTGAAAATGTGGTTTACTATATCCTACCTAACACTAGTTGAAGGTTTCAGAATAAAACAAGTTTCCTCAGAGAGCAAAGGTCAGGCTGAACTAAACTTTTTTCTAAAGGAAGAATATAAATTTTTATTAAATTTTCCAATTGAGAGCCTCTTTGGAGTAAAAAGCCAGCATCTCAATAGGAAGTGTTTTTCATTTCAAAATGTCAATTCAAAATTAAAAGTGTTACTTTGACACATTGGACACCTTTATTTTGGTAGACAATGTTGACATTTTGTGTTGTTTCTTATTTGAAAACTTCTTCAGAATATTTTTCTACTATATGGCTTAAAATTTCAACTTTTGCTTCCTATTCTGATGAGAAACAATTTTGCTTGCTTATTAAAGTTTTCTTCTGGGCTAAAAAAGTCTGCTGAACATTCCCTGCTTTCAGTGCCATTCTTTTCTCATGAAGTGCTACAGTACATAGTTGACTTTTTTTAATCAGAATAACAGTCAATTAAATACTGCACATTTTGAAAAAAAAATTAAAAACATTTATTGTTTTCAGCCTTTAGGGTGAATGGGGAGGAAGAATAGAGAAAATTCTCCGAAGATGCAACCATGTATTTTGGCAATAGCATTCTCATGCCATCTTTTGCACAACTACCTCAGTGTTTTCCAGCTATTTTCATGTGCCCAACAAACTAAACAGTGGGTGACACTAAAGTTACGAAATCAACTCTTGCTTCCTTTAGAGAAGCAAACCCCACTTCCTAAATGATAGTTTTTGCCTTTACAGAATCTGCAGATCTGGGGTCATGTAGATGAGCTAGGAAAATGAGCCTGACACAAGGAAGAGCTGGAAACTAATGCGCTACATTTATGAAGTACAGAGCAGTTTACACATCTCAAGGGTTTAGAATGAACTTCCATTGCCTTTTCCAGGCAACTCAGCTTCCAGCAAAGCGCCTTTTCCAAAGTGTTTTGTTCCTCAATTTACCAAAAAGAAAGCAATGGGCACGAGGGCAGATGCTGATTTAGTAAGCACAGACTCCTATTGGGCAAGTGGCTGTTCCTGAAGTTGTTTATGCTGAGAGATGACTTTGAGAAGCTGAGGTCAGCGAGGGAATATAATTTATTATTTGGCCTCAGAGTTGCTGTGTAATTTGTCTTCCAAGTCTTGGTGTTCAGAGGAAACTTCAGTCACAGTTTTTCCTCACCTCAGTGCTAAATCTTGTTTTGTTTTTTTTCTTGAGCAGGTGAAGGTCTTGGATCTTTACTGACTGCTTGAGCCCATAGGGTGGTGTCTAAGAACAAAGGTACGGTAAGGTAAGGCCCACCACAAATTTCTTCTCATTTTGAAGAATTCCTGAATTCCAGCAGCTTCTCTAAAGGATGTGCTGGATTCCACTGAAATTGATTGGCCTGATTGGCAAGAAAAAACCCTCTTGGTTAGTGATTTTCACTTGCCAGTGGCACCCCATAAAACTAAACCCTTAGGTCTTTCATGTTACATTTTAACTCTCTCTCCCAATGGTAATACGAGGAGGACATCAGTAACTTCTTAAGTTCAGTTGTAAAGTACTTGAACAAATAAAGTACATGGCAAATAAAACAGCTAATAAAGATCAAGAAAGATGCTGTTAAAACACATCAGTTTTCCAGGCTGTGATTACAGCAGCAACAAAATCCTAAAAAAGCAGTAAGAACAACCATAATCATGTAGAACCCTTTTTCCTGATATTTACCAGTTAAAAAAAAATATATTTATAAAGCCCAAATAAAGCAAAACAGTTCTAGCAAGTTACCGAAAGTCTCTGAAAGGTGTCAAATGTCTCTCAAGGCACTGCAACACATTTCCTATTTCAGTGCTCCCATACATCAAGGCAAGCAGTGGTTAAAAGGAACAATATCTCATGGTTATAAAATACAGGACTCAGGCAGAAAGTCAACAGTCCTGCTCATGCTTCCGGTGCAACAGAACTTTCTCTTTGTTTTGATTTCTCTTTTTTTTCCCCCTCCTTTTAAACAAAAATAGTCGTACTGAAAAAAACTAGCCAGAATGGAAGGGAAACAGTTCAGAAGGTGTTTTTAAATACTTTTCCATCTCAGCTGGACAACAATTCATAGCATTACTTGCAGCAACAAGTCTGGGTGAGTACAGACTGCCCTGCGTACTCCCAGGCACAGCAGGGTGACAAGGAATATTGGTCTAGCTAGTGATGAGCTTTGTCTTGATGGTATCAGCACTGAAATGTTTGCCACCTTTCTTCTAATGTAAGGTAGTTGCCCAAGCTTTGGGCACAGACAAATATCACCTCCCTTAAGCTTTGTGTAAATAAATGTCTTGGCAGGAGCTCACATTTCTGGATTACCTCTGCACATAAATATGACTTCATTTCCTTAAAAGCAAAAAGCAGCTAGATGGGGGTAAGAGCTTCTTTGGTGATTAACTCTGCCTTTTTCCCCCTCTCATCCCCCAAAAGTTGGGTATAAACAGAAAAATAATTCAGACACAAGCCAAGAAAATAGTGTGAAGGGGCGAAATTTTCCGAAGGAAAATGGAGATTCAGCACCAAGGTGGTTCTGTTGTGAGACAGGACAGATGCTCCTCCAGTTATCTGAACTCAGCCAGTGTTACTGTCCTACACCTCAGGAGTTATCCTGCCTCACACAGGTGGGCAAGGGAGGGCAGAGCCACCCTCCATAGGCTATGGTGTCATTCCTCCCTTCCCTGCAGACAGGCACTTCAGCACCCAGCAGTGGTACCAGGTACTGCTCTGGAGCCAAGTGTCTCCCTACTGTCCACAGACAGCATGGGCTGGTCTCTGAAAATAGGATCTGGTCCTCAAGCAAGGGTTTCTCCCAAAGCCCTGTGAAATAATGAATAACCTTCAATTATTTTGGGTAATACTTACTACAAAAGGCCAACTAGAAACAAAATCCTAGGCATAGCAAAGCCCAGTGTTTAGCAAGAGTAAAAGTGTGGGAAAGATGATCTAGTTTTTAGCAAGGCGACTGACTCCTTTCCCACTCTGATTTTACAGCTGCTGTTGATAGATGCTCCTAGGAAGGTGTCAGCTTTATAGGTGCACAGAGAAACCATGAAAAAACAACTGCTGTGATTGTAGGATATTGGTGTTGTGCTGTGCAGCCCTTCAGAAGGACCTTGACAGGTTGGAGAGATTGGCAGAGGAGAACTCTCTGAAGTTCAACAAAGGCAAATGCAGATCCTGCACCTGGGCAAGAAAACCCCCAGGCACCAGCACAGGCTGGGGCCGACCTGCTCGGAAGCAGCTCTGGGGAGAAGGACCTGGGGGTCCTGGTGGACACAAAGCTGTCCTTGAGCCAGCAGTGCCCTAGGGGTCAAGAAGGCCAGTGGGATCCTGGGATACATCAGGAAGAGCATTGGTAGCAGGCTGAGGGAGATGATCCTGCCCCTTTACTCAGTCCTGGTGAGGCCACAACCAGACTGTCCAGTTCTGGGCTCCTCAGGACAAGAGAGACATGGAGCTCTTGGAGTGAGTCAAATGGAAGGTGACAAAGATGATGAGGGGACAAGAGCAACTCTCTTCTGAGGAAAGGTTGAGGAAGCTGGGCCTGTTCAGCCTGGAGAAGACATGACTGAGAGGGGACCTCACAAGTGTCTGTCAATGTCTGCAGGGAGTGTGTCAAGAGGATGGACCAGGCTCTGCTCCATAGTGCCAAGCAACAGGGCAAGAGGCAGAAACTGATGAACAGGAAGTCCCACCTGAACATGAGCAGGAACTTCTTTACTGTGGGATTACCATGCACTGGAATAGATTGCCCAGAGGGGTTGTGGAGTCTTCCTCACTGGAGATATTCCAGAACTGTCTGGACACCATCCTGTGCCACGTGCTCTGCGATGGCACTGCTTGAGCAGGGAGGTGGGTCCAGATGACGCATTGTGGTCCCTTCCAAATTTACCTGTTCTGTGAAACCAAAGCCCTCCAGCTTCTGAGAGTCAAGAATAAAATTCACAGATCTCTTGTAAATCGAGATGAATCCAAGGGGCAAACACTTAAAACCGAAGGACTAGATCTGCAGTGTGACTTGGATACTACCATGTCAACTTATATCATGTGGGGGACCCACAATTTAAAATATCCACATTTTAAAGCAGCAAACTTTAGCTAGATCAGGCTGGCCTTTATCACAAAAATGCTCTCTTTAGGGAATGGCTGTCACTCAAGACAGAATTAACAGAGCACAACCATTGTTAGCAGGAG